>JAEMBT020000009.1:17081793-17681793 GCA_018873245.2 Archegozetes longisetosus | reverse complement strand
TTCTATATCAAAAACAATGCTTTATTAATTCGACTTAATATCGAACTCAATTAGTTTTAATGATTTTTTCCAAACTAAATTAAGCTGTTTTTCTATTGAAGCATAAGTAGAGCTCAGTTTGATTTGTTTTATTTGTTGAATACTGAGAGAACTTGGCTGATCATTGCAGCCAGATCATTTAATTCTAGAGATCAGAAAATCTCTATAGATTTAGAATTTGGTATTTTTTGAGTCAAGTCATTTGCAATACCAGTAAACTATTTGATTCTATAAGCTTATGCCTATTTTTATAAATGTAATCCTTTTAAAACTCTCTTTAATGTACATGGAGCTAAGATCAGATGCTGATCAAAGCTTCAGATACAAGATTTAATGAGTTATATTTTCAGAGTGGAACAAAGCTTCTCATTAATGAAAATAATGAGTCACTCTCTGAAGCATTTTGTAATCCTTCAATTAAAAATAATCTATAGTCTATAGTATAGACTAATTCGCATTGCCTAGCAATACTACATCAATCAGGCTATGATTGAAAAAACATTCAATTCCATCTCTAGTAAGCTATAAACTAGATACATTTTCAATCTTGCTTTTTACTATTTCATATGAAATTTGTTCTTCAATTAATTATAAATGAATTGAGTGCTATATTTTTTCAAATTTTGTTAATATCTTTAAGCATTTATTCCGCAATAGAATTGATTGAATTCATACATATTGAACGGTCACTTGAATAATTGGCTTTGAATTCTGAATTCAGATTCCGTGATAATGAACTTAAAGATGAAGAGTTCTGAATATGAGTTGTTGGTCTAGTTTTGCTTCTATTCACTTATAAAGATTTCTAAATTTAGTTTTTGTATGACTGAGGGATAAAATGACTTAGAGATGAAATACGAGTTGGTTTTATGATAATCCAACGCGTCCTATATTTTAATTAAAACCTCATTAGAATTTGAAGGCATAAAAACTAACAAAAGTGAAAGCCAACAAAGAAATATTGATATAAGCGTTAGAGGTTTAACATGAACAACGATTTACTCATAATGTTTTTTAATAATTTTTTCATAATTATAAAAAGAATATCGTTTAGTATTCTATTAAGCAGATATATCTCTGAGTTTGGCGTTAATTATTTCACTAATGATTCACTTTTTCACAGCTTTTATCATTTAATTAACATTTGATTAGAGAAATTCTTTGTCAGCTGAGAATTGCATTGTTAAAGAGGAAAAACTATTTCCAATAAACTTTTCAAATTAATGCTAATGTACAGAATCTCTCTAGTCAATATTAGGCTAAAGTAGAGCAGAAATTGTTCAAACAATTTCAATGCTAGCAATTGCAAATATACGGCATATATGCTTGAGAATCCAATCTAAGATTTCTGTTGAAATACCTGTCACTAATAGGATTTCATTTTGAATTGTTTCCTATTCATGCACATTGTTTGAGTCGCTGTCAGTTCTTATTAGGGTTTTGATCTGAATTTGTCAAACTATTTCTTATTTCTACAACTTAATAGAAAAATATGTGTTCACTAAACGAATGCTTATTTTCTCTACATTTTTGTCAATTGTTTACTGGTTACGACTTTGTGAAAATTGATTTTTTTAAACTAATGGAGAAATCAATGAATGATTTGTCAAGAATTTGAGTGAGCTCAAATAAATAAAACGGCTTAGAATTGAAGTTTAAATCTTACAAATAGGTAGTCGACTGAAAATAAATTTATAATAGGAATAAGTTACGGACATTAATATTGCTTAGAACTGTATTGAAGGTCAATTCAATATCTTCTACAGTAAAACCTCAATATAACTAAATTGAAGGGATCTGAGAATTTGCGAGACTCAGTTATATCGAGACTAAGGCATGGTGGGACTGTCAAAATTAGTTCGTTCTAACGAGGTTCCGCTATATAGAGATTGACTATGTCGAGATTTGACTGTACATATTTTCATGAAAGTTAATAAAATGCTTTCTTTTCCATAAAAGAACTTTCTAAATTATTAATTCAGTCAAATAAGAAGCAGTAAGAATTATAAATTTTAGATTAATATTTTTATTATAAGCCCTAACTATAGAGATACTAAATACCTAATACTATGTCTTATACTGTATACCTAAATATTCTTTTATGAGCGAAATCTTACAGCAGCTGTTAATCTACCAATAGTTTAACAGTTTGTCACTAGTTTATTTTCAAATTCTAACAGTATCAAACTTTTCTTAAATAATAACCAAGCGCTCAATAATAACATAGTGTATAGACTTTTAGTGCTATATAAAAGGCTCCATTGTTGCGAACGTAATATCACTGTAAGGACTTGTGGTGACAGACTTTCGAAACTTGTGCACAGGTAGAAATGAATAATGTGGTTTGCCATCGAATTCATTTTTGACAGAACAAAATTTGACTTTTCTTCATATTTGATTTATTGGCAAATCTAATAATTGATACATTTGGCTGGCTTTGTAAGTAATCATTTGTTCAAATCAGTTAAGGGTCTAATAAATCATTGTTTAAGTTATGACAAGTGATCCATTCGCTAAAGTTTGAATGATTCTGATAGAAAAGATCTTATTTTTGATACATTGAATATAAGTATTTCCATAAATCTTACAAATGAAAACATATAATGGAATGCTTTTAAGATTTAGATGCAATATATGAGTTGATTTAATGAACGCTATACTTCAAGCATTACTGTCAACGTTCATAAATTAAAATTAATCACTTCTCTTTTAATTTAGTAACATTGAAAATCAATTAGTTTTTTCTTACCAAACGCTTATATTGTTTTTTTGAAAGTTTAATTACTCTCAATGTGACTTCAATTAGTCCCTAATGTTATCAAATTCAAGCTTTTAATTATTAGATCCTTAGAGTGATGGAAGCATATATAATAAATCTTAATTCTATAATATTATTAAGTTTGATTAGAAAGCCAGAACTTTAAGCAGAATTACCCATCAATGATCAGTTTATGAGATTTATCTACACTTTTCAGTAATAAAAGTAACCAAACTTGAGCTCGTTGGTCATCATTATTTTACCAATATCACTCGTTTGTTTGTGTGATGACCATGAACTAAGCTGTCAGATAAGCAGATAAATGTGGACGAACATCATTATTTAGATAGTTTTTCGACAGTAATTCAGGCAGTTCTTGTTTCAAAACTTAAGCCATTCAAACCACTGCTTAGTAGAAAGCTGTTTTAACTTCATATCAGTCAGACTTCGGTGATGTTGAATATGGTAGATTTTACAATTTATCTCGGACTAGCTAGTCAGTTGCGTAAAAAGTATATAACTATACCTATTTGTAACTATTATTAGTATTACTTGCCTCTCCTATCAGTTGAGACTTAATAAAGTGATAATTATTAATTACTATTAACTCAATTTACTAACTACACATCGGTGCAGGTCGACTTTCTAGAGCTAATGAGTCCTAAGAGAGTAATGCCCTAATAAATTAAAGTCTCTTTGGTAAATTGATCGAACTTAAATTGAGTTGACAATCATTATTGTCATATCTACAGTTTTAAAAATTAAACAATACTTTTAAAATGATATATGGAATCATAAGTTATTTGTTTAATGAGTTCATGTTTGAAAATTTGAAACTCAAACTTCTGAAAATATGTTCCATATTATGCGCAAATTTTCTCATATTAGGTCCCATTTATAGATCTCATCCATAGAACTAATTCGTTAGAATTAATTGCTGAGACCCAGTTTCGTGATTAAAACTTTGATACATGCGCGAAACAAACCTCAAGTGTATTACAAGATGCAAGCACGACAACTTATTAACTTTTAGCTTAAATGTATCATAAAAGTTAATTAAGTAAGATATTTGTTTATCTATTTATGAATGTTGTGTTTAATGTAATAGTGAAGTACAACTGTGAAATAATAAAAGTCACACATGTCGAACTGACGTGTTATTCTTTAGTTCTGTCCTCATGTAAAAATACTGACAAAAAACAGAATTGTAAAAGTTTTTAAAAGCTTTATGAGAGACAGTAGGTTTTAGCTTGGAGAGTAGTCAATATTGACTAATATTTTAAAAATCACTCGAAATGTAGCACTTTATCACAATCTCAAGTATACTTTGAGTGAAAATTCATTAAAAGTAGAAAATATACATAAACAACTCTTAAAATCGTTTATATATCAATTAAATCAAATGATTAATTAATTAAATAATCGACGTTTAATATTAAATTTATTTAATATCTAATTTTAAGAGAGTTTTAATTGAAATAAGAGTTATGATTGACAAGAGAAAAGTTGTGTTGAGCTTAGTTGTTTTTAACTGTTTTACACTGAAATTTAAACTCTAAAACACACTCTTTTTTTCTATTGAGACTTTATTATTTCATGATTGTACAATGAAGCACCTCAATCATTTCAGAAAAGAAATAGACAAACGCCCTCATATAAAAGGTATCATTTGGAATCACGTGTAAAATTGTAGTATAACTTAACTTTGAATTCAATAAAATCCTTAACTCTTAGATCTATAAAGAAAACATTTTTTGCATTGAAAAATATGTTGATTGCTTGTTTAGTGAACTATGCTTAAAAATAAAGTGATTTCGTAATAAGAACTACTTGATAATGCAAAACAAGAAGAATACATTCGAAAACTTTGATAATGCTAAACCTAAAATTTGTTCTCAACCTGTCTTGCCTTCTCACCAACATTTTCAGTTCGTATGCTTGATCAAGGTCTGTTCTGTAATTTAAGCGACTTGTTAGGGACAAGATATACATTGATTGAGTGCTAGTCTGATCAAATACAGTTATGATCCCATAACTAACCAGAAGAGCAGAATCGCTGTTCACGGCACAAACTTCTCTTTTTGAACTGCATTTGAATTTCAAAGTATATTAAGCTTGCCTGGTGTGTGAAGAACAAAGAACGTCATTTAATATTCAATTTTCTCTTCAATCAACTGAATATCAAACATCTTCAAAGTTTTAATCGTTGATTCACTGAAAGAAATTATTTCTACTTTAAAGATGAATGTTAGGCTGTTTAACGGTTGAATTTTGATGGCAGACTATATTAATATTTGAGTAAGCTGGAATAGAAATCACATTTATAAGGAAGTATTGTAGAAAAAATATTCACGTGATTAACTCTTATCATACGGAACACTAGTCACACATTATTAGAGTCAATTTTACAGAAATTTTATTTAGAAGTGCATTTTAATTGTCCAATATTTGTACGTGAAAATTGAATTGCTTGTCTGATTTTTAAGTCATTAATTTTAGTGAGTCATGATGCTTTTAACTTTATTTTATTGAAAATATTCTATTACTTAAGCAAAATCTAATTTTTATTCAGTTTAAAATTTTCGAAATAATTCGACTGGTCAATTTCTAACCTAAAATGGTGTCTGATCAAGAACTTGACAGATGATCGTCCCATAAATAATGCCGCATGATTGATTTCGGACATAAAAAATATTAGATGAGATTTAAGATATATTTAGTGAAAACTTGTTCCTGATTTGACGAAATCTCATTTTGTGGATATTGCAATCACAGCAAATTTTATGTTTGACATTTATTTCAATTGATAACTCTGAAATATAGCCACTAATAGATTTTTATTTTACAAATTGTAAAAAATTACTCAACTTTTGCATGACTTCCTAACAGTAATGGTATTACCTGAAGCTGAGTCACATCTCGTTTTTCTGAAAAAATTCCATTTGTGAGCAATAAAGTTTATATTGTGTAAAAATAAGTTTCAAGAAGAAAATATGGCGAAAAAGATTTGTTCGAATTAGAAAAGTAGCGTTACTAAGCCTAATAAATGATTATTTGCAGTGCTCTTCATATACTGGGCTTAACCGTAATTGGTTCTCATAAAATTGTATAGATCTTATTCTAAGTTACATTATTTGGTTCCATTAATATTTGATTGAGCGCACTTAATCATAAAACTCTTAATCTATAAATCTATAAAATCTATAAGATACTTAATCAGTGATTGCCTATTCAAAAGTTCTCAAATATCGATAGCAAACTACAGATAACAAGATTATATTTATCTTACTTTTTTGTGCTCAAACTTCTATAAAACTGTAACACAAACAGTTATACAATCTTCTAAGTAAAAGACTCTACTATGTAGAAATTGTTCGTTTAACACTTAATATTAGTCAATTATGAGCTGAAGTATTCGAGTCAAATATTTACAAAAATAAAAACCATATAAAATCTTCAGTTAGAATATGTGTCGTTTTTATATTGATAAAAGAAGTTTGATGATGGTTTCATTCCTGAAAATACGGTATTTGTTGACACAATATTACCATGACTAAAGTCTCTCAAGCACTTTATGAGTTCTTCTAAAAAGCATCACTTAAAACATAATCATTTTTCGGATGAAAATACTGAACAATAACTAAGATATTGTTTAATGATCACATTGATTTTTATAGGTTCAAAATAAAACACAATTTGCTTATTCGTCAAAAGGTTACTAATACACAATTTATTAAACAACATAAACTGCTCTATGCTGTTTCATTTGCATTTTAAGGGTTGATCTCTGTATCACATCAGTTATTCAATTTGAAACTTTCTTTGTCTGTGTAGCACTTCGTGAATGATCTGCTGCAAAGAATTTTCTACAAAATAAGTTTTTAGAAATAACCATATATTTATTCAATTTAAATTGAATGGTATTAGCTGATGCAGATCCAAAGAAATAACTTATGTTTGCACGTTGAGCAAAAAGTTCGTTAACTTGAGAAAACGTACTTGAACCAACAAAATTATTCAGGATAGCTCTTAATCCAATTAGTTTCTCACTAATTTATTTGAATAAATATTATGAATTTCGCGGTATTGCTTTGAATATGAGTTATATTTTTATACGGAATCCTTTAATCAATAGAAGCATTGATAACGAAAAAGAAGTTTCATTCAAATTGAGTTATGCAAAAACATAGTCAACTCGATCAGAACCAGAGAAAATGTTATAAACTTAATTTTGAAAAAAGCATTTCAACAAATTGTTCTCAAGTGATCTTAGGACTGAAATGCATTATCTATTTTTATTTTTTAGTTTTTTCTATAAGTGAATAATTTTAAATATAGAGCAAGTAATGTATATTCTAAATGACTAGTATTATAACACTGGATAGTATTCGTTGTAAGACGAACATTCATGCGTAGCAATATTTTGTTCAATAAAATATGAAAAATTAGAAGAATAAAGGAATTGCTTTGGGATAAAATTCGAAGTTAGCTGACTTGACATTTGTGTAAGCTTTCATTTATCCTTAAATTAATGGATTTCTTCATTGATAAGGATTCGAAATTCAAATCTAAAATGTAAATCAATTTTTAGCATGACTATTATTATTTCCCATTTTTTGCTTCAAAAGTGATTAATTATAAGATATAATTGAATTATCTCATGCAATACAAAGATCATGAGGCATTTCTTTGTTGTATTTGTCAAATGAAGACATGTAGCATTAGTTAAGTGGAAAACTTAATAATCCTTGATTGCAACAAGTAAAGCTCCGTCTCTATGTCAATCTCCCCTCTGATGAGCATCAATTTTATTTCTAATTTGCTTTGATTATTATTCTGTAAGTTCGTTAATATCTTCGATATTGCGGTCTGATGACTGGCATGTCATCATAACGCATCAATTCTGGTTGTTATTTGTAAATATAAAGTTTTTGAGCGTAAGTCTCAGATACTAACAAGCAGTAGCCACTCAGATTTTCTTATGATAAATCAACTTTTATTTCTAGTTTTACTGAACGATTTTTTCAGTAAGTAATTCCATATTTGACGAGTCTTTTGAAAACATTAAAACAACGGATAATTTACAAGTTATAAAAATGATTCTTTATCTTAATTTTGGTTATCCAATCCCAAATATGCTTTAGTTGAAAATGTACACTTCCTCTTTTACTGACCGAACTAAATCTAATATACAATATACAAAACTAAAAATATAAATCTTAATGAGAAAGCTCACAAACAATTGGATAGTTATCTTTTTTGGCAACATTCGAGTAAATACTTCAAAAGAATAGCCAGTTACTTCACGATAGATAATTGGCTTGCCCACACACATTAGACATCATTTGAAATTCAAAAACGTTGCGCTATATCAATGTTTTCAGATAGTTCGTAAATATGATGAAAATTAGATAAACTGGATGTCGCATCAAGTATTTGATTTGATTAGAAATGCATTAAAAACTTTTACAATAATATGAAAGTAAAGTATATTCTGCAAAAGCATTTGTATAGCAAAATAAGTCGATTAACATAATAGATCTAATTTTCTTACAGACACTTAATGTTAGTTTCATTCGTTATGTCAACTCATATAATATTTATTCTACAAACAGATAATAGACAGGAAGACGTCGAAATGAAATGTTAGCTAAAGCTCTCAAGTGTCTAATCTTAACATTATTCTCAAACTTATTCCCTTAGTATGCAATTTAATAGTTTCGGACATTATCTGACTATTGATGATCATTGATATAAGTGTTACCCGATTACTGACGCTGTTGGTAATAATGGAAATAAGGAAGAAAGATAAATAATAGACGCAATGCCGTAAGTCTTACTTTCATCAACTTTTACAGTACATATGGATTAGCCCTTAAGCGCACATATTAAGACAGGGCTTGATCGGTACTCTCCAACACATTTATTGGCTTTTCAAACCTCAAAAATTTCAAATAAATTCGTTAAAAGTTTCAACATTTTGTTATTCTAATGAGTATTGGCCATGAGATTAGATAAAGGAACCTAAATGCTTAATGACTTTATACTAGAATGTGAACCAGTGACTAAAACTTAAAAGGCATGTTTTTCAGTGCTTACCACTAGATTCCAGAAATATTTTTATCATATCAATAGCATGTGATATGATGTCCAAAAATCATTTAAAAATTGGGATTGCCACAGGCATTATACACATTAAAAATTGCTTTTTCTATTCAAGTCTTAGTCAAGGTTTAAAATTAGAAATAATGCTCTGCAAATGAAAACTAAAAACTTCTATATAAACATTCATATTTGAATGTGAATTGAATAATTTTCATATTTTATCCAAATATTTAAGAAAATTTTATTATTATGAAAATTAAATTATATGTAAAATCAATATTGATTCATTTTCTATTTGACTAAAATAACAATCTTTGAATAAATCACAAGTTTCATAGAATACGGGACGTTCAATACTAGATATCTTCTACTGAATTTTAATTATTTATTCAGAATTTAATGCAATTGAAATATTCATAAATTGCATGAAAGTTTGAAGAATTAATAATTTAGACGACTTTCAAAAATTTCAATATTTTGATCTCGATTTTTAAGTCTCTAAAATGTTTACTATGCAAAATCATTACTAATCTAATAACTTTAATAGCTATGAATTGACTTCTTAAATACAAATACAAATGTAATTTCTATACATCTGGTATTCAACACTTTATATGCTTTTGGCATCATATGAAATGCCATTAATATAATAAAAACATTCCCCGAATCTGATAATATGCATTGAAAAAACATGCTTTCTTAGTTTTCGAGAATTTGGCTCAACTTATGGAAAGTTTATCACATGAATTAATTTGATTTTGTAATTTATTTCTTGTTTTAAGATTTATTTAAGTTTATTTAATTAAATTTCTCGAAAAAGATCTATTGTATTAAGTCGGCTGATAAGTTCTTTCTACTTATTTGGATTATCCTTCTCCATAAATTTTCTAGAAGTTCAAAATATTCTATGACTAAATTTATATGATATACGAGTAATTGAGTGCGATTCAGATTACTAACTAGTGCTCAAACAACTTTGTATTTGAAAAACTTTTCTTATTAATAAAGTTTGAACAGTGGCAATGACTTATGGACTAGCCTAATATTTAAGACTAATAACATTTACAGAAAATATTTTATCCATAATAAATTTTGCTCGACTTGAGTCTAATTTGAAGGTTAGGCAAAAATGCAGAGAAAAATTTAAGATGTTTTACTATTGGGATTTTGTTTTTAAAATCATACCAAGTAACGTTAACAAAATATTCAACTCAAACAAAGGCAAACTGTCGGCTTTTCTCTATCACAAAAGTCACAAGAGAACTCTAAAACTTGCTCCACCATTTATGAGTCATTTTTTAGCTTGATCATCTTGTCTTCTTAGTCTCAAAATTTGTTTGATCTTATAATATCGTAGTTCACTAGGTTTACGCCTTTAATTATAAGTTTAGTATTAATTGAGTTATAATAACAGTTCAAAAAGGGAGATCCACTGTAATTATAATTTCGAGAATGATGCATTAATTCCTATATATACCATATATAACTTATACCAAAATAGATTATAGGTTAAATGATTGACAATTTTGATTTGCTTATTTTCTTGTGTCAAATAAATCACTTATTATCCGTACCTTACATGCAAAGCTACTTAGCCTTGTCTCTACTTTTGGATTACCACCTCTCAAGTTTCGAAGTTAAGTCTCGAGTTTTTTGGTCAGTTAATTTGAGTCAAGATTGATGCTTTATCTTGAGCACAGCCGTAGCCAGCGGGAGGCTAGGGGGCTATAGCCCCCCAAAGGTTTTTCAAAGTTTAAGTTAAATCAAAGGTTTGATAATAAATTAACAGATATTTTAATGGGAGTTAGCGCTTGCTATCCAATATTCAAGCATTTCATGAACTTTGAAATTATGAAGTCTTTTGCTACTCATTATTGTTTGAATCTAGAAAATTTAAAGTCAAATTCTGAAACTGCAAAATTATTATTCTATGAATGCGAAAATACTTTAATGTCTATGAAAAATTAACTGATTATTCAAGCTCTATGCCAGCTTTATTAAAGTATTTTAAGATATCATTAACTATAGGATGTGTTAATGTTTCGTGTGAAAAGAGTTTTTCAACATTAAGAAGAATTCAAACTTATTTGAGAATTTCGATGTCTAATGACAGATTAAACGGTTTGACTCTTATTTCGATTGAAAGAGAAATTGCATTATCTATTAATCTAGATAATTTTGCCATTGGATTTGGTAAAAATCATTGTAACAGAAAAATTATATTGTATTAAATTTTGATTAAATAAAGCTTATCTTAACTGAGAATTTTCAGACATTTAGCCCCCTCAGACCAAAAAAGCTGGCTACGGCAGTGATCTTGAGTAAATGTCTTCATGATTTTCTACTATCAATTAATTTTTGGCATATTTTTCATGCTTTTGAGCTAAAACTTTTGAAAATTATAGTAATTTCTAAATAAATAATAAAAGAATATTTGTATCTATCATGAGCACTAAGATTCAGATTCAATATTTCATGTAAATAACTAGTGATGAAAACTGATTTTTCTGAGTAGTAAACATCAAAATTAATATAAGGCCATCCTATACAGCTTGTATTCAATATTTTTCTCTGGGAAAAGTTGGCAATCCTACTTTATGCATGAGACTTGTATTGCTTATATTACAGTTTAGTTATGACAGTAGTCTGTACGATCAAATCCAAAATATCATTAAATTGATCTCTTGTGAATATCGTGTCAGATATGAGTTCATTTCCAATTGTCTTATGCCAAAAGTTACTGAAAATGACTTACAAAAAACTTTTATTCCTACTAAGATACTAACTCTAAATGTTGAGTTGGTTTTTACTTTGATGTATCGCAAGACGAGATCAAAGTGCAGATAAATGTTATACATTGATCTCAGATTAATCCCTGATGCGTTTGGATAAGAGGGATAACACATAAGTTGAAATAATGGTAAGTTAGTCATTACTAAACATGATCAGTCTGTTAGTGTCAGTCACGGTAAAAGTCAATATTGATAATAACAATCAAAGAGTCATAGAATGACAATACTGATATGACCTAGGAAATAATTTCAAATTTCTAATGAAAAGTTATAACTTAATTCGAGGATTTTAGTATCGGACTAGAGGATTACCGGCATTTTAAAATTGAGTTACAATAAGTTATTTTCATAATAAAAACGTATTCAGCTAATGAAATATTTTCGACTCATAGTATTCTATCGAATCTTTTTCATTGACATGACTCAAAAGTTCTAAACTGATTCTTAAGAATGCATTTATTAATTAACCTGAACATTTATAACACAAATCCGAATGAGTTGTTTGGCCCTAAAGTTTATCAATTGTTGTTCATCTTTATAGAATCGATTAATGCACATAGTTTGTTTGTCGACGATGCTATACTTTAGATGATCTGATTAGTTCATTTTATTATTCGTTCAAAACGTAATTCAAAAGCATTACTCAAACATATCTTCGAAATTATTGTTTGATAAGAAACTATATTCTGAAAGATGTGGTGGTTGTCTCATTTTTGGCTCTTTTTCTAAGAAACTGATTTAAAACATTCTTGAGTTGATCCGTACACAGGTTTAATGAGAGTAGATACTATACATCTCTACATAACAGTCGATAATAATGAAGCGATGAAACCGAAAACATACTCATATTCTTTCAGTCTATATAGTATTAGAATCGCTCCCATCTTCTGTTAAGATACTATTCAAGAAGAAATTGATCAAACTAAACAGATATGATTCTCATAATTGAGAGCTATCTTCCTATAACTTGTTGGAATCAATGATAATTCTCTGAATAAATTTTGCCACTTCCCAGGCGTCCACTTCTTATAATGCATTGGAATGATTATCCAAGAGAAAAAAAATTAAACCGCATTTATTCTTATAATGAATAAAGTGATTGATTAAATATATGATTCTATTGATTCTTATATTCAATGCTCCAAAGAGATAAGTTTTATATTAGAGCAGAAATAAATGCATTTTGTGTTATGGAAGGCAGATGTGGTCTAACAATAATGCTATACTAATATTGAAGTATGGATACTGAATTTAGGATCAGTGAAAACTTTCTATACGGAATACGATAAAACAGATGTTCTAAATTCTTAAGAATCAGTTACCCCAACAATGTTAGTCTTTTCTGAAATAATTTATTTTAAACTTAAATAATAGATTAAAATTGTGTGTCAAAATAATAGCAGATATTTCGCTAAACTTTAATAAATCTCAATAAAAAAGACATAAATCGTCTCTGAAAAATTGAATACTTTCGAATTAAGTAATTACAAACAACTTTCAACATATACTTTTTCATACTCTGTATAAGGTTTTCACTTACTCTATGAAAGACAAAGTTTCAATTATTGGCAAACTTTTTCATTAGTTTTAGTTGCACTTTAAATAATCACATGAGTACAGAATCTCTTAATCGGTGATATCTGAATACCAAGTAAAACTCCAAAAGTCATTACTTTTAGATCTCGCATTGCAAAGTAATTGGTTGAAAAAAGGTTTAGGATCAAATTAAATTTCGATTAGAAGTGTGAGTATCTATATTTAGGAGGAATGACTGAATGAGAATGTTTTGTCACTAAGTTGCATGACAAGCATTGCAATGAATGCGATTATGTGACAAAGACACGGGTGAGGCATCCAAATGTCTGACATTATCTTTTTTGGCTTTATTTTGGCCAAAATGTAATACAAAATTGTCTCTCAGTATTCAATATATATCATATCTTTATTCTGTATAACTCAGATAAATGCTGTCAAACATCTTTTGTATATTCAGAGAATAATATATTCTCTGTTTATAATGGAACTGCATCACTTCTATTATTACGCGATTTTAGTTTTTCTTCAGTTTCAGTCATTTTTATGGACAGATAGACTATCAAATGAATTGTCTGATGCTTAAACTGATATCTTTTAGGAGCGGATAGACTTTTGTGATACAATTCAACTCATGAGAGGCTGATTCAAACTTTGAAGATCGTAATTATTTTGGTTTTATCTCGTGATTCTGTAACTATTCACTGTTGCGTTGCATTTATCCTTGAGAGCACTCTTCCTTTTAAGAATTTGAAATGTCCCAAAAAAATTCAATTCTATTCAATTCAAATCTATTAGACTGATGTTTGTTCATGTGTGATGCAAATAAACATTTTTATGTCACTTGATATATAAATATATTTTCCTTTCTGTTATCATTTCTCATTTTATGGAAAATAGTCAACAGAGTTCTTGAAGTCAAGAAAATTTAATTTTGCTTAAGTTAAATAAATAATGATTTAAATTCTAGCGAACTTCTTGAAAATAAATTCATTTTTCGTATAAAATTATTTGATTTTGCAGCTTTTCTCAAACATGAAATGTGTTCTACTGAAAAAGTCTAGAGCTCTATATTAAGAAGTCCAATTCTTTCACAATCAATCAATTTGTAACAGATTGAATAGCTTAGCTAAATTTCAGTTAGGTTAAGTTTGTTCAGTATCGCATTCTATTTCAGAATCGTTGAGAAAATATCTGGTTCCATTCAAATTATAACTTAATTTGGAAATAATGGGTAGAGTTTAAAGAATAAATTATTTTCACTAAATAGGGGATGATTTATGTTTATGCTCTGTATTTGATGTATGTAAAAGCATAAACATCAAAATTTTCATATCATTACTTTGAAGACATATTCCTTATTATTCAAGTCATTCACGAATATTCAGATCATAACCGCATAAAAACATGAATCCTATGAAAATATCATTACTTGATGGACAAACTGATTATGCAATCAGAAGTAAAGATCACGTTTTAGTACTAGTATATTATCTTAAAGTTAGAAAAGAAAATTTAATGGTTTAAATATTCGTCGAATGATATTTTAAAGAACTAGAAAATAGTACCGTTGATCTTACGTGAAAAAATATAAAACTGCTAAACAGTGAAACTTGGTGTTAAACAAAGTGTAATGTATTACATACTGTATTTTTTGCTAAAAGTAAAAATTGAAAGATGCAGTTATCATAGCAACTTCGACTACTTGGCAACAGAAATAGTAGTGAATCTTCTAGAAAAGATTTGTTTTAATATACCTGTATATACTTTGTATATAATCTATGTTTCCAACTGAGATCACATCTATCTTCACTAAAACTATTCAATTTTGAGGTTGAAAACTACATTCTTGCCTAAAAATGCAATCTTTGCCCAAGATATCATTTCACAAGTGTTTTCTCACTTCTAGTTTACATCTCAAGTAAAAGTTTGATAAATCATTTGCTTCCACTGAAGTGATGGTAACAAATATTTCTATCAAGATAGACTAGACATCAAAAGAATGTTTATGAGCAAAGAGATAACATTAATTGCTTTGGCCTTCTGTTAAAATATCCATCAATTATATAAATAAAACATGAATGCAAATTTGTTGTGATTGGTTACGATATCTTGTAGTATATGATATGAGACTCAGCCTTATAAACAAGGAACAAATCGAAGGAATTTAATGCATTGTATTTTGACCAAAGTATAAAACACTTGTAGTAAAAGCAGATATAAATGAAAAGAGATGATAGAAATATATTTTATTGATCAGAAATTTCCGTTCAGATCCCAAAAGATCCGGAATTAGATAAAAAGTGATAAAAGTTGGTGAAGAACTTTCTCTACACAATCTTCACTCGCCTTTTATTATGAGAATATGAAAAGATATAAGAATTGGTTGATATCACAACTAATGCTTTCCATCGGATGGAAGCCATTTGGCTTTGATGTTGAAATCACTGATCCGTTTGATGCATACTTGAGATGTATTTGAAAATCATAAATCATAGTGTAGTCAGTATTTTTCATAAGAGAACTCTGCTAAATTAAAACTCTGCTAGATTCAATTACAATTTGTTTTTTATAAGTACCAATTAGTTTCTATAAATTTTAAAATTGAATATTTCAATATTTTGTTAATGAAATAAACAGAAATTTCAATCTTACGATTCTATCGAAACAGAACCTATAGATTAGAAATGTTCAGATATAATATTAAAAATGCATCTAATGTATACGACTGAACGAAGAAATGTCGATAAGCCTTAGTTTAGCAACTCAGTTTTGCAAAGTTCACCAAATCGAAGTTCATTCTAAGCCTTTCTACATTAAGTTAAAGCTTTTAAAATTCAAGTTAACGTGGGAGTTAGCCTTCAGTCAAGTTTCTTGGAACAGGAGCTCATTCATCAAAAATCGAATAAGTAAATCAAAAAACTTCGAAATATTACATTTGAAAAATTGTTTCTTGAAATTTCTCTAAAGAATAGCTAAACTCAAGAATAAACATAGTTTCGAAATACAGATTCAGACACAATTATTAAAGGAAAAGGTTGAAAAGAGAAAGGTATGGAAAAACAATCTGTCTGAGTCTTATGTTGTTTGTGAAATCTTTATGTATAAAAACCAATTCTAATGACAATTGAATATTTTAAAATCTAGTCTTCAAGGTTGAGATAATACTCAGAAAGATTTTTGATTCAAAATTTGCATTATTTGCTGAGATTCGTGCTGTTTGAAAATGAAATGTAATTTTTTGTTTGCAGCTTATCTTATAAGGGTTTCTATCGGATGTATCGTCTACTTCTACAGAGCAAACATCTATAAATAAACTGACAAATGCATAAAAAAGGTATTCACGTATTCTGTGAGAAGTAAAACATTCTTTCTTTTAGTACAAACGAAACCATACAACCATATGTTAGCCAAAAGTTTTGATCTGTTTTCTCTAAATGTACCACAAATTAAATTTTTAATGATTTCTATGATTCGTGGAAGGAATGCTTTATTAAGAAATAGATTTTCATCAATCATACGCGATTGAGAAATCAAATTTGAAAGTATTACTTAAAAATTGTCGTATTTTTTTAATTAGCTTGACTGTTTTGGAACTGAAAAATCTGAAATTCAATTTTTGTTACGCTGGTTGGTTTTAATGCAGGCTTACTTATTTGTTATTAAAATTTGATTTAATAACAGAGCAAATCTGAGATTGTAATACATTCAACACAATAATATAGAAACTAATACTCTTAGACCTCGTTTTCGTTTACTGCAAAGACTAATATAAAAAAGATAATTTAATAAAAGGCTGAGTTGAAAATCATTTACATATCATTAATATTTAATATTTTCTCATTTGTGAAGAATATTTCAAAATCTGACAACTCTCCGAAGAGACTTCTTTAATATATTGTACTTTATTACAAGAGTACGTTTGAGCAGAAATGTGAACATCGCTTTATTTTGGATTAAAAACTTAGCTGTTAGGCAGAAGGTCATGCGCTCTTAATAGGTCACAAAATGAACTTTATGCTATAAACGAGAAATAGGCACGTGGTGGCCCGCTGGCTGACCAGGTCCAATCAATGATTTTATTAGAACTGGTCGAAGTTTCTCACAATTTGATTAATAAGTATTCTTATATAAAAACGTTGGAGTTTTGTATTTACTGAGGAAATTTCTTGAAATTCAAGTTTGAAGATAATCTCATAACAAAAACTACTATTAGAGTATGTTTTATAAATTTCTTTATATTGTTTTTGTAATTATTTGACCGGATAAGCATCTAGCAATAGTGAACCTGGCCCTCGAGACGATTTAGGTTACTGCTACAAACAATTCATTTTCATTAAATAAAAGATTTCAAACATTAATCTAATTTAATTATATTAAATAGACACTGAATTTTCCGATATAGAAACGCACACAACTCAGCAAACCAATAGTAGCTATCAAAATTTGACCTAACATAAAATAAGAGGCGGAATCAATTACTTTCATTTTTCACAAATAGCTATAAATTATTTTATCTTTTGATAGTATTTCGATTATTAAATCAAGAAATTCTTCTCTGTCTGTCTACGAGATCTAATTCTATAGATTAATGATATTTTTCGCTTTCTATTTCAGATTCAGTCACTTCACGGCACAGAGTGATCTGAGCTATACATTCTATTGTGATTATTTTTAGTTATAATGACTAATGATGATGGAATGTGTTAATCAAAAATGAAATAATAGTGTAATGGTTATATAGCAGGGGACAAAATAATCGGACACTATCTATGGACTTATAGGCTGACTAGTGATATTGTGGCCCACAAAAGTTTTGATACAACAAATTTATTGCATTTAAGCTTTAATTTGACACCTCTTTAGATGTAATAACCTGATAAATAAAAAAAATATGTTTGTTTGAAAAGGTCCGGTAATTTGTCTCCTACTATATAATTTATTCACTTGAGCGAGATATTAAAACATGAAACAATTAGTTTACTTAATTGAATGCCTCAGTCACATGATGTTCTAACTCACTGTCATGTTCTTACAATTGAATGACTAGGAAGCAAATTTATCACAATCTGAGAGCACAAGTTCGAGCCCAAGTAGAGCTTATCTTTTGACTCACAAATATATGTTCTTGAATACTTCTAATCCCTTATATAATAATCCTAGTGTAATCTTAATCGTATAATCGTGTTTTCGGTATAACATTTTAAATCTTAACTAGTTCGGAAGAAGCTCAAAATAGTAAATCTTGCAATAGAATTTATCTTATTAATCTCCTATATAGTTCGATTTTTAAACAGAATCCTCGATTTAAAAAATAATTCTCGATTAGTTCGGTCAAGTGTTAATACTTTTAATTTGATAGGTTGAGGAGAGACGGAGCACAGATTTAAGAGAAATCTAATAATATCGGAAATTTTTACGCTTTTTGGAGATATTCTCAACCTATAGTCCAAATCTCGAGCTTAGTGGAACTAAGCACACTCTCGAGTACTGTATTAGGTGCTTAGTGATGAACACCGAGCGTGAAAACTTAAATTTTCAGATAATAAATATCTGCAGAGCGGCGTTATTAGTGTCATTGGACAAAAATGCCAACAGACAAGAAATAGATATGTTTAAAAAATACAGTTATTAACTGTTTCATCTTTCAATATCGGTAAAGCAACAGTGCATTCGGTTAATATTTAAATAACATTGCATAGAAATGAAATAAGTTTAAAAGCATACAATAGAGGAAAATATAAAAGTTTTGCTTAACCCATGAACAGTAAAACGTTTTAGATTTAGGAATTTAGCATTTTTAGGCCATTTTGACCCAACTACTTAATTTGAAGTGTGTTAAAGTAAAGGTTAGGGTGTATAGCAGTTATAGTGTTTATTAAGTTATTCGTATAGTCATCTCGATGTAATATGTTTAAGACCTTCCATGAAAACTTATTTCAAATTCAACTTTAATGCATAAACTTAGATATGATTAACTTTAAACTTAATTATATTTAAATATAAATATAACAAATAATTTATTTATATATTAATATGATCTTTAAATATCCACTTGAAAACACTATGAATATTTTGAATGTTAAAATTCACAAAAATTAAAATATAATAATCTTTATAATCTTTTGGAATATTTTGACCGCGTTTTACGGTTCTATGGTTAAAGATTACTATTACCATAAATAGTGTTTCAAAATTGAGTTAAATATAAAATTTTAGAGTTTTAACATGTACCGAATCTTTCTGAATACTATGAGTTTCAGACAGTCTTTACAAATAAAAATTTTAAAAATAATACTAACCCAGATAAACTTACTTACTTTCACACTCTTTTCCACATGTCTATTCAAATGATAATACATACAAATCTTTCAAAAGGTACAGTCTTTGACAAAATTAAGATTCTCAGTTTTTTAGGGTTTTTTAGTAGTGAAAGTTGATGGATTTTGATGAACATTTTTCGATTATGCTACATGTTGGGACCGACATTCTGGTAAGTTGGCGTTCGAATTGCTTTAAAGATAGGTGAATTATTCAAGTAAATTCCGTCAGAAGAATTGGATGAGAATTTTTAAATTCTGATGAATGGAAACCAAACTAGACAAAAAATGATTAGATACGTGTATTTTTGTTTCATTCAAAAATCGTTTGCGCTAAAGTTACAAGCCTAAATACTCGAAAAACTGGTTTTTAAAAAAATCATAACTTTTATATCTGAAGAGATAAAATCATGATCTCAATGTCAAATTATAGATAATATAAAAATTCATCACGAAATTTTATTGGCATTCTAAATGAATTTGAATTTCTTTGATTAAAACTCATAAAACTTCAAGGCATAAATCTTTTGAAATATGTAACGTTATCTATTAATATATCACAGCAAGGCTTTACGTATGAAATCACGTGTTTTATACACTTCGATTTCATCATTACTTTTAACTCAACTAAAGGCTATACTTTAGTTAAACTAACATATATTCGTGCAGCACTCCGATTTGTGTTAAAATTTGATGACACTATTGTTGAGTAGGTTTTAGCCAACATTTGAGACTTGATTTCCGACAATTCGCGTAATATTTGTTTGTTTACGTTTTCTAAGGCATGAAAACGTGTGTCGATCGCCAGCATGTCTTCTATTTTTGCCTTTAATTCTATCAATTCGATGTCTTGATCTTTGATTGTGGCCAGAAGTGATGCCAAACATTTGTCCATCGCTGATTTGACGTCATTTGTGATGTTTTTATGCGCTGAAATCACTTGTTTAAGAGACTTTATGGAGGACTGAGCCTCAGATACAACCACATTGTATGTGGGGTCCGCCATATTGGTTAGGCTAATCATGATTTCATTATCAGGATTACCAAAAAAACCCTAAAAAACTGAGAACTTAATTTTGTCAAAGACTGTACCTACTCTTAATCCTAAATTATCTATTTTTAAATTATGAATTATGAATTATGAATTTTTAAATTATCTATAATCTGACATTGAGATCATGATTTTACTTCTTCAGATATAAAAGTTATGATTTTTTTGGAAAATCAGGTTTTTCGAGTACTTAGGCTTGTAACTTTAGCACAAAAGATATTTGAATGAAACAAAAATACACGTATCTAATCATTTTTTGTCTAGTTTGGTTTCCATTCATTAGAATTTAAAAATTCTCATCCAATTCTTCTGACGGAATTTACTTGAATAATTCACCTATCTTTAAAGCAATTCGAACGCCAACTTACCAGAATGTCGGTCCCAACATGTAGCATAATCGAAAAATGTTCATCAAAATCCATCAACTTTCACTACTAAAAAACCCTAAAAACTGAGAATCTTAATTTTGTCAAAGAATGTACCTGTTACCATTCTCTCTATCGTGTTGAAGGAATAATGTTGAGGGTAGATGGATAGTAGATTGGGCAGTTGGGTAGGTGTAATGAGTTCAGGTGGGCTGGGATGGTCGGGTAGGTGTCTGGGGAATATAATAATCATATAATTGATTAAAAGTAAATTTTTCACGTAATTTATGGGCGAAAGATGGTAGGTTCTATATGGTTAAACTTCACATCGAATAATATTAGGATCGATCATAAAATGTATGTGTTCCAGGGTTTAGTGCATTCGACCGACAATCATTTGACCGACATTCATTTAACCGACATATGTTTGATAGGCAAGTTGAATTTATAAAAAAGGTTTCTTCTGTCAACAATACAATTGTTGTTCACCACTACGACGAGGACGTAAAACCCAGGAGGAGCACGTATAAAATATACTTTGTAAAAATTAGAAAAGATTAAAATCAATATTACAAAAAGATAAAATTCCGACTTTGTTTAAAAAGAAAAGTTATAACTAATGCCTCTTAAAAATTCTAAAGTAGTTCGATTTTCACGCCTAGAAACAACATTTAACAATAAATTTTCTCGCTCCATGTCTTTCATTTTAATTTTAACTCCAGCTTCCCTAACCAACGACTCTATATCTTGCTCAAATTTTTCTGTTCTTTGGGTAATTCCTCAATAAGTTTGAAAATTCCAGGGTGGGGACAATCAACCTCCTAGCGTCTATGCCATGCTTCTACTGAATTCTGTGTGCGGGGTAAAGCTTGTTTAAAATTTTCAGATTGATTGTTTTATGAATTGTATCAATTCTATCTTGAAATCAAATAATTCAGAACCCATAGATGGCATTAATCCTCATAGTAGTGGTGATAATTAGTAATAAGTAGAATAGCAGATCATACGGAAACTTCAAGCATAAAGTATTCTATATGGAGTAGTCAACACATAATTTAATCATTTAGTGGATGTGCTCATTTATAGATTGAAGATAAGATTCTATGCTTTCAGATTTGACGCCTACTTTTCCCTTGCATTTACTGATGAGCGAGTCTGGACCTCAAGACGGTTAAAGACCTGGGACCTGAGGTCCTGAGGTCTTAAAGTCCGGGTCCGAGTCCTTATATTTGGCAGAAGTCCAGGTCCGGGTTCTGAGCTAGAGGTCCGAGTCCGAGTCCAGGTCTTTGATAAAGACTTCAGGTCCTGGACTCGGATTCCCTTTAAAACTTAAAAATTAACAATAGACAAAATATTATCATTCAAAAATTTAAATTTTTATTAAATCATTGATAGTAAAATCAACAAATATTAACATAATATTAATCATTTATTTTAAAATTGCAAAATAAGTTATTCATGAAACGAGATACACGCAATGTCTAACAGAATTAATGCTCAATTGACTTCTCTTTTTGCTGATCAAATCTCCAGATTTGGAAATACATGTTTTGAAGAAACACTATGCTGGAGTGATAAGTATTTCAAATGCAAAATGTAAAAGATAAGGAAATCCTAAACAATTGTTTCCACGAAAACAAAGGCTCAGTTTTCCAATCAGCGATAAGCAAACGTACTTTTCAATTTCATCGTATGTTTCAACTCTTGTCTTTACAAATTTAGAGACAAACGAAACATTTGAACTTTCAATTTGAAATTGAATGATCTGGTGATAATTTTTCTTGAAGAAATGAACAAATACTTGTTTTAACGTTTGATCATTCTCCGAAAAATCGAGTTTCAAGCGAAGTCAAGTATAACAGCAAATTTTGTGATATCAGTTTCAAGTAAATCTTTATACTTATCAAACTTCAAAAGCATATTTCAGCATAAAGTTTAATCGAACTGTTACTTGAATTATTGTGATCATTTAATTGCTAATAAAAAGTTTGAGAACTAACAAAATTAAGCATATGCTTACATATTTAGGTCGTGTTATAAGTTTGTTGCCTCTTTGAATGATTTCAAAAGTCACTCAA
Source organism: Archegozetes longisetosus (assembly GCA_018873245.2). Lineage (NCBI taxonomy): Eukaryota > Metazoa > Arthropoda > Arachnida > Sarcoptiformes > Trhypochthoniidae > Archegozetes > Archegozetes longisetosus. Next base: position 17,658,752 of record JAEMBT020000009.1, on the reverse strand, counting down.
TTCCTCACATAAAAGGCAATCATTATCAAATATTTCACTTACAGAATTGTTTTGTATCAGAGTCAGGGTCTTGAGGCCCGAGTCTTAAAGATTTGAAGAACCAAGGTCCCGAGTCCGGGTCCGAGTCTTGAGGTCGAGTTCCGAGTCCGAGTCCAGGTCTTCAATTTTCTAAGAGGTCCGAGTCCGGGTCCTGGGTTAGAGGTCCAGGTCCCAGGTCCGAGTCTTTCAAAAAGACCTGAAGACTCGGACCTGCTCATCAGTACTTGCATTCGCCTCTCAATGCCACGAAACAGCACACAAATTACGGCTATTTTAATAATAAAAATGTGGACCCCAAAAGAAAAATAACTAAGATATGCACACACAGAGAAATATAAATGAACTTTTGATGATTCAGTCGTCTGTCCTTAGCTCTTAATTGCGAGTTAATTGCGATTTCTAATAAGTACCATTAGATGGTGGTCCACTGTAATGATATTAGTATCGTTTGAAACCTCTTCCTGAGTACTTCCAATTGCTACCGATTTGATCCAAATCGGCCATCATCTTCAATTGATTGGTGGTGATCCGCTTAATCACAATTAAATTATAAAATTTCATAAATGTAAAAAAATTTAATTTCAAAAATTAGTTACAATTAGTGGTTAGTAATTAATCAGTAAAGTCAAAATCATCATCAGAAACAGAATTAATGTCATCATATAAGGTTTGAGAAGTTATCATATTCAGAAGTTCGGGTGGTGGATCACAGTCAGTAGCTGTAATCTGAAGAGCTTTGGTGATTGATTTAATTGATAAGAGTTGATTGAGTGTTCGGACCTGAAGACTATTACGAAGTTTTGTACGATTGTTGATGACCTGACTGAATATTCTTTCGACAGCGGCGGTTGAATGTGGTAATGTTAAAAGATTCTTCATGAATGAAGGTAAATGACCAAATCGCAGAGTTGCATCAACTTCAGTCAATTCTGATAAATGACACCAAAATTGGTCGATCGGAAGTGTGTTTAAATGGCGGAGGTCGTGTGAAAAGGCAAGAAGTTTCCATTCTTGTTCAATAGCATCTTCAGATATTCCTCCACTGCTAAGCTGTGGAAGATGTTTGAAGCGACGAAAGAGATGGATCCGGCTTGATGACCGTGGAGGAGCAGTTGAAATTGCCAACGCGATCTTCGGGTTTATATTCTTCAACTCGTTTATGAAAAGATCGCCAACTGAACAGCGAGCCTGGATCTGCTTCGCGGCCTCGATGTAAAATTCGCGTATGAATTGGACGAATGTTAAGCGAGCTTCATTGTTTCGTAAGTTGTTCAGAAGTTGGAGTGAACTATGTGGAACGAAGATATCGCTAAGTGGCTTATATGCAGAACGATTCGCTGGATCAATAAGATAAATTTTATCTGAATGTGCTGTAATGTATTCTTCGGTTAAGGAATAGCTGGCAAACATCAAAGACATAGAATCAATTCTAGATTGCAGCTCAGGAGGAAGTATGGCATCGGACTGGAAACAGACATTAAGACGCTCAAAGTGTGAAAGTATAGCCGATAAGAAAGATAGGTAAAGTTTGATGTCAGCGTATCCGAAGTAGTTCTTAAGCCGATCAACTGTCTTCTCACGCTCTTCTTCATCTCTATCGATGGTTCTAAATGGAATGGATTCAAAATAAGTCTGGAGAGCTAGGAACTGATGTAAAACTCTCTCGACAGCCGGTAAGTAAGACAACCAACGGGTTTTTTCAACTCTAAGGATTCGATGCTTCGGAAGTCCGTGCTCGAATTGTCGGTCAGCAAATTCGATACGACGCTTCGAAGAATGGCTAAAATAATTATTCAGGTTCCTTAAAAAGTCTTCAGGTGTAGATGGCTGCTTTTTGCAAGAATAAGAAGCACATAGATGGGCCGTATGGCAGATACACTTCATAAAAAAGATGCCCGGGATTCTTGAAGCGAATCGAGATTAAACCGAAGAATGCTGGCCACTCATCACATTTGCACCATCCGACGCCAGGCCAGTTATGTTTTTAAACGGAATTATGTCAGCTTCCAGTTTGTTGAAGATAGTTTCCGCGATTGAATTGGCATCTTCGCTGGTCAACTCAATTAAGGCATAAAAGATAGTGGCCAATCTACTTTTAAATATGGTGCGCACCACTAGACATACCGACTTGACGAACGCTATATCGGTACTCTCGTACACAAGAATAGAAAATTTATTTAGACGCAGGTGTTCGTGAAGTATGGCCTGAAAATGTGGTGCAATAGCATTACAAATAATTGCGCGCTTTGGTTGCTTTCATCTTCAGGCCTGATGCCACAATCGAGTCGCCAAAAATCTTGGCCAAAAGTGGACCAAGTTTACCAATGGTAAGAAAAGAAGTGTTAGTCTCGACACAAAACATTGCCAACCTCAATTCTGCGACTCGAGCTTTAAGCCAGTGGTCATCACCGCTGTCGTGACCACGCGATACATTAGCAGACTTTGCAGCAATTGCTGATGATAATCACTCTTATAGTGATCCATAAGGCCTGTTTTGGCAGCAGCATAACAACGATTGCATATTTTGCATCTCACTTTTGTCTCGTCCTCCGGAACTCGCTCAACAAAAGTCATCAAATTAGGATCAGACATCCATCGAACTGAAAATTTTGATGGTGGTCGGATCTTTCTAACTTTGGCTGGTGTCGGTCCTTCATCAGAAAAACTATTATCACTACAATTGTTATTGCTACTGTTGTTGCTGTTCTGTGACATTTTTATTAATGAATAATTGAAAAAATAAATGTTTGATTCGTATTCAAACATTATTTTTAAAAATTTAATTAGATTTAAATCAAATTAAAAAAGTTCTTCATCAAGTGGGATTCGAACCCGAAACCTTGGGTGCTATGTTCAAGATGCTTAAGTTGCTACGCCATAGAGCTTAGTGCAAATTGTGTGCATTATTTCCTATCAAATGATTTCTTGTAAAGTTTAATTTTCGTGTGCGAGGGAAAAAACGAGGATTTTTCGAGGGAAAGCAAGAAATCCCTCTGTTTTCCTTGCATTGCGAGGAAAAGCGAGGAAAATCCTCGCTTTCTGAGAGCCTTGATAAGATTTAGGAACTAAGAAGATTAAGCAAAGATTAGTAAATTATTTTTTATAAAAGATAAGTAAAAGTTAAGTTTGAAAGTATTTTATTTATTTTAATCATTGATTTAAACTATCTTCAAATTATTTAAAAATCATTATGTTAATTTTAAGATTATATTTTAGAATAAGTTATTTTGATTTTATACCATTTGAATATACTTTTAGTTAAGCCTAAAATTGTTTAAGTTTCTGTTATTGAAATGTTTTACAATTTCAGACTTGGTATATTTGAGAATAAGCTTATTAATACTGAGCCACATGCAATACAATTCAAAATAATTTTTCGCAACTTTTGAAATTTATTTAAAAGTTCTGATAAAGCTTTAAAAAGAGAAACATCATGTGAACTCATATATTGAAAAATGCTATCTTATTTCAATTTTTGTTTTATTATGATTCAGTCATTGTAAGGAAATCTATAACAAAACTTCACCCAAAGTAAAGATAACATCACAATTTTGTCCAATTACATATTTTTTCACTCATATTAAAACTTATACTAAAACGTTTAAATGAGCTTAAATATCGAGTTATGCCAAGTAGTGTGCGAATGAAAGAATCCTATTAATCGAAACGCTTTCATATTATCGCTTATCTCAAGTTAAAAGATTTGTTGACTTTAAGTTATTGTATTAATAATTTAAGCTATTAATAGAAAGGTTAAAACACATACTAAATACGATTTAAAATTTACAGAATACAACCGGAATTAATGGCAAACAAACTCTAATGATATCATAACAAAGTTTGAACAGACTTTAATTCCGAAAGAAAGTTTAGTAGTTAAAAATATTGAATCGATTCCAACCAATCACGTAATGACTTTACACTAGTTCACAGATCATCATGACGCTAGATTTACTAATTCTATAATTATATTAACAGCTATTAGTAATCAGAACATTGACTTAACCAAAGACTCCAAACTTATAGATATAGACGCGATCGCAACACAACTTTTTAAAATCAAATGGAAGCATAGTATGACTGAAGACTAAAAAGTGCTCTAATAAGTAGACTCGTGCCTTCAGTCGTAACTGCACTGAATTCAAAAATCAAATTAAATGCTAATAAGTTTAAATTTTTCTATTTCATTTCAACTGTTCAAATAATTCGGAGTACTTTTTATCTTAAATGTTTCAACTTTCACGCCATTTCATTTGTGAAAACCAAGAGATTAAAGCAACTGATCATTGATCAACCTGCTCTGTGAACTTATGTTGATCAAAATCACGTATCTCAATTCAAATCAGATTGAAGAACTTTTTAATTAATCTGAGACAAACACCTAAAATTTTTAAGCAAATTTTAATTATAAAATTCTAATAACAAAATTTGTAATATAAAAGCAGTACGCAAGCATGAATTCGAGCGTCTGAGAATAGCTGAGTGTTAGTATGAGCTCTGAGTACCAGAATTTATTCTAGCACTAGTTTTAGCGTCGGTCATGTGTATCACTGACTAAGATCAAGTCATTTTCGTGCATCAGTTCTATAACTTCCTCATATTTTCTTGTATTTAATGAAGTTTTGATTAGTTTAGTACAAAAACACTGAGTTAATGACCTCTCCTTTTTTTAAAGTTTTGATGAGAAAATAATCTTACTTTCAATTATAAGAGTCAAGATCTTCAAGATATATTTGATCACAAACTACATGAAATCTTCTCAAAATACTTGATTAAAGTTTAGGATAGGTTTTTTAATCTTTCAATGATTTCACCACTTTTTCACATCCTTTTGTAAGCTGAAATAATAGAGATATTACTCGTAAGGATTGAAAAATGTCTTCATGAAAGAACCTGACTGTAAACATGTTTGATCCTATCAAAAATAATTTTTTATAAACAGTAATTATGAGAGGATCATTTTTTACCACATCATTCTATGAGTCTATCAAAATCACTAATGAGATTTTATGAATTTGCGGAAGACATAATAAACTTTCTACAAATACTAATCATAGTCAAAAGAAAATAGTTCCTAGTAGTAAATCTTTGGAAACCGAGAAAAGGCATTCTCTCTATAACGAGATTTCGCTATAAAGAGGTTCACTATATCGATGTATTAGTGTAGATAGAGCCTTAATGTATAATTCCTAAAGAATTTGCGGAAATGATCGTAATTTCTTAAAGTTTGAAATTCTTAATGAAAATAATCATCATTTTAAAGATTATTATTGAAGAAAATTCATGAAAATATAAGCCAAAACATAAACTAAATGTATTTATAGATTGGTTATTTTCTTAAAGATTCATGTTTACAATTCTCGTTATTTTTAATATTTAGTTATCTGTTGTGAATGTTGAATGCAATAAATACATAAGAACAAAATTCTGATCAAATACTAATAGCCTCAAACTGTAATGATCTCATTCCCAAAATCACCTCAATATATGTCGATTTCTACTATAACCCCAAAGATCTTAATTCAAAGTTTTGATTCGAAAGTATATTTGAAGCTGTGAGCCATCAAAATAATGCTTTCCAAACAAATAAACTTTAGGCTGTTTTCCTTCATTTAAGTTCATCAGAGATAATGACATCCAGAATCAGTAAACTCAGGGTCTTTAAATTACTTAAAACCTTTTAGAAAATGCCGTTTTTATGAATGAGATCAATTAAGTAATATTACTGATGTTAAGTTAACGTTATCAATAAATGCACAGCTCATTAGTAAAAATTAGCATATCATCTTTAGCAATTAAGCGATTAAAGAACGTACTCATAGCTGTACTTCAAAAGTCTATTATAAAAATCAATTCTAATACAAGTTTAACCTCAAATTCATTAGTTATAGCATTAATTAAAGAATTAGAAAATATCTACAACATTTTAATTCTCTATAATATCTTTATAGAAAAAGTATACGCAATAGCATAAGCGAAGTTTGAGACACATACTCGTGCATAACAATAGTCGAAGACACATTTGCTTAGGGTTCGTGTTCATTTGCGTTAATTACTTTTGTAATCAATACTTCTAGTTAACTAAGTTTTTACGCTCAGACGCATACTGAACTTGATTGTATGCAAAATATAATCTAAACTAAATGTCTAAGACGAAATCTGAAAAGGAGACTAACTCGAGATGCATACTTTTATTATCACGTATGTCCACCTGTCTGTTAATTGACTAGTTTTTGGTTTTTTTTATAGATCAGAGCTTAATTTTAATCGGATTATAATTCATTGAAATTGTTGCAATTTTATGCATTTGGGTGGATCAATGAGGGCAAAACATCATATAATATTGGACCGCAGGATTACTCAAGTGAATTTTTATCCCTTTTATGTTCTGTTTCAATTAACTACTTTTAGTTGATGTCCATTTCGTTTTTATCGGAAATAGAGTTTATTCATGTGGTTGCAGATGTGAAGCACGTCAGTCTAAACCTAACCTTTTTATCACTCAATTAAGTCTTAACATTTTATTCTGATCAAATCTAAAAAGCTTTTAATGAGCTCTTAACGAATAAAACTTGACATAAACTCAATCCAAATTTGAATAGCTAATTCATTCTCGATTTAACTTGAAGTTACGAAATAAGTTTAATGCTTGAGTTGACTTATAGCCATCGTAGAACTTGAAAAAGGCTGAGTGCGTGTAAAAGCTTTAATAATAAATAAAACCATGATTTCAATTGACGTAAAATAGGGGATGGAAGCTTTGCAAATATAGAGTAGAATCAAATAATGCAAAGTCTTATTTGATCCATATGTCACAAGAATTTTGAGCACAACCTCAATTTTATGCTTATATTGAATCCATTTCATCAAAAATAGCGCACGAGTTGTAGAAAATCGTATTAATCACAAATTTGGAGGAAATTGAATACGAGTTTTTACTCCTAAGTCATATGATTTTTTCTGAATACATTCAATCTTCTGTCATCTCCTTGTTTTATGTTCATTCAATTATTTGAGATAAAAAAACGAGTATAAAAATGGCATCCTATAAGTATGAACGCAGTGTCTCATTGAACTATGCAATCAACTGTTTAATCAACTTTATGGAAAAATTGATTGATTCCTCGCTAATATAATGTTTAATGAAAATATTTCTACTAATATATGTCGTTTGTCATCTCTCTCTCTCTCTCTCTCTCTCTCTCTCTCCCATCTAAACAATAAATCTACTTCTTAATCCTGCAGAGTTATGAAGTTTGTTGTGACCACTACTTTACAAATCTATGCAAAATATGAGGTTCATAAAAACGTATATTATATGTCGACAAACAATTTTTTAGCTCTAGTATTGAAAAATTTTAATAATCTTTTGAGTTTTGGCTTTTTTTTATTAAACTATTAAAAAACTATTACAGTTATATAATTTCCACATGAATGCCTTTGATATCATAACTTATTTCATTATTACTTGTTATAGCACAAGATCATAGTGTGGAAGGAATTCAGACATTATTGACATCTGTTTTTCTTTTTAGAAAAATTGTTTCATTTCTTAATGATTAAAATCACCATCAAAACTGCAACTTTCAAAATGTTAGGAACGCTCAATTTCGACTGTAATTGTTATAGTGTATTAGCCCAACATAACCTAAAATACAGATTTCAAACAATTTGATAATTTCCAATTTCGCGAATGATTTCACTCACATTTGATAATAAAAGATAAAAATAAATTACTTTTTGTATAGGGAGGTGTGCAGTAGGGATACTGAACTTTTTAATAGCAAATTAAATTATTAATAATATTTAATTGATGTTAGAGTGAAAGTTAAAATAAGCTTTTAATTTTAGACTTTAGGTAGTTGCAAGGCTATTAAAATATGTTTATGTCGGGAATAAATTCATATTAAAGGTTCTAGAAATGATTAGTATCAGTAATATCGTAAGTTAAGAACACTAACATAGCCAGGCATTTTAGTCTCAATCAAATGCTTAGACTTCGGATGACAAGCGTTAATCAGCATTCAAATATTTGTTAATTCATTATCAAACCATTTATTAAGTTTTAACACTAAGCAATCGATTGATGCACTAAATAAGCACAGTTTCAAAACTTTTCCAACATTTTAATTTGAGTAAAGTTTTATAATTAAATTTTGAAACAGATCTTTGAGTTACGGCTTACTGCCATATTGGTGGTTTAAAACTTTTATTGAAAACTTTTGTAAGAAGAAGCTATCACAAAACTGTTAATAAATATTGAAATGATTGATGAGAGCCTTCACAAATTTAAATACAGTTAAACAATTATTTTAAAGAAATGACAATCATTAAAGAACAACTTTTAAATAATTTATTAATAATGATCTCATCAGTAATCTTAATAATAGCTTTAATGTGAGTTATAGAGCCAATGGTCGAGATGAAAATCAACAATCAGGTGATATTCAGCATATTATATGTGAATCTCGTATTCCTTGCTTTTACGGCTATTATATGGAAAGTGTATTTCTAGTACAATCAGTCCTAAAAATTAGCATCTTATTCCTCATATGGCTTTCCATCTTTTCAGTTGTTGTCGTATTTGGTAAGGAATAGCGAATATTTCAATTTCTTTATTATCAATGTTGACATGTTGTCTTATATTCTATGCAGACAAATATTCCGAGACTCTAATTGTTCTACACGATATTTTGCTATTTTAACTGTATTTTCGTATTTATATCTAATAGATTGACTTAATTTGACATTTTGTACATATGCTTTAAAATTTGAGATAAGAAAACTGAATATCATATTTTTCACTTCATTTGAAATCTACTTATTCTAAATTAATTTTTCAAAATTTCTTTTGTTTTAGTTAAGCTTTTAATTAAAATTTATAAAATTCGAAAATTAATCAACAAATTTGTAGTATTTAGAAATAAAAACCCTTTCATATTAAATTCAATAAAAACTTGAAACTTGTATTTTAAAGATGAAAACCAATCAATTTTCTCTTGGTTTAATTATTAAGTAAACTTAAATAAAAAGGAAAACTTTACAGGTTAAAATGAGTAATTGCTCAATCTTCAGTCTAAGTGCTTAAAGTTCACAAAGAGGTTCATCTCACCTAATCTCCTGTAGACTTATAATCAGTGTAATTTCATAAGTTATATTAAATAACAGAAGTGAGCTATAATAAGCACCATCTTAGGTCTAATGAACGACTTGTTACCTTTATTAGTAATGTTATGGTACGGAAAATCATTTTTAATTTTTATTTGTAAGAAATTTTACAAAATTTGAAACCTTTACAAGAGAAAATTATATGCCAGTAATCCATGGCATAGTTTCACGAACCGAGTGCCGCGGATTAAAGTTCAAGCACGACCCAAGTAAATTAAGAAAACATTTACTGTCGAAGTGAACCTCACAACAGAAATGTTAAGATCTTGTCCAATACTAGAAGTAAACTGATATCTTCTCATACTAAAAATTCATTAATTTTTTACTTATTTTCTTATGAAGCAAAGATGTCTCCGTGCATACAAGTAATAGCTTAAATTTCAGTAATTTGATATTGTTTTCTATCTAAAAATTGCTATGAAAGCTCTCATATTTGTAGATGGGAATCTAGGATCAAGTTTTCCACTGAGACATTGAAATTATTTAAAAAGTTTTAATAACATAGAATCCTGAGAATGAGAGTAAAAAGGGAGCAAATGGACTCAAATGCTGAACTTAAACTTTGAGATAATAATATTGAAAAGATTTGTGAAAATTTTCTTCATGAAAAATTTGATTTCTCACAAAGGAAACTGGCTTTCGTTCATTACAGTTCTGCGAGTTTCGACATTCTGTGATATTCTATTCACTAGTATATGAAGAATAAGAACTAACAAATTGGCTCACACTTAATATAGTTTATTTTACTCGCCCTTTTAAATGCAGTAGTCTCAAAATTGCGCTCATAATAAAATTCTTTTTTATTAATACACGAGACTAAAGAACTTCATTTTAATTGAGGTTTCTAATAAATTACTCAGCTACAATAATGAAAGACTACTTTCCATGTAAGAGGACTTAAGAGACACACTATACCATTGATTTTTATGTAAAAGAAGTTCTGAAATCAATCGATAAAACTCAAAACTATATCCGTTCGTTCTCATATGATCTGGACATTGTTTTGTTCACTTAGCTGCAATTTTTAATAACTATGACCAAACCTGAATCAATTACGACTTGAGTAGCTCACCTTTTGGAAACACTTCTGAGATCTGGCGGCCAATTTTGCAAAGAAATATTTGGTAAAAAATTTAAAGTATTTTAGTTTAATTTGTAGAATATACTTTTGTAAAAGATATCATTTAATTTTTCCTTCAACAGATTCATTACACTTTTAACAATCTGTAAATGTTAGCATGAGATGAATATTAATTTAATTATATATTCTATAATATAACCCGATTTTAATAATTTTATCAACATTTAAAATGTTTATCTTGATGAAAATTTCAGTTAAAAGAGAAAACAAATTATTTTTATGTTAGGCTATTCTCAAATTCTGTAAAGTAGCATATTACCTTAATGTGCAATTTAATATTGGCATTTTCAGCTCTTGCTGTTAGAATAAACACTTTAAGCTAACTAAACCTTCAGTTTATATTCCTTTCTTTGATCCTGAATTTGAATCTCAGTTTTTTTGTATTCAATGTTGCTATAAATAAAATCTTGCTCGTGATAGTTTTTTTTTATTCATCTTAAACGTATTCTTTCTAACATGATTGTAACAATAGCAAAGCAAAAGCCGAAAATGCAGAAGTAGAGAACACCAATCACTTTATTAAGTTGTAATTTATTCAAGTAATAATGATTATTCACAGTATTCTGGATATGATCACCATATTTTTAATTTAATTGAAAACTGTCTGATCGAGCCACTGATCCCAAATTATAGATACAGCCAATCCGTTACTTTCACAGGAGAGAAAATTTTATTCATTGTTGATTTCGATTAATAAGTAAAATTTTAGATAAAAATTTAATGCATCCTACACTTATTGATATCGGTCTCCAATTCGCTGCTCGACTTGTTATAAATAGGTAAAAGTAAGGAAATAGATATATTTGATTATGTAAAGAAATTTTATCTTCTATAGATGAGAGTAGTTTATAATTGAAACCTTTGAGCGGAAAACGCAAAAAACTATTATATCTACACTTATTCTTTCAAAGAGCTCTTCCCACAAACAGATAGAAAACATCAATAATATATGAAGTCGTATAGCCACGTTTTATTAATAATTCTTCAACTTAATGAGAGGCCCACAAACTATTGTTTCATTAAAATTTTCTGGTATTTAACTGATCGAAATGAGTGATTATAAAAGACGAACCATGTAATCTAGAAATTCTTACCAACTAGTTCATGTCTACAGTTTGGTTTACGTTATGATTCATAATTTCATTCGATTTCGATATTTCGCAATCGGATTTTAATCAGTTAGGATTTGAACTTTCAGACTTAAAGACCTATGAATGACGGAAACTTGAACCAAACTAGCCATAACTTTTTATATTGAACAGAGTATCTATTCATAGATAAGAAGAGTTGATTGAAAATTTTGCTTCATTTCTTTGGGAATAGTCACACAAACACTAGTGGAGTAAACATCATTTGTTTAAGAATTAAATTCAGATACTGAATCCCTTAATGATAATGAGATACTCAAATCATTAAATTTTTCTATCTTTACAAGATAAACAAAACGACTGGTCGCTAGAAATAGCGATTCAATTCTCATGAAAGCGCTAATAGACTATTGAATTATATAAATATACAGTTGAAAACAAAACTTAAAGGTCAAAGTTTCAATATATTGAGCTTAGTTTGATATTTTAGAAGGCATTACGCAGACAGATCCAAATAATTTAACTGAAAGATCAGATAAGACATTTCATTATTTAGGATAATCAGGAAAATGAATGTGTGATGTTGATTATGCCGCACAAAATCTAAAGGAGTTTATCTATTCCTAAAAAATCTAATAAAAATTATAGAAATTTAAAATGACAGAAAGTGAAATGTGTAATTTTATTTAGCATATTTAGATTAAATCTAAATGTCAAATAATCAAATAAGAAATATCGATAATTAAAAATAGAAAGATAAAAATACTGAAAACTAAAAAGTTGATCCTCGCTCGTAGCTAATTATTTTGGTCATCTATTTGAATTTTATCATGGGACTGTAAATGTAATAAAAAACCTACAGCATCTAAAAATCTCAATTCAGACATTTGACCACTACTCGATAACTCAGTATAATGCTTAATTTGCTCATTCACTTTAACATATTTTTTATTTTTGCGTGTAGGCATTTTCCCGTTCTCTAATTGCTAACCTAATAAGTTACTTAAAGTTCAAACTTTCGTTTAAAAATTTAGTTCAGTTTTACTTCAATTTTGAACTTTATTTTCGAGCTTTTTACTTTAGATCTTTTAGAATTATATTTAAATGATTAGACAGAATTTTATGTAGATTTATTGTAAATTCTATTTTAGGTGCTAGACCTTTAGTATTAGATTTTTTGGGAATATACTTTTTGAATTAGACAAAATGAGGCATCACCGTGATGTTTCATAAGTTTCGGAAATTCCAGATGTTGATGAAATACTATTTGATTGTATCAGGTAAGTTAATAAGTTCTCGGCTTACAATACATTGACTGCAATACATGAGAGATCGTGAAGTTATTGACTAACCGACATCAAGACTTACGTTTGCCATCCATCCAGGTTTCGCCAGGACAGTTCTGGAATGAAGAAATTTTGTCCAATGTCTCAGCAAAATATAAATCAGGACACTCCATGTCCTGGGATGAGCTGGAGCACTTATTTTCCTTAAAGATTATAAAACTCAACTTTAATTTAAACTATTTTGAGAAAAATTCATCGAATTTATAAGACATTTAAGTATTTGTCAACAAATAATTGTTGTAATTATTATTCCAATGGATATATCTTCGAAAGGAATTAACTGAAAGTTTAAATATTGCGAATGGCATTGAATTTAAGAATAAAGTTTTAAATCTTAAGACTGAATTGAAACTGATAAGATGCACAGACTATCGATCTATAACTATCGAACCAATCATATCTTCAATTTCTAAATTGCCCATAGTATAGAATAACTGAAACTTTATTAAATTTTTCCTCTCATTCTTTAATTTGACTTTGAAGAAGACTTATGCTCAAATCTAAGCTATTCATTTATTTTGTGAGTTATAATTTTCTTAAGAAAACTTATGTAAAGATATTGTATTTTATTTTTGTTTTAAGCTTGAAAATATAATTTTATTTGTTGTTGACTGCTTTAGATCTATTGTTCTAATGCCGTTAAACTTTATTTTAGATGTATATAAATGAATAAACATTAAGATGATAGGGCTATTGGCAACAAAAGGATTAGACATTTGGACGACTTTAAAAGCTTAATCCGTCGCCCCAACTTCAATAATCCAAATACTCAGATCCTTCTTACAAAAATATTTGAAATACCAACAAATAAGTAAATATTTGTTGAGTATAGAGAAAGAATGTAAAAGTTCAGAAGTTCAATATAATTCAACCTTTACACTTATTTTTCATATCGAGAAAATAAGGTAATTAATACTTATAGCCATATCTTTTGATAACTGTTAAATTAATTTTATTAAAGTTCCGAAACTTTCTTCATCCACTTGTTAAAATTCAATTCATCTAAACGAACGATAGTAAAATGTGAACCAAATAAGTATAAAACTTTGGTTAATTTACCAATACTACAGCTTGAAATTTTGATGTTGGTCAATACCTCACTTGATTTTGAATAAAACATAGAATCTATTGAAAGATTTTTTTCAATATTTTGAAAACTATTTTAACAATTTAGTATGAATAAGAGTTATTAGTCTAAAAAATATAATGCTATTTGTGTTTTTCTTAAAGAGAGCCTTAGGTTTTATATTAAGAGTATAAAAAGCATTGAACTCTACGTTTAAGTTGAAAAGGAATCCCAATTACTAAATGGTTAGAACTAATCCTATTTTTGATGTCATCATCAAACTTTTTGCTATACTTCAGTACAGGTTTATATGAATGATAATTAGTCAGGGTGACAGGCGTTCAGAAATGAACAGGACAGTCCAGGATTAGAGACCTCTGTCCTGTGTTCAGAGTGATATCGTTCCTTGACATTGAGATGTCCAAGAATGGAAAATTTCTTTGAAAATATGAGGGTGAAATTTGTGTGTACTTATGAACTTTATTCAATCACTAATTAGTTAAACGCTGTAAATAGCAACAAATCAGCTCAATAGGGCTCCTGTAATGAGTCCATTCTTTTTTGAATAATTATTGAAAATTATAATAAACAAAATCTGCTGAAAATAAACGAACCTGTTATGGCTATGGTTGCCAGATTTCAAAACTCAAACTCGAAGACAAAATTAATTATTGAAATATTGAATTAAATATAAGGTCTGAGCGATTTAAATTTTAGACAACTTTAATGTTTAATAATTATCCATTGGAAAATGCTACAAGCATATATAATATATCAATTTAAAGGTATTTTAATTCTAAAATAAAATACAATTATGGTAAGATCTCATCAGCACCCTAGCGACCCGCTTTGCGCACTTTCCCACGAGTACCCTTCATTAGGTTGCGCACAGTGTCTAAACTAAATTCGCGCAACTTTATTCGTATCCTATGTTGTAATTGTGTTAAACTTTTTGCTTCCCAACCGTTCCGATAAACTTTTGCTTTGGGAGAGCCCAAAATCTCTCAATTGGACGGATTTGAGGAACGTTGGGTGGGTTGAACGGCTTCGGCACGAAATCAACTCCTAACTAACGAAGCTTGTCCTGTGTTTGGCATGCATAATGTGCTGTGGCCAAGTCAGGCCAGAATAAATGTGGTTTACCACGAAGTGTAGTCCGTAAATATGGGACTAAATGCTTCTTAATACATTCTTTAGTGTATGTTTCGGCATTGATAGCCCCTCCAGAAGGTTGAAAATAAGGGCCCGATATACCGAACTCATTAATTGCAATCCATACCAACAACCGCTGTTGAAATTTCTTCAAACGGCGATACTTGACCTTCTTCGGTGCAGTTTTTCTCGATTTTGCATAATAATATGTACACATGCCATTAAAAGAAAAATAGCTCTCATCATCCATGACTAACACTAAGTCTTTCCTATTACTCAAAAAGTTACGATAAAGTCGGAGACATTTGTTTTTGATGAACTGCTTGATTTTCATGTGATTTTGGAGCGCTTTGCTGCTTGAAAGCTTTTAATCCTGCTTCTTTAATGAGTGATCGTGCCTTCCAGTCACTTACAGTCATGTATTTTACAAGTTGTCGGTAATCACGACCAGGTTTTGCTGTCATATAACGGCGAACTTTTGCCAAAGTCTTACTATCAGTTTTTGTTGGTTTTTTACCCGAACCTTCTTTCCTGTCAACACTCAAGCGCTGTTTGAAATTTTTTATAATATTGTAAATACTACTTCGACACTTTCCTTTTTTACAAAATGTTTAACGACTTCGGCGTCTGAAAGTTCCTTATGTTCAGACATGAATTGTGCGACTTCGAATCGGAACACTTTTTGTTTATCGATTGCCATTTTTGTTGTTGTTTTGATATATATGTGTTTGATATCATTTTATAAGTATTTTAAACTCTCTTTCATTTGGCGCTTAAGGGAATTTAATTAAGCCTTTCCCTGTGGAAATATATGCTTTCAAAGTTGTCTGAAATTTAAACCGCTCAGACCTTAATTTATTTCACAAAATTGAACAAATTACAATAAACTTATAGGAACATCATATTTAAGAGCAGACTTCGCTGCTTCAATAATTGGAACATTTGTTTTTACATATTCATAAAATGATTCACAAGATATAGAAAAGTTAACTTTTGTACAAATTTCAGCGTGACTTGTTCAACTGATAATCTATTTCTTTTAGCCCACCATAAATTTTTCATTATGCTAAAAAGTCTTTCGACGAAATCATTTCCTAATGGAATTACTTAAACAACTACGATTATCTTAAAAATATTTGTGAAACAATATCTGTAACTCAAGAACATCTGCGTCCTTTTTTCATTTACAAGAGGACAGAGGAAAATTTACTAAATTCGAAGACAATCCTCTAGAAAAAAGGACATCTGGCAATTATAGTTGTGGCGGTCTTTATTGGAAATGATCTCGTAGAATGAGTTTTTAGTATAATGAAGAATATCTGGACTGATGAAAGAAATCATTTGAATGTTTGTATGATTAAGGCTGAAGTTTGCTCTAAGGTCAATTTTTCAATGTCATGTAATGAATTTAATGTTTCGCACCTAAAAACCCTTACTACTTAAAAATGCCAAATCTAATTACAAATATTCAAAAAATTGATTTAAACTTCTTCAATAGTTTCATTTTTGTCAAAATTTCTCATTCAAAAGCATTAATTGGAATTTTAACTAAAGAAATTACTGCTATTTACGAAATAACACTGATTTTTGAAATTTTCCTCTGAAGTATTTAACTTGGCTCCCTTACACTTTCAAAGTCGAAGAAACGGCTTCGTAAAACTTGATTACCCTGGAATTAGTACAGTCTTGAGATTTTATCTTGAGACACCGTATGTAACCTTTCATATAGCTTGTTTGTGCAGCAAAAAATGTACTGAATAATAGGAAGGAGAATGCCCAAACCCTTTGCATTTTGTACCTCCAGTGCGCCGCAGTGCCACTATGTCAATCGATATATCTCAACGAGTACTAAAATAATACATAGGTTGTAGCTCAATTCGGACATCCCTGTGACCTGTAGTGATCAACAATATTGGGACCAAAAGATGCATTTTGCGCTTGTATCGAAGTAGTCGGTAATACTTTAATTTCTTGCCACCAGGTTTTTAGGTGGCGCTAAAGGTCATAATTATTTATATTGAGTTTCCATGTTCCTATGATAAATGCTAAGTCAGTTACACCCGCCCAAAAATTTTTACATGATAACATATATACGCGCGGGAGGGGGGTAGCTATCAATCAAATTTAGGTTAAAACAAGCCAAGCAAAGCCAAGCTAAACTTAATTTAACCAAAACTAACCTAACCTAGCCTAACTTAATCTCTTAGTAATTAAATACATTGTGAATAATTCATTCATAGATGACACCACAAGCGTTGAAAACTATAATTTTTATTTTGTTTGTATAAAATTTTGGCGACTCTAGCCGACTTACCGTCAGAAATAGGTACCCAAGATTTCCATATCTGATGTTAGAACCATCATGGCAATCTGCAAAGGTGGAGGCAAGAAAGTAAAGTAGTGTTAAGTGATCACAGTTCGAATTTCGATAAATTTGGTGTCGTTCGACTCTGATGAATATAGTCTAAATAGCTCGGTCTCGAAGTGCGGAGGTAAAAGGTTACAGACTTATTCGAATTTAGCTACTGATCTATTGTTCGTTGCCCGACCTCTACGAACGCGGCTTCATTTAGGGCAGAATAAAGAGCTGATTCGAGTAATGTCTATCTCATATAGATATCATATCTTATTCAAAAGATATAGGCGAACAATTTAGTTGTTCATGTCTCAGGAAACCCGTAGAAGGATCTCAGGCTGCGCCCTCTTAAATATAGCCCGCGCTGGGGATTAGGTAGAGGGTCTCCGGTGATAAGCATGCGACAGTCTCCCTCCCGGTCAATGCCGTCAGCATAGGTGTTCAACAAGCCTTGAGGGAATATGGCTACCCTCAAGTCTGTGATATTCCCATTTTCATCTTCATCTCGGTCTACATCGCAATCACCCTCATTTTAATCAATGCTCTGGCTGTAATATTTATCTTAAATTGAGACGCAGCCATAATTTTAGAAAATTAAAAATTTATTAAATAACAAAAGCAAACCCTAAAACCAAATTTAAAAATTTTCAAGGAAAAATCTATTGCACAAAAATATTTCTTTATGTAAACCGTTTCTAATGATAGTTAAATCAAAATTTTTAACCAACCACAGACTTCTAATTCCTTATTCCCAAACCGATGCCTGAAAAGAAATCTAACGAGTCCACATACCATCCGCCTGAACTCATAAGATTTGAGTCCACGTTTAGTCAGCATAAGCCCTCAGTGGACTTGTGCTTGTTATGTCTTTACCATAGATTAAGCCACCTAACAGCATTTTCTGAAAATTGATATTTATGGGTTTTGAGGTACAAGGAATCCATATTTGAAGGTCCCAAAAATGGGAAATTAAAAGTTACCTAATATAGAAATCCAATTGTTTTTTAACTTATGATCTTGGTATCCACTCCGATGCGAGGTAGCGCTTCCTAAGCCAATCAACCCTAACCCAACCTAACTAACCTAACCTAACCCAACCTAACCTAACTGTTATTGACAGCTATATATATCAAGTGTTGGCTCTGCATATATTATACGTGAAAACATTCTAAAGATTAAAAAATCTAAGTACAAGTTGGCTAAATACTGCTCTCGATTCCAAGCTGAACTTTTTACTATTAACGAGTCATTAAAATATTTAAATAAACACAAATTTAGTGGTCGAACAGTTATTATTAGTACAAATTCCAAGTCAATATTATCAGCATTAGAGAACGCACATTCTACAACATTTTTAATACAAACTATTTTTAAGTCAATGGATGAGCTTAAAAGAATAGATATTCATATATATATGGAATTAGAGGAACAAATAACAGAAAGTGAGGCAAGTATTGAGGTGCGAGAATTAGAAAAGTGGGATCCTATTGTCATCAATCGATAGCATACGATATGATTTCGGTGACATTTATAAAAAATTAGTAAGCGATAAAGAATTAGAAATATGGGAACGACGTTGGCTTGAAACCAGTAAAGCAGCACATACAAAATTATTTTCTCCGTCAGTTAAGTATAGAAAAGAATGCATACAACACCTTAGCTGTGACTTTTACATGTGTCAATTAATAACAAACCATGGGCGATTCAATCACTATCTCAAAAGATTCAATATCAAGGATTGTGCGTATTGTGATGTTTGCACAACGAAAGTGGACAACGCATCGCATATCATCTTCGATACTGTTAAGTATCAACATGAGAGACAAAAACTTATTAGTATAGTTGAAAATATTGGAAACTTATGGCCGTGTAATGCTAAACAATTTCTTAGCTAAGAATATTTTAAGTCATTTAGAAATTTTTTAGAGAAATATTTATAAATGACTAATCATTTAATATTATTTTAGTTTTTTTTTTTTTAAATTTTTAATAATTTTTGCATTTTATTGTTTAATTCATTATAATGATTGAAATATAATCACAAAATAAGCAACAATTTAAGTTAATCTGTAGAGTCTTGCAATGTCGTAGGATCAAGACTCAAACGAATAAAAAAATTTGAAAAACCCAACCTAACCCAACCCAACCTAACCCAACCTAAACAAACCTAACCTAACATCTCCAGAGCTTGTTTGAAATAGTGCCGTCTCGTTTGTCGAAAAGCGCTATTTGTTTTCGGCACTTTTGACATTCAAGCGTTTCGGACAAGAGTCCTACGCGTTGACACCATTCAATACAAGCGGCTGGAGTGTCCACACCGCATTCTCTCACCAAACGTACGAAATTAAATTTTTCTTCCATTGATAAGTAATAGTAAATTAGAGAATCGATATCTTTTAAACTATAAATTTCCGATCTCTGGGACCTTCAAATATGGATTTCTCGTACCTCAAAACCCCTAAATATCAATTTTTTAAAAATCCGTTAGGTGGCGTAAACTATAGTAAAGCCGTTTTTTAATATCGAAAATAAAAATAAACAAGATCTTAAAATTGAAATCTTACCAATAAGTTTCTCACTAAAGGGATCAGGTCACTTGCCCGACAGCTCATTTTTATCGATAATTCATTTGATCGACAATCACTCTATTGACACTCCCATTCGTAATAATAGCTGAAGAAGCGCAGGCCGAAGAAATTGATCGAACAAAGGATATCAAAACAGCACTGATCCATACCTTCAGACGTCACCATGGATCAGCTAATTGTGATAATTATTTTTATACCCAAACAACTTGCCTGAGGGCGTACACCAACAATATTTCGATGTTTTGTTGAAACAATTTAGTACCCACATACTACGGACTCGTCAGACAAGTTGTTTGAGTATAAAAATAGTTGTCACCATTAGCTGATCCATGGTCACACGTGATGATCGTCATGTTTATACTCTAACCACTCGTCTGAAAGTATAGATCAATGCTGTTTTGGTATCTTTTGATCGATCAACTTCTTCGGCTTGCGCTTCTTCAGCTATTATTACAAATGAATTGTCGATAAAATGAGTTGTCAGGCAAGTGAGTGTCGAGTAAACGCACCAGACTCCTTATTAACAGTATTCTTATTTTAAGATTGACAAATTTTCTTATTTAAACCACCTGTTCATTGACGGTTAAGTTATTATAAAAAAAACAGCGGCCTCAATAATTTTTGATTTTATTCAATTGTTTTCCATTTTCTTTTTCTTTTCTTCTGTCCAATAGTGTTATTAATTAGAAAATAGTTACCTATCTTTCCGGCTGTTTCATGACCACAACCAACTTCTCAGCTGTTTCACGCAAACTTTTCTTTTATCCTGATCTCCAGACAACTTGAGCTCTTTGAATGTTAAAGTCATGTTTTTATTTAAAAAACGTGTCTTAATACATTTAGTTATTGTAAATTAAAGTTTATCATAAGTTGAAGGTTTTAAATGAATTGGACAGTAAAGTGCATATTATTTGACTAAGGATTTTATGAAAGGTAGCATACGGTATCTTAAAATAAAATCTCAAGACTGTACTAATAATCATTAATCAATACTTTACGTATGCAAATCATTCATATGTTGTATTGTCTTTGTTTATACAAATAAAATATTTAATTGTCTTAAAAGTGTTTAAAAATCAGTTCTAATAGAAATATATATAAACGTGAGAAAATCAAACAAGAAATGAAACATTTAAAATTACTATTATGTATGCACTTAATTAAAATACTATTTCAGTTTCCTTATATATGGTTGTATTGCTTGTATTTAAAATCATTATTAAAAAGATGATTTTCTATCATAACTGCTCTTAAATTAGTTGCCTTTCAATTTAATGTTGAAATTCATAAAATGAAAGGTTTATTTTTTATTATTGTAGTCTTCATCTTAAAACTTTTCGCTGTAAAACTTATCAACTACTTATCTCTATACCATTTTGTCATATGTCAAGAGTTCAATAATTAAATGAAATCAAAATTCATATACATAAATATTAGTGTGTATGTCTTGCAACAGTATTCATGAACACCACTTGAGACTTAAGCGTAACAACCAAATTACTGGTATGAGAGGGAACGCATGTTTGGGTTTGAAATTTTCATAATTAAAACTTAACTGCGCTAAGGTTCTATCGGCTAAATCCAGACAAAATCTAAAAATAGGAGATTACGAGTTTTCAATTTTTGAAAGTCACCCTTAACTTAAGTTTTATTTATGAATAAAGCTGTTGATGTATACCACTTAGTGTTTTAGTCTTAAAACTAAGGCTCTTCAAAAATCATTCGTTTAGTCTACAAAACAGTTAAGTTAGATAAATAATTTATTGCAAAATTTAAAAAATTACCTTCAAGTACCTAAATCAATATTGTTGTAAAATGTTTGGCAAATTTCTATTTGTATAATAACTTATTTTGTTCTCTATTATGGATGAAAAAATATTAGCCAAGTTTACTAATTATCCATGAAAAAGATTCGACTCATTAAATGAATAATATTCTTAAAATGTTTATATGAGATAGTTATAATTTTTTCCACGTTGTAGTTATTTTAATTATTTTTAATGGTTCTTTTGGAACTTTGAAATTTTATCATTAAAAACAGTAACAGTAAAAATAAAATGAAACAGATTTTAAAAAAAGTTTTAAAATTTCTGAAGAGACTCTTTTCGTAAATAAATCATTAAATATAATAATAGATTAAGTTAGAGAAAAGTCTAAAGCATCACAAATTCAACATTACGTAGGGATACCAAGTCTAATTCAGTTTAGATCCAAGCTAAAATAATCAAAGGAGGACCAGAATAGAAATTTTTCGTGAAATTTTGGAACAGTTATGCATACATATTACATCGTTATTAATCTTATTAATGCTTTGGAGAATAATGTTTTGAATATTGATTTCATTTAAACCATTATTTGAAAAATTTCTTGAAGAATTTTCAAATGTAAATTTTCCACATATTTGGTCTATTTTAACTTACTAATAAGTCAAAGTTACTTCCTTCAGATTTTAGGAAATAATTAAAGTTTATTCGAGTTTTTTCTAATATTTCACAAATAATTTTCATATTGAGAAATTTCAAAGCCAGAGAGGTGGTTTCCCTAATGCAACGCATAAAAATTCTTTACACCTAATACAAATGATGTCTTTTGATTCAATTGAGCTAGAAATGTGTAACAAGAATACATTATAAAATAGTATTGCATCGAAAATAAATTCTCACAAGAGATCTGCTTCTTTGAAAAGATCATTCGTTCTCATATAATTTCTTTCGATTTCCATGCGAAAACTGTTCTGGATAAAAGTAAGAGGTGTTTTATACACGCACAATTGATATTTCCGTCAGCTTAATTCTCTTTCTTTTGCAGCTGTAGTCAGTGGAAAATTAGCTTGTTTCAACTTATTAGTAATGGTTAACGTTCTTAAATCTAAGTTTTTGAAAGTTAATAATTCTATGTTTTACAACGCTGGTAATATTCTTAAAAATGCACTCGCAAAGTGTGAAATAAAGATTCAAGAAGTGACAACATGTGATTCAATTATTCCTGAGTCAATTTCGCTGAAGGTCTATAACCCATTATTTAGTCCACTTGTTTGAATTTAAATTCATCAAAATGAGCTATAATGAAAAGCGGATCGAATTATGCCAAAAATCTTAATTATACTGTGAGCCTTAGGCTTTACCAGCTTTGAATAGACGCAGACACAGACGATTGTTGCTACTAATTATTTACTTTATATATCAGAGCAACACCCTTTACTTAAATTATGTATTATTGCTGTAAGGTTCTTAGAAATATAATTATTAAACCATCATAAATCGAGCAATCGAATAATACAACTTATTTTACAAGATTTTCATAAGCAACATTTCTAATTACTGCATTATTCCAAAGTCTCAGTGAATGCTTTTGCTAATTTTTCTTGTTAATTCTATCCATGTGTTATTCGATAGAGTTTTACAATATAAATACAGAATTATAATATAAACCATAATCATTTTATTAACAATCTCTTTCATTAATAATGCATGAAAATGAGATGACTCATTAAATGAATGATAATCAGTGAAAACTTTTGTATAATATAAAAATTAATTTAGCTTAATTTAATTTCTCTTTGCTATTACTTTACTCATTTTTAATGACTGAAAAAGCTTTCAATGTTCAACTTGAAAATGATTTCAGAGTAGAATGAAAAATGAAAAAGAAGAGGTTCGCCTATAATTAATGTATATTCCCTGTATTAAAGTTGAGGCCAGTATTTTTAACCTATAAAAATGACGAAACCCGCAGTGTAAGACTCGACTTTATAGTTTAAAATGAATTCTTGAAAGGGTTACCAGAATAGTAATTAACATATTTTTGATCCTTTAACCCTAGACTTGGAAGGAAAATTCAGTGTATTTCCAGCATTTTCAAAGTGTTAAAACCTAAACAAAATTAAAATTGTTTCCTCGATCCCAATCTATCGACAAAATTTAGTTTTAAGCCAAAACGATTGCCCAAATCAAAGTTATAGGGAAGTTTGAAAAAATCACACATTTGGTGCTACATAAAAAGATTAGTACTGCAATCAAAGTGGGAATGCATGCATCACTCAAAGGTTTAATAGAGGGCAATATTAGTACCATTAAATGCATTTTTCGATTATATAAGAAATTGAAATTGATACTCGATTCATTGCAAATAATTTTATTTAAAAAATTGAATAATCATATAACCATATTTTCTAAAGTTGTACACGTCAAGAACAAATTTCCTACTTTATAAAATTTTCATCTCTGAGCTTATGTTAAACGTAATTTAGATCAATTATTTCGTTGACCAGTTTTATTATACTGCAATTGATTGACTAAATAACGTCAAATAAAGAAACAAAAACCAAATTGCTTTTTTATCTAAAGCATAAATTCAATTTTATTGCTTAAACAAAAGTTTTCAAATTGAAAATGCCTAAAAAAGCTAATACAAAGCTTTTTAGTCGTCTAGAATTTTGTTTAAATTATTGAAAACAGAATTTAGACTAAGGTTTGCAAATCTGAATTTAGTATTTGAAACAATAGAAACGTAAAATTGATGGAACTTACTACAACATATTTAATATACTATTTAATTGTCTGAAGTTTTAACCCCAATAGGGTCCAACTCCAGCGACTCCTCCGAGTGCTGCCTGTTGCTGTTGTTGTTGAAGAGCTGCTCCATAGCCACCTAAGCCACCTAATGACACAATAAGAAATTTACTAATTCTCATCCTAGTGCAAAGAATGTCAAGTATTTATACCCAAAGCAAGCTGCTGCTGCTGCTGTTGTTGTTGTTGAGCTGTCAATCCTCCGATTCCATATCCGCCATAATAGGGATAGTATGGGAGCGCCGATATAGTGGCTACGTAGGCAAGTGCGAAAAGAACTAACACTTTCATCGTATTTGTTTTGGAGTTTTTGAATAATTGAGAGTGCTTTTGAAGTGGCTTTTGGACGAATAAACTTCGAAATGAAGTACACCTACTTTTATACACTCGGTGAGGAAATCATCTATCAGGTGATACATGTTGCAATTTTAAGAGAACCAGATTTTAGGAAAAATAAATTCAGATGTATATACATAATTTCAGATATACACAATATCACATTTCATGATTGTATTAATAATTTGAATTAAACTTATCTCTTTACTGAAATGCACAAGTGTAGTTTCAAAATTGATTAATTCATCTTATTTGGATCACAATTATATTCTGCGCTGTTCCACAGACAACAAAGATCTAGATTCATTCTTACCATATAACAAGAGTTTTTCTTTATATTAACTAATATTCGAAACTTAATACGAATAGCAAAAATCACGTATATGTATGTGTTCATACTATACTGCAGAACAAGACGCAAAGTCAAAGCTAAATTGAATTAGCTATCATTTTAACACCATACTGTTGTTTATGCCGATTATGAATGATGTCCTGACAAAGTAAATAATATCATATTTTTCGAACCAAATTTTCAATCAAGAAAATAAAAGTTAACTCAATTAAGTGATATTGAATTGTGAACAATATTATTGAGAGAAATATTTTGAGATGCGAGATATATCTTGTTTCCTGAATCTCTTAACAGAAATTTTTTATTCCATCAAAACTTGATTCAATTAGCACGATATAATTCAAAATAAACAAAATGAACCAGAAATATTACTTTTTCAGTAGTCTTTTGCAAACCTGAAGTATAAATTGAATTTGAAATTTTATTCGAATAATATAAATTTAATGCCTTTGAGTAAATTCAATACTCTTGTTAAATTAGTTATTGAATTTTTTTCAAGTTTTCTGTGAATTTTTTTCAGCTTTTTGAAGAATTTTTCTAGTGAAAAACAAAAAATTTCCATTTTAAGATGGAATTAAATAAGTTCCTGCATTAGAGGCAAAATAAAAGATAACTTCTTTGTCGAAACTTTGATGGCAATCGGTTATTAAAATGTATTTTACTTAAAATTTGAATATCAAAATATGTTTCAATTCGAAAATTAAAATTAAAATTAAAGTTTAATTATTAAACAATAACTTAGTGAACATCAACACTAAAGCGAACCTTTAAAATGGTTTTTATCAATAAGAATAACATTCATCTTCATTTGATTGTAGGTTTGAGACTATGAGGCAAATAAGCTACTACTTAAAATACTGACTTGCTTCATTCAACGCAATAAATCAACTTCGTGTCCTTAATAGCGTTGGCAAAATACATGAGAAAAAATTTTCAGATACTCATTATATTGTACTATACACGTATAATTATGCATCTACTTGTATGATACATCTACATGTATATATATATATATACTTTTCTATTGCTTTTTTGATATTCATGTATATGGTGGTTTAACCTGGCCGCTCTTCTCCAAATTACTGTTGTACGATTATTATAAGGAGCCTTTTATCACATTACCTGGGCCAGTTATTAGGGCTGGAGAATTCCGGGTATTTCAGAAATCGAGTGCTCTTTTTCGGGAACCGGATGAGTACCCGGATAATCGATATATTTCGCTAAGTCATGCCTTTAAAGACGAAGCTTATTAAGTTATTCATATGCAAAAAATAGTATACTTACGCTTTGGCTTTAAGCTACTACGATAATAAGAAAGCAAGCAGTCTACTCTACACAAAACTCTTTCGTCTCTCAATAATCTCTAAGGAGTTTCGAAACCTTTGCATTTGAAATTCAAGGGCAAAGTAATAAAAAAAATAATTTCTAGGCACCTGGTTTTTGGGATTTTAGCCGAGTATTTTGATTAACAGGTGGGTACCCTTCCCCGCCACTACTACTTATCAATATTTAGATCTCTTTGCGATCATTTCAAGATTTCTAAACTTATTTTTTATGAAAAAACATTTAGTTCAACTAAAATATAGGTGATAATAATAGAAAAATACATTGATATATGCATGTATTATACATCGTGTAATATGCTGTACATGTATCTCTACCAACACTAGTCCTTAATATTTAAAATGATAATCAGTTTATGAATTGGAAATTTTGAAGTTATTCATAGCTAAAAATGGTATAAACAGCATATCTTAACTGTAAAAATCTACCAAATCTGAAATATATTCACAATCTAAGCTCCAATTCGTATTTTTAATGTAAAGATTAAACATTACCAATAAATTTAATGTTTCAGAATAAATTTAGTAAATTTTGCAACTTCAGAATAGTAAAGGCTCGAAATGATGCAATATTAGCAAAATTCTATCCTATAAAAGTATTTCTCAAACAGTGGCACACATAATAGTAACTGGTAGGCAAAACGGTATTTGATAGTTCTCTCAGCCTCTCACATACATCAACCAATTGAGTTTCAATTAAAAGCTATTCAAATAGGATTAATTGACTTTGGATAAACTAATCTCCATCTAGTTTTTACAGAATTACATCAGTCATTTTCCATCTATTGTTTACCAGTGAGTTTCAATCTATTCTCCTTAAGATGAAGAGAATGTGTAAACAGCTCGCGATATTTGATTTTATACATTTCGAGATGACAGTTGTTGATGTTAGGCCTAAAAATCGATTGAGTTATCATTGAAGTGGTGATTACTGGTACTCGTTGTTCACTCTCGTAGATTACTAGTACGCAATGCTCTTCAAACAGATTCAAAGGTAGAAGACATTAGAAAGGTTGAGAACCCGAGGTTATCCTAAGAGACCTTAATTGGATTTGGTAAACACTATTAATTTTGAGAGTATTTCTGTTCATTACATAACTGTATAGATGAGGTGAAGTGAGGTTAGGTTAGGTTAGATAGCAAACTCTAATCACATTGAATGGCTGATATGTCATTAAAAGAGGAGTTATTTTGTGAATAGAGGCAAAAAATAAACATTTGTAAATAATATTTCTATCAATTATGTGCAACTTTGATGACGTTGTCCTTTATTTAACCAAACAGGCAAATAAACTAATAAGTCAAACAAGAGAAAATTATAGCTCATATGAGACTCAATAAAAACAATTATTTCATGTGTATCACGAAAATGATTACGCTACTTTTAGCCTCTAATGTGTGTTTTCAATGAATTTAATGTTTAACTGTTGTCAATAACTAAGCACTTTATTGCTCCCTGAGTAAAAATAAAAGCTTAAGTTTAAGTCATTGATTAAAACTTTCTTAAAGTACTCTTTAGTATAGTAAAAGCTATAAAATGTTTTGCTATTTTTATGCTTTTAAACATTTTTTAGACTAAAAGGCTTTTTGCAAATTCACATTCATTAAGAACTAATATGAAAACTTGTTAACTAATAAAATAAGAGATCATTTATTAGAACAGATTAAATGTAGTGATGTTATGAACATAATCTAGAAGAGAAGAAATTATAGTTCAAGTTATACTGTCTTATGCCAGAAAAAAGATTAAGTGATAATTATTTTGTCTGAACCCAAATTATATGGTAGCTACACAGAAAATATGGTTATTATTGATTATCAGAATATTCCTTATATTTCTCTATTTTAGTCATAGAATTAATTTGCTTTTATTAAGCCCATAGGTACTTATACGTCGCGTGTGCCAATCCATTCAAATTTGATAGGCTCTTGTATTCATTTCATATTTGAAAGGCTCTAGTACTCATTTCCTAATCATATAATGAGGAAATCATTGCGCAGCTTTCATTACTTTAATTACTACTTGCTTTTCATACCGAACTCAATCTATGAGTTTTTCTTTTTTTCGAGACAGATTTCTGAATTCCTAAATTAACCTCGTAATAGTGAAAGTATTGATTATTTTGACTCTTATATTCATTAAAACCATATCAACGATTCCATAATTGATACATAAGACAACCTTCAAGAACAGTTGCACTACAACTGGCGGTCCACATGAGTTTTGTAGATTTTTTTAGTTTAAAAAATACTAACTAATTAATTTTCAATTAACTAGAAGTTCTTCTTGCTGTCAAGAATGGAGAATGCTCATTTGTAGCAACACCAACAAGTAGGTCTTCGATTGAAAGCATCCGGGCTAGACTCAGTATTTCATCGAATTTTCAAATACTTACAACATGACGCGCTTCCTGTAGTTTCTTCTCTACTTAGTCCATAATATAAGATTTCAAGGTGATTTAAGTTACTATTACTATTCATAGAATAAAGCTAAAGCTTCAAAATGATGGAAGATTGTTTTAGAGACTAGAATTTAATTTCAAACTAATTCACAGCAAATGCTTTTAATGAGCATTCGTTTAATGAAAGTAAAATTCTAGAATTCAATTTTAGTATCATTATAGTTGTAGATCTTTACCCTCATATAATTCTGTAACCCAAGCGATATGGAAACATGACACTCAGTAAAGCTTGTATGGGTTTTTATACAAATTTAACTAGAATAGTCAAACTCTTTAAAGGGCTTTTAAAGAATCTATTTATTTGAACACGAAACTACATTGTATTATACATCTAATTGCATATTAGGTAATATAAATCAAAAGAAAATTCATAAAAATTAAGTAAATAAATAGACAAAGTGCAGAGTAATGAAAAAGTCAGTTTTAGTATGGGATCCCCTGTGAATTGCTTTGAATCTCACTCACTAATGATACTTCATAAGTTCAAGTCTAGGATAGTTTTGCCACAATTATTATTGCTCAACCTTAGCCCAACAGAAGATGAACAAGATTTATGATAAGCGGGTAATTCCATATTAGAGCCGAAAGTCTAACAAGTTGTCAATCTTGTCTAGTATGCCAATAGGAAATATGATAAAGAAAACAGCGAATCCTAAATTATTTGAGTTCAATAATTAAACGAAAAAAGATAAATATCAAATGCAATTTATTTTCTGTTTACATGATGTACTAGAATTTTCATCAAATATTTTTTATTTACTTCATATAATTGAATGTAACAAAAACAAAATATAGTTCAAGATAATTCATCTGCATAATCATGTGCAAAACCTTCTGCATAATATCCATTCTTCTCTTCCAGTGGATGACTTACTGTTTGACGAGTTCAAAATTGATTTAACTTTACTGTCTTCAGTCATAAACAAGATGGACATCAATAAAAGTGAGCGAATGTAATCCACAACATATATAACACACATTTGAGAACTTAAGTTAATTATTGAGTTTCCAATTCTTTTGTTCTTCAATACTTAGTTTGATGCCTAAAGCTTAAAACTTTAGGAGTAAACATTACTCTATTTATTAGAATGAAAAAGTTTTTTATAAGCTGTCAGAAGATTGTGTTTTTATCAGTATATACTGTAGCTACAAGTTTCCATCAAATTACTTCATCTCATTCCAGAGTCAATCGATTGAACAAACATTAAGCTAAAAAAGATTGTGATCCGTTCTAAATCTAAATCTGAGTCAAAAATACTGAATTCTTCAAGAATTTTAATCTGCTCTAGGCAAATAAGTTCAACTTATAACAAGAATTTATGACTAATTTGCTGCTGATTATTATCATAATTCTCAAACCCAAAGAATTCAAGAATATAAAGAACCAATTATATAAAAAATTGACAAAAATAGTTTAGATGTTATTTCAGTCTTCTTTCAAAGTAATAATTGATAAATGATAAGATTCATCATTATTTGATTGAGTTATCAAAGTATGTTTTATGTTCATTTTAGTATGTTTCTAATGTATAAAAAATGCAAATAGAATACACATCAACCATTAAAAGCTATTAATAATGTCTCGTATTTGCATAGTTTTCGGTGAGAAATGAGAGCATATCGGAAATTCCGTTTTATGCACAATGCATTCAAGTCGTTTCTGAACTACAAAAATGCAGAAATCTCACTGCAAACTACTTTGTATTTCTTTTTATGGTTCAAGTTTACTACATTTCAAATGATTGAATAGTGTTTAGAAAAGAATAGCATTCAATGTTTAGTAAGATTGTAAACATGGCTATTTGAAAGTTTATTCTGCATACATATTGTTCATAAGTCGGTTGGTTTGATTCAACTTTTCGTTATATCAGTTGTGATTGATTTCCGATAACATGATTACTGCATTATATTTTGTTAAGTCTTTTACTTTAGGTAAAAGCCATTCAATGGAAATAATAAGAAATAATCAGAATTTCTTTTTGACCTCTTGTAATGTTTAGCGTTTAGGCAAGCGTATGGTTAATAGTAGACTTATTATTTATTTATGAATATATAGATTTATGTTCTCAACATAGATCTGGTTGAATACCAGAATAATAATATTCTGGAAATAATATTCTGAAAATAATATTTGTATTATATTGAGAAAAGATAACAAATATTCTGTCGCTTAATTTGTTAAAAGATAAGAAAACAGATATAATAAATTGGTTGGTTTTTTCGTACTTCTAATGAGTACTAAATAAGTAAAATGAAAAATTCATTTGTCTCAACTTGATCTGGGTGTTAGAGCTGAGAAATAGATTAAATTTAGTGCATGAAAAGCGTTAGACTAGAAAGTCATTTGAAAGGGATTTATGCAAAGCTGACGTAAAAAGATTTGCAAATGAGTTGAGATCAGAATGCTTTTATTATGAGTTTGTGAGAGTTTATGATAATGAATGAATCGCATAGGATTAAAAACTGAATAAATAAACATGTTTAGTCACTATTCAAATTATTTTTACATGTTTGCTAGAACTGTTCACAAGAATAGTTCAGATTCTGTTTGTAATATTCTGCTAATTCTACAATAGATATGCTAGTTTCTTATCACCTTAACGCTCAATTCTTTACAGTTATTTTCAGTTTTTATTCATATTTCTTGTCTGAAACTCAACAAAAACTGTCTAACCTTTGACTAGATCTGTGTCTAATTTAAATATTTTCAGATTAAAAAGTATTCTAGTAAATAAATTAAAATGAATAGCTTTTAATTAGAGTATTGTTTGGCTGTCGATTAATTCTTCTCACGACTTGTGTACACTTTTAGGTCAGTGGCACAAATCATACATCATATTATTTGCTCTATTTCTATACCGTACTAAATATGTACTGAAAGAATGCTATAAAATGTAATCAAAATGTGAGTACAGCTATGGTACTCTGCTGTATATGCTGGTAGCTTGTTCAACATTTACTAATTCTTATCATCCACTTTGTTCAACAACTAAGATGTTAGTATTTAGTATTAGTGTTCTATAACGATTCCCGTACTTTAGAAGTAAACAATCAAAACTTTTCAATAAGTATTCATACAATATAAATAAATAGTACCATCAGCAAAAAGATTATTTGTTTGAAAACAAAAAAAAGCTTAATTTTTCTAATTCAGTTTCTATGCTGTGAAAAACTATTAGTTTTAATTCCAAAACTTGATTCATATTTATGAGTTACTAAAGGACAACTGTTTGACTTACTACTGAGAGATCTCTTAATTTTTAGCGCTAGGTCTTACCTTTATTCTTTTTGCTGATAGTACAAAAATGATCATAATTGATTATAAATACTCAAATCGTCTCTCTTTGATCGGAATGCAAAGTTCAAGCAGAATTAGCTAGGCAAATCCGAGATTTTTTTATTATTTCAACATTTATGTTAGTGTGATCTTGACACTGGTGTTTAATCCTCTTTTGAAAGAGTTGACATGTAATTTTGCTTTAGTCGAAACAATTAATCAGAGCTCTCATTCACTTTCTATAAGTACTTATTTATGAGTAAATATAGTAAACAAGGTATCAAAATGAGAGTTCGTTTAATGCTCAAGGTTTATTTATACTTTAATCAATAACAATTAATTAATTACACATTCTGAATATTCTGAACATGTCCTCAGATAGCAGGCATTGAGTGATTCAGTATATATAGTATTGATTTTCTCAGATGTCTAAAGATTGTGAATATAGAAGAGAATAAAATCTTTTTATAGTAAATAAGAATTTGAGCGCAAATCAATTTATCTTGAAGTGATATATATATATATATATATAAGAAAATCCATTGAGTTATCAATGGAATTTGAGCATGATTATTTTAGATTAGCTTGAAAATTCATATTGATTTACTGCATATCTTACAGCTCAAACACTGAAAATAGTCAACTGTTTCAGTCTATCTTCTCTCCAAGTATTTATAGCAAAATCCATTAGCTTCAAACCAATCGCCTAACTTGAAACTAAATTCGAAACAACACTCTCTATAAACAATTTTCTTTTGCAACTTAACAATCAATTTTGAGCTGAGTCACTTTAAATAGCAGAATGAGTTATAAATCTGAGTTCTATCTTTCAAATCAATTTCCAATCAGCTTTGTTGAGTTCATTTTGAAAGAGTGAAAATCAAATTCGATGTATGTTATGTTCATGTTTATCTCATTGCAAGATTAATAAGTGTTTATTGATAGTTAAATAGAATCAAATTGTTTTATTTTGACAATTTTAGAGTTTTTCTTACATTTTTGCTCAGATCTTAACTTAAAGTCTAAATTATGTTCAATAAAAGATTTTTTTCGACACATATTTTTAGAGATTGAAAGCAAATGATTATAATTTGTAAGAGTAGGACATTAGATAGAATAAAGCAAAACATTAGTTGGTAAAGTAGCTGAAAATGCGATTTGCAAGAATAGCAATAATGAGAAACGAGAAAAGAATAGGCATTAGGTAGATCGAAAGTACTCATCTTTCAAGTTCAGACATTGGTGGTGGTAATCGTTTGTTTGAAACAGCGGCTCTTCTCATGTTGACTATTTTGGCGATACTCAATACTATTTGTAAACTTTGTCTCGCAATTACATTTTGACATAAAAAATAACAATCTTTGAGCTTCTTCTCTGAAGGTCTCATTGAGCCAGCAGTATATAAAAGGATTGTAACTACAAGAAAACCAAGTAAACATTAGTTAGATAAAGGTTAAAGAGAAAACTGTTTTAGAGCTTACCAAACACTGGACATTGCAAACCAATGACACTATAAAAATGTTAAGAATTCAAATAAAAGTCTTATAAAAGTTTATAAAACTTATAAAACTTATAAAACTTACAATAATAAAGAATTTGAAGTTATTCTTGATAACCTTGAAGTCGACTAACAAATAATAAACATTAATAGGGAGCCAACAGACCATAAAAACACAAACAACAAGAGCTAGCATAACAATCCTCCTGCGCTTAACTTCAGAATGTGTTCTTCGCCGTTGATTATCGGCATAAACTAAAATCTTGCCATGTTTGGAAATAATAAATCCGATTTTCATGTAAAATAATGTAATGATTAGTAAAGGCCCCAAATATTGTGTTATGAAAACTTCAACCGTTAATAACAGCCTGAAATCAAAGTCCACTTTAGGATAAGTAACTCGACATCGAGTCAAAGTTTTGCCGTTATAGAGGATTTGTTTGACTTCATTATATATCGAATGCGGTAATGAAAGAACCATTGCTAATAACCATATTATCAAAATGACAAAAGTCAGTCGTAAACAAGAAAAGTTGTGAGAATTAGTCTTATTGGTCACTATTGAGATATATCTGTGGGCAGCGATCACAGTCATAGTAAGAGTTGACACATAAACACATGAAGTTTGAATGAACGGCACTAAAAAACATAGAACACTGCCGAAGGGCCAGTCGAGAAGAAGAAGTCGAGCGACATTGAAGGGTATATTAAAGGCAGTCATGACTATATCAGAACAGGCCAGACTTGCGATTAACATATTAGTTGTTGTCCGCATTTTTCTCTTACCGAATGCCACTTTACATACCAGCAAATTACCCATTAGTGACACGCATACTATTACTGAGTAACTACTTATTGTTATTAGGTTTCGAAGTGTTAAATCTTCTTCTACTTTACTATTGTTTGCACTTAACTCAATTAGAGAATCATTTAGATTCACAACTGATGTATCGATCAAAGTTTGATTCATTGTTTTATAACTTATTTTACATGATTATAATAGTAATGGATATACATTACAACCAAATTTGACACCAAATTTGATGAATGAGTTTTCGAGAGACTGACCAAGGGACTGATACTAAGAGACTGATACCAAACTTGATAAATGAGTTTTGTCGAAGAAGGACTACGAATCCTCGGATTTGTCAAATACTGAAGCCTAATCGCAAACACGCAACTCTTGATCCATCAATTCTATTATAAATTACATTTGAGCGCATGCTTTATGTCCAACTTTTAATATTGCTCAACACCAAAATAGTTATGCTCAATCTCTATGTCTTCAGTGAAACTTTGAATTGTTATCCTGGAACACTCTGCACTTTGCAAATTCAATATTTTATGCATCAATTCACAAATTGTTCAATTAATTTGAAAGTAATTATTCTCTATATGTAGAAAGCATTGATGCGAATATATTTGTGTGTTACTTCAGTTATTCGTGTCTTTCATCAATAAAGTTGGTTCTGTTCTTTCTTATTCTTCTAAATCGATCTGAAATTATTTTTTTGTCTAACATTCGTCTGTTCAAATCAACTAAATGACTGTTTAATGACGCGTAAATCTATATTTCAAACAGATTGAAGCTTCAAAACTTTGTCATAAGAGGAGAAAATATTTAGTTCTCGACAGTCCTTATCCTTATGTTTCATAAGGAGTTTGTTTTCTTGAAATAGATCCAACTTTTAGTTTGAGAGATGCTTGTAAGGAATAGTATAGATGATCGTGTTTTTTGTAATAAAAATATACAGCGTGGGTAGATCTTCTTTGATCATGATAGTTTCTTTCTAACATTGTTTGTGTTCCTAATCAGTATTAGTAATAGAAACATGGTCTATAAGCGTATTAGAAATCTGCGCATATCGCTTTTGTCCAAATAAACACTTTGCTTTTTTCAGTCAATGCATATCAGATCCATTTCCTAATCGTTAGATTTGATTAGGAATACAAACGAAGCTAATAAGAAAGGTTTATTCTTAGAATTCAATTCTAACTGATCTTTTCAACTGTATAAGTCGACTTTAGCTTAAACAATGTGATTTAGATTTATTTCATTTTTTCTGTAGTCACTGTCTAAAAAATCAATTTTTTACTGACCTCATTGTTATCTATTAAAAAATTGATAGACACTCATTCAGAAGTAATAATTAGATTATTAAAAATGTATTTATGCTTAATGTTTTGATCATAAATGGTTAAGCCCAAAAATTCGCTACAGCTAACAATGACTTTTAATGATATTGATTTTTTAGGCATCAACAGTTTGAAAAGTGAACGCCAACACACTTAAGATGTATGTTCTCGTTTAAGTTTAAACAAGCGAACCATTTTCTGGTTCTATAACAGTACTTTGATTCAATACGAGTTCACATCAATTCGTTTGTATAATTGTCTATTTTTGGTGAAATTTAGTCGATTAGGTTAGGTTAAGTTATTTAAAATGATCGCCATCGTTGTCACACTTAATGCGATATTGAATTAAATAATTTTTCATTTTCGTGCCAACTTATGAGTTAATATGAAATATCTTATGTACATGACTATGAGCTACATAAAAGTCAAAACTAAGAATGAATACTAGAATATATATAAGTATTCATACATAATTCATTGATTTTTGCTTACTCTATAAAGCATTGGATATGACATTACAAATAAAGATCTTATTGAGAATCCAATCTTTTTCGCACCGCTAACTCTTTCGTAACAGGACATCAATTTGATTCTACTTCCAGTACTCAATACAGAGCTATCTAAATACCATTGAATAGGATTTAACGTTTTAGAAGTTAAATGAATACGATGTGAGATGAGAGATGCTTGAAATGATATAAAGAATATGAAGACCCAAGAGCACAATATTACAAAACTATACATTAGTAGTGAATAATATTTTAGGTCTTCGAATAGTACTTGATGTAGTATGCAGAGATTGCACGGAATTATTGTAAATATTATACAGAAATAGTGTTTCTGCCAGAATTTGTTGTAGCACGATAGCTGAGAACATATGCTGTTATGATCTGTTATTATTTCTTTGATTGATTTGCTACTTATTTGTTTGCTTAAATATAAATTGTTAAGCCTTTTGTTGATTTTCTCACATCTCAGTTGAAAGTAATAGAATATTAGGTAGAAGAATGCCATCGAAGCATATGAATCAACTAATGTATAATAACTGCTTAATGTTACCAGTAATATGAATATGGATGAATTTAATAATTGTTTAGGTGTTAAAAATTCAATGCTTACTCCGATTATTGTTAGTACAATTAAAATGCCTGCAATGATTGGTTAAAATTAATTTTTATAGTATATTTAAGCATGAATTCAAGTTTATGTACAGTCTGACCCGGTTATTGGCAACTCGTTGGTGCAGCCAAAATAGCCTGTTAATTACTGGGTTTGCCAATATCCGCTCAATTTATATTTGAATGAAAGCAAAGATTTGTACTAAAATTATGATTGCGTTTTATCACATTAATTGGTTATCATAATCATTTTAATGATTACTTAATGTGTATAAAAAGAAATCTAGGACAATTTAAAAATTGTTTTTGAATATATAAAACATAAAATTGTCATAATTGGAGCCATATTTGCCAGTAAGCGGACACTGTATTATTGCCAATATCCGAACTCTTTAGTATTAAAGGCTCATAGGAATAGCCACTGCACTGAAAATCAATTACTAACAACCGGGGTTCGCCAATATCCGAGTTACCAACAACTAGGACAAACGACTTTCTAAAACGCTGTTTATTCTGAAAAGGTTATTTCTTAATGAATTAGACTAGATTTTTCTCACCTAAACTAAATATGGACAAGTTAGTTAAGCGAAGTATAGTCTTAGATCTAGATAGAAATTTGATCAAAACTTTGCGGTCACTTATATTAAGATGAAGTTGTCTTGGAGAAATGATTCCTCTAATCATATTGAATAGTTGCGTCCAGGCAAATAGTTTTTTAGACGATGTTATATAAAACAGTTTATGCAAATAAATGCCTAAAACAAACGACAGGATCATCACAACGTTTGTGTATTTCTCAACACCACCCATGAAAATAGACCAATCAGCCAAATTAACACGAGTTTCATAACTAAAATCTCCAAATATTAAAACAATAGTCTTTAATATGATTGTAAAGTGACTCAATATTATAGCGTAATGTTTAAGTTGAATTTTTATTTTGCCGTCGAGTCTTTCTGACAGTTGGCCGAAGAAACCATCAAAGAAACCATTTCTAACTTGATGCTCACTTTGAAGTGGTTTCGCAATATCCAAACCATTAAGTAATTTAACAGTTGTCTTGAACTTTCTTCTCGGTCTGCTCTCCATCTCTCTTGGTCTTTGAATTAAGATTCGGTTAAGAGAATTTAATACGAGTTTAGTATCCCACTTGATTTTCTACTTCCAGAGTCTTAACAATTGAAGAAAACGAAGTTCTACTCAAAAGAAGGCATTCAAATAGAAAATTGGTTGCGTGTAGATAAACCTTATGTTATTTTTCAAATTTTCAACTTAAATCGATAATAAATGTCAAGTTTGAGATCGATTCGCTTGGTCTATTTATTTAAGACTATCAACTTTATGAGCTTGTTTGTGAATTAATTTTATGATTTATGAATCTAATTATTATGTTAGGCTATTATTCAAGTTTAAACATTGATTTCATCTTTCAATAGATATTATATAAAAGTTTCATTATCAAATACAATAATAAAA
The DNA here is from genome assembly GCA_018873245.2 of Archegozetes longisetosus. Lineage (NCBI taxonomy): Eukaryota > Metazoa > Arthropoda > Arachnida > Sarcoptiformes > Trhypochthoniidae > Archegozetes > Archegozetes longisetosus. The sequence goes on along the minus strand of JAEMBT020000009.1, from coordinate 17,620,239 downwards.
GCGCTCTTGGTTTTGATTATGAAAAATCGCTCTGTGCATTTATGTAAAAGTAATTCATTATTAAAGGCACAGTTTTACATTTGAAAGAAAATCTCTAGTTTAAACAACTGGTACTCTTTTTACGGCCAGAATGTTTGTTTTCCCTAAAAACACTCTTTCAATAGATAAACAGAAACTTCAAAGTTAATGGCTTCTTCAATGAACAAAAAGGTTTTTATTAAATAAAGCCTCTCTTTAAAACAGTGAATAGCTCTCCTAGGATATAGGCGTTTTTTGATATAGGATATTTTCGATTCTCTGTTATTGTAATTCAATTACTCTTCATGGATAGGATATTTAGTACGCCAGCTTAGACTTACCTAAATTTATCTTATATTTGGTGACTGTTTGAATCAGTAGTGGCCGCTTTACGGTTTGAGAACTAGATCCTTCTTAATTATTGACTTAGTCTTATGAGTTTTCTCGAGTTATAATTAATAAGTATTTTTGTAAAAAATACCTCAATTTTGTATTCATCGAGAAATTTGTTCCTGACATGTAAGCTTTGAGACATTCTGATCAGTAAAATTCTGATATTAGTGTTTGAATATTTTCAACGAATTCTTTTTTATTTTCTAAATTACATGTCATTTTCCGTCTATTAAGCCCTACGAGTACAGTCAAATTCAATAATGCGTTAAATTGATCACTTGCTAGTATAATATTAGATTTGAGCTCATTTTCAGCTGTTTTATGTCAAAAGTTATTGAAAATAATTTGCAAAAAGCTTTCATTCCTACCAACTCCAAGTCTTGAGTTTAATTTTGCTTTGGTGTACCGTTTAGAGTATTGGACCAACGACCCAAAGATAAAGTCCTTTTTTAAGATAAAGTTTTGATAATGTCACCTCGGTTCAGTTTATTCTGTCAAAACATGATCAATAAGGCATTACTCAAATATATCTTTGAAATCTATGTTTGATAAAAAATTATATTTTGACAGATATGTGAATTCACATCCTATTCTGCTCTGAGATCAATTTAAAGCCTTTGTGAATTGATCTGTCTCCGAAAATATGAAATATGGCCCACCAAACGAAATAGGCTGGCGACCACTGATTTAAATCAATACTAAACAGAAAATATATTTCTAATGTTTTATGATCGTGTCTCACTCCAATAAAACTTTGAAGAATAAGTGAGTTCTACTTGAGTAAAGCACTACCGTCATATTTCAAATGTCATTCAAATTGATTACTTTTACGCAGACAATTTATCAAAATTCACAATTACTTGTCAAATAATTTCAATCAATTTAATTACTTAAACCGTGAATCGTATTGAAAATTATAAAATTCTAAATTAACATTAGAAGTTAGTTTGAGAGGATTTACAATTGTCCATGATACCTACTCAAATTCATAATAATCATTTAAATAGAATGATAATTACTCATAGAAGAGATCAGTATATTTTTCATTGAATTCAAGTTGTAACATAATACTTTAAATTTAATTATTTTCATCTTCAGATTCCTTTGTTTCAATTCTATCTCTAAGTTTTATGTCAACTTATGTGAAAGCAAGTTCACTAAATGCATTAGTTCCTTAACATCTAATCCAATATGAAAGAGAAAATTTCTAAATTAAATGAGTAAAATCATTTTGATTCATCTTTAATTTCTAGAGCTTAGTAAACATGATTGTAAAGAGTGAGTAAATATTTTGACTGAATCGAAAATTAAAAATTCAGTTCCCTTTATTCTACATGAAAGAATAATTAAACGAATATTCTCTGAAGCGTTCAAATTCATAATTCTATTCAATTGTTTCAAGAAATTCATTTAGAGATTTTGAATAGATTTCAGAACCTTTTGTGTGCAGCCTATTTTTGATGTGACATTCATTTTAGCCAAGATAAGAGCGCTTTAGAGCAATTTTTAAATTGTTTAGCTATCTAATAGTCTAAATCAACAGTCATAATAAAACATTTAATTAATATTAGCTTTTGTACTGATAGGTCAATCAGTCAAGTGAAAGCATTATTGACTAGGTTAGTCAAGTCTTATAGATTTCGATACCTATTCTGTTTTCAACACATTATGAATAGTAATTTTAATACACCTAAGGCTTCAAAAATTTATCTTCAATATTATCGTATTATAAACATGCACTTGGCTGATGTTGACAAAGCAATAGATGAATATGAACGCAAAATTTCACTTCTGCTTTGTGTCACTGTTTCACTTATTTTGTCAATTAGATTTGATTAGATATGTCAACCTTATTTATATCAATATACAGTCTGACCCGGTTATAGACAACTGGTCGGTGCGTAGAACATAAGTTGCCTATAACCGAGTTGCCAATAGCCGGGTCAGACTGTAATTGAATCATTTTCAACAAATTTTATTTTGTATCAACCCTTTTCAACGCATTTTTCAAATGTGTAAATATTAAGCTGATTGTCAAGTGTTCAGTGATTGTTGAGACTAATTACAGCAATTCTTACTTTTCATTTTCAATAAAATTCAAAATTATTCCAAATTCAGTATACATCGTAACATTCATTTGATTCTCTTATATCTTATTGAAAATAGTGTCAATTTTGATCACTAGATGTGTGTCTGTTCCTTAAAAGATAAATTTTAGAAAGATTTCTTATTAAAATTGTTCTATTCATGACGGATTCTCAACTCGAAAGTTTAGTCTTGCTTTGTAATTAAGTAAGGTGAAATGATTCTTTATTAACTACCTTAACTAATAAACAAACGTTAGATATACTAAAGCTCAATTTGATTCATCTTATCAGTTATGACATTATTTCCATAGAAGTGTTCAAATGAGGAGACCGTTTCAGGGGATTAAATACGTGATGACAGTACAAGTGATGTGAGGATTACTACCGTTACAAAGCATTACCTTTATTGTCGTTCCTCATTATCGATGAGTGTTATCTATAAAAGGTTCGAAACTTGATTCTTCCTCATCAACTCAATCATAACTTTTTTAACCAAAGATTACTAAACAAAAGAATTTTTAAAGAGATTTGACTGAAATTTTATATTTGGCACTCGTTATCCTATAAAATGAGCTGATATATACACTACGCTCATAAATATGGAAATGAGAGTAAATAATGCAGTGTCTGGTCATCGACTGAGTGTAACTTAACGATTACTTGGTTTGAGCCATTTCATCTCAAATAATGGGGATTTACTGCGGATCTGAATAGTATGAAGATATGAAACTGAGGCACACTTTCGACAAAGCTATAAACCGCCAAAAGCTTTTGGCTATTTTCTCGTAGTTCTGAATAAGTCAGTAATAGTTTTCGACTGAATGAAATAGAGAAAAAAGTTGTTTCGCAATAATTTCAAATTAAGGTAAAAGGAAAAACAACCAAACAAAACATATTTGAATTGAAATATACTGATTTGAACTGAATTTATTGAAAAAATATTCAAATAATAGAAGTTTACGAAAAGCGAACGTCTTGATTAGAAAAGCTTACATGAAGAGTCGAGAAAAGATCGAACAAAAATATATCAATAAGTTGATCGAAAATATCCCCAGATGACTGAAAGAAGTGATCAAAGCAACAGAGGCAGCACTAATTATTAATTAATGGACGAATGTGTTAACATTTCTAACTAGCAAACTTCACTACTTGTTAACTAAGAATTAAGTTCATTCAACTTTGAATGTTTGTTGAGGTCAAAAGAAATCAAATATAAATTACCAAATATTTAATTCAGTATAGAATAATCTGTTTTACATTTGTTGCATTATATTTAATATAACAACTGTCACATTACACATAAAGCACTTGAATTTAAAGACTTATATAAAGTAAGAATTTACAGAGTGTAAAATACTTAAAATGTCATGCTAAAATAGATTAATTCTATAAGAAATTAAGTACTTGGCATTTAGTAATTTTATATTTAATTTGTTTTAATCTGAACTAATATTTAAAAGTTGAACAGATTTAGTTCTCAGTTAACAAGTCGTGAAATTAACTAGTGAGACTTACACCATAGTTCGAGAATTATTCAATAAAATCAACGTGTATTTCAGCTTTCGCAATATGCTGTATGCTATGTTCACTTAATTATTTGACATTAATTGTTTTCAAACTCTTAGTCTTTGGCAAATAAACGATATTTTTGTTAATTACGCTACTTTTGTTTACTTCTGAACGATATTGTAATTGAAAGTTGTCGTAATTAAAAACAGTATTTGAAAATTAATAAGTTTAAAAGTATTAGTTCTCAATTAAATTTAAACATTAAGATAATGAGAAGTTGACTAGAGGCAAAATAATAGCGTTTGAACTTACGAAATAAGTTATAAAAATGAATTTTGATAACTTTGTCATTATTATTGTTTTTATATTAATTAAAACTACTTTATTTATGATTTCAACTCTTCACGAGCGCATGATATGAAACAATATTTAATATCTGTTCTCAGAATAAATAGCTTTTAATTCAACTTATAATTTATTACATAATAATAATAATTAGTTCAGTCAAATTTAAAGTGATTTTATCAATTTTACTCTATACTCATTATTAATTGAAATTTTACACTTGAGTCCTGACCTAAAAGCCACGACTCATAACTTATAACCAATTGAATGTACAAAACTTACTCTTCAAAGCTTAGCTATGAATAAAAGCTGAATATTCGTAAGATATTTTCCAAAAAATTCTTTTTTATTGGACTGAAATAGAATATTGAGAATATAATCAGTTATGTTTCGATTAAAGCTTGTCAAAATTACAATTTTTGCACTTTTCCAGTGTCTAAGTTAAGTTTTTGTTTAATTCTGATAATTTAGGGAACAAAAAATATTTAACCTCATGCATTCTATGGCATGAATTTTTGGGCGTCAACTAGCATTCTTTGCATTTCATGATTAAATGCTCGATTTTTTCAATGAGACCTTTGCTTTAATACTCTTAATTAGTACAATAGCAAGAGATTCAATAGCTATTTTTGATTCTGTTATTTAAAAATCAAGAGTAATGCTGTACACCATAATATGGGTGTTCGGCACGAAAGTACCTTTTAAGGAGGCAAATGTAATACGCACAGTTTTGTTCAAATAAATAGTGGCAGACAGATCTGGGGCTTAGACTTGCGCTCAGGCAAATTTTCTAGCTCCTAACTCGGGCTCGTGCTAAAACTTAGACTAATGGGTGTTTAGTATGGTGAATTTCCTATTTGAGTTCAAATTAAAAATTTCGAAAATAGCAAAATTCTTCTGAAATGAGGTCATCACAGAGTGAGAAAAATAAAGTTATGCATAATTATCTGAGTGGTGTAGATGGAACAGAAAACCACGAAAATACTGAACATATAGTTTTTTGAGAAATTCAATGAAACCATTTCATTTGTACAGACTCGGACACAGAGAAATTTACGCACTCGATGCTCGCGCTTGCCGTTGAGCGTGAGTGACTAGAGTCTTATCCATTACTTGTAAATAAGCAGAAAAAGAACACATACATTTTTTATTAAATGTATAAATGTTTCAATCGAAATAAAGTGCAATAATGTCAAAATTTAGTACGCAATGAAACAACACAGATCTTACATTAAATAGAGGTTTTTAAATATGAATAAAGAACTAAAAGTAGTGTATTGGATAATATAAAAAAATAGTCTGATTCTGTGAGCTACTTGCAGTTTGACTTTATTAAACAAATAAAGAACTTGTTTGATCAAACTTTTAGCGTAGTTCCAAATGTAATTTTATTTATTCAGATAAAAGTTTGTAAATAAAATAAATACATTTCAAAGCTTGTGCTCAATTGGTTGGACTGAGACGCGTGCAGCTAATTTCGATAGACCTTAGCTGCTATTAAACAAAAGTATCTCTAATTATTCAAAGCATAGACAACGCCAACTAACTGTAGAACAAAAGGCTATAACTTTCTATTTTTATATACTGACAGTTTTTGTGTTAGTTTTTCTTTTTATTGACATTCTATAGATTTCATATAAATAGAAAGAAATGTTCCGGAAATCTGTTAGAATAACGCGTATAAATATTATTTTTAAAATACAGTATTTTTATTCTGTAAGTTACATAATAGAAAGTTTTAGCAGTTTCAAGAACATAAGTGTTTTTCTACAATCAATTCTCTTGAAGCTGAGATCAATTTCAAGCAATGTGAACTAACATGGGATAAAAAAGCTTGATATGAGATCAGTTTTTATTCTGCATCATTTACTTCAAGATTGATGAAAATTCTTTAAGCAATTCATATTTTATTGATGAGTTTAGGTCAATATTCTCAATCAGATTTGCTTTTCAAAGTGTTTTACTAATTTGTTGAACACATTGACTTCAAATAATATGACATTGAGTTTATTGAACCCATCAGGTTTTATTAAATTGCCAGCCAAGTCAATATTAAATTTCAAAGTTTTTAAGCCTTAAGAAATTTAATCTTAAAGCTAATGTAAACATAAGTTTAAGATTTAAAATATGATTCAATAGTTTCAATGTATTATGTACATTTCGATAAACTTCTGTTTGTTAAACAACAAGCCAACTGAAGTAACATTTATTGAGCCCATGAGCGATCAACTGAACGTGAACATGATCTGAAAGAATGCATTGGATTGGTGTTTGAGCGATCTCTTGAATTGACAACAAGTGTATCATATGAAGAAGCCTTGGGAAAGTGTCGCTCATGTTCAGAGGTCCATGGACGAGAGTCATTAGAGTTGGTATTGATTTTATATAAATTCCTACTTCTGAATAAGTCCATCAGTTTCTATAAAAAATTTATTCATGAAATAAATTTGTATAATACTCACAATAACATACATATCCTTGAGAAGCCTACTCATATGACATTCAAATATATCATATTTTAGCAAAGTTCTTGAAATATACCTAACGATCGGATACTAAGACCAGAATTTGATATGGACGCAAACAATCTTCTCATTAAGCTTATAAAACATGGGCTTTGTTATCAGAAAATAAGTATTGTTTACTATCTTTATATCAAAAAACAGTGATCATCTTTCAAATAAGATTGATTTTACTACTGTTGAAATTAGCTTTTTATAGAAACAAGTCATGTTTATTGCACATGTGCTCATATTTTATTATGATATAATAGATCCAGTGTAAATAATTTTACCTAGATCCAACGTAAACAATTTCGCCTAGATCATCTTTATTTTCTTTAGAAAATTTCCATATTATTATGCTTAGAGATCGCATAATATTTATCGTATAGCATATACCTGACTCATAACATTCTTCACTGTCATGATCATGGAATAAACTTAATTTCGTAGATTATATTAGACTTCAAACTATATTTTTTACGGCTTACCAACTCCGACTTTGACTTTTAAAAGTACGATCTCATACCATAGAAACCTTCAATTTATTCCTGAAAAATTTAAATGCAAAATATTTTCGGTCGAAAATAAGATTTCTTTGAACTTTATCTCAAGCTATTTCCTTAATAGAGTTTTTCCGAATTCTGCTTTAGGTGACATTTGACTGAATTGCATTGTAAACATCAGTCAAATTAATACACATGTAAGTCTGCTGTTATTATTGTTCAGAAAGCTGTTCAGACGGAGTAATAAGAATGTGTTTCAACTATTATTATCACTAACTGATATGACTCACAATAATATATGTCTAATACATAAAATAAAGACTTTGAAAATGATAAGTTTTTTACATTCGTATATTTTCTTCATTAGATATGCATTTTTATCAGTTATTACCATCGGTTAACACACTCCCATTACTTCGTATGTATGGAATTGGGAAAAACAAGTTCTGGAAAGTTCAAGATAAATATAAACTACAGCTCAACTGGCCTTTAAATAGAAATTGAGTTTAAAACCTTTTAATCATTAACTGCAGACAGAAGCTGATAGCTATCGTTTCATCAAACCAGATTTTAATCTCTGATCTCAAACTTCAATTTAAGAAAGTTATGAATCAAGCTTGATTGAATAATTTGAATCCTATTCTAAAGATTCTAAGAATTGATTTCTCTCATAAATATTTATATCATATTTATTGGTATCTTGAATTTTCAACCGAAGTTGTGATAAGAACTATATCTTGTGGAGAAATATTAATAATTTTAGAGTATTTAAATTAATTGAAATAAAGTAGTAATACTAAGATAAATTGATAGAAGTAAACTCTAAGCTTATTTTATGCATACAAAAGTTCAACAAAAACATGTTTTCTATGGTCACACAAAGGATGAATATGTTTTTTCACACAATACAAGTCAAATAAAAGTGTTTCTCCTAAAAGAAGATGGATCATTGTGGAATAATAAATATTCACAAATAAGTTACAGATATTAGAAATGAGTTCTCTCAGGCCTGATCCTGAAGCATATACAGTAATTTGTAAGCGGTTCATATTTTCAGAATACAATTGTCAGACTATATGCGAAACATTTTTGTCAGTTTTACCACTACATCATCCAAAACGGAGAAGTAATGGCTTGAGAGGAGTAACCATTTTGTTAGACTAACGTTTTTATTATCCCCGAATCGCTTCTAATGTGTTTCGAGTGTAATCTTGGAGAAAAGGTTATGACAAATAATATTTTTTGCTCGTATAAGTAGTACTTCATGTTATCGATGAGATAATATGCTTGGAATCAAGTTTGTCTTATATCGTATCAACATATATGTGAGAAACGCTATCATCCAAATTGCACACGCAAGCTAAATGTTTAATTATTTCTGCTATTTTTGTTTTTATATCAAACCCGAAATGACTTTTGATATAATTGTTTTACAACATGAAATAAACAGAGTACCAAAGCACTAAAATAACATAGATTTGACTTTAATAACTATTAACATTTGCATATTTAGTTCTATCTTCCAGTGATATCACTCATTAGACTAATTTATTATTCGATTGTTTCGATATTTAGCACTACCTTCTAAGTAGATCAATATATATAATCAACGATGAAATATGGTCACAATCACTGTGAATGAATATGTCAGTTCATTAGTATAGACTTTCATCATTCATTAGCACAATAGTATTCTTAATAGTGGTCTGAAGAGCATTACTGTTCATTACTCTAATAATCTATGACCGCAACACCTACTTAATTAGTCTCTCAGACACATCGTTCTGTTTTAATCTTCATTGATTACTAGTTTCTGATCATCAATGAAATAATTTACCAATTATTTTCATGTATTCACTCAGTTGAGTAATAATAATTCCATTATCTTAGGGCAATTAAACTCTCTCTCTCTCTCTCTCTCTCTCTCTCTAAAACAACAAAAAAAGAGAATGAATTAGAGTATGAGCCCAAAATTGTTTTAATAAGTAGATTAGTTTTAGTTAGGTTTCAAATTGAATACAGTTTCTGAAGAAAAACCTTAGCGGATAGGTCTTCTACTATGTATTAAAAGTACTCCCCTATATTGGATTCAATAAAGAAAGTATTTTTAATGCATAGTAGAAGGTCTATTCGCTAAGGCAGCTCTCCAAAAACAAGGTTCAATTGTATTAGCCTTTAATTTTGTCAAGCCTTTAATTTGATCTTTAGTCAAGTAGTTTCATAAAATTACTGCTGCCTCAGGTGCCAAACTCATAAAATATAGCGGAGCTTGTACTCCAAGGACCTGAAGGTTTATACGTTAGTCTATCCGAAAGAATAACTTAAATTCTGTTGCTTTAATAGTGAATAAAGTTCGCTAAAACCTTAAGTTGTAATTAAAAATTATAAAATAGCTCAAAAGAGTAAAGAAACTGAGCCAATTAGACCATTTTAATAAATTAATTTACTTAATACTTCTGTTATATATAGGATGACCACCCGTCCCATTTTTTTTAAAGATTAAAGACAGAAATCCCGTCAGACCAAAAATTCTCGACGGGATAATTAGTTGTCCCGTTTTTCAACTTTCATTTTGAAAAATGTGTTTAGAAAAGTATTTTTTAGGTATTCAAACATTGAATTTATTTTACAAATGATAAGGACTTAAGAAATCCAGTTTAATGTTTTGAACGCCTGTGGTTTAAAACCAAGTGTTATAGAATTAATCTTTTCTGCCTTGACTTATAGCTGATATAAACTAGCATTTCTTAGTTTTGAATAACTTTTAAAAGATGCCATCTCTAACAAAACTATACCTTTGAAGTCAACCATGACTATTAATTTTCAATGTTTTAATATTAGAATGTATTGTTTGACACGTAAATATTTGTAATGACTAATAGAAGTGGCATTTTCTTTTTTAAAAATGTAAGGGTCCCCCCTTTGATATTTTTGTCCTGTCATGAGGTCACCCTAATTATATATCCTGATCTTAAACAGAGTATACCCGTGTGTACATACCTGTATATGCTCATCAATACATTTGAATAAAAATAAACTAGTCGAAAATTCAGATTCACATCCCTTTTAGAAACTCCATCAATCAAATTTCTTACAATTTTTCCGAATTTTTTTATTGGCCTTTGGCTGTCCATTTTGAATCAGTTAAAATAATGTATTACAGTAAAATAAATAATAATATTATGTTTATCCGTCTACTCTCTGAAAATTGTTCAGTATTTACTGATTTAATATATTACTTAATTTAATATGAAATTGAACGTTTCTCATGAAGAAATATGAGAATCAGCCGTAAATGTGATGGAGCCTTTACAAAAGTAAATCAGCTTGGTACTTTTAGATTATGTGATAGAAGATTTATACAGAAAGTTTATATTCATAAACATTTAGTATGAATTTAATATTCAATTTTATGCATGAGAGAAACATTAAGAAAATGTCATATATCTTTTGCATAAATATATCAGAAAAGTAATCTCAACAGAAAAATCTACTAAATTCTTCTTTCAACACATATGTAGACTAAGGCTATAAAGAGAAAAACAAGAATTTATTTTACTTAAGGACAGAATTATTTTATGTAAATAATATAGCAATGTAAAAGATTGCGAAATAAATAAATCGATCATTTGAAATAGGAACGAACATAACATACAACCATTTCTATAATTAAATCACATGTCTTATCAAACGGAATTTTGCAATAGGTATAAAGTTTAAGTTGAGTATTCTAGATTAGTTGAGAAACTCTCTTCAGCTTAACTCTGCTTTTGTATTGAGTACTCATTAATTTGGAAAATTCTGTTGAAAATATTCTAAATCAGTCTTTCATCTGAGCAAAGCTCTGTTCATGTAATTAAAAAACAAAATCTAATGCTTAAAAAGTTAAGCTCATTTAAAATAGAATAGAACTTTCAAGTATTAGTATGAATAGGAATAAATTTTCACTATTTTTAGTACTAATTAAAGTTATTATTCCGAAAGTTGTAGGAGTAGTGGACATAATTTAATTAATAAAGAGTACTATGCAAGTTAATTAGATAAAATATGCATTTAAATTTGAAACTTAGTTTAAGTATTTGTCAAAACATCAAACTTCACTTAATTGAGTTACTTTGAATCAGCAATTGGCGGTCCGCGCATCAGATCATTGATTTTATTTAGCTTGATGAGGTTTATCGAAATATATCTAATAAGCATATCCATAGAGAAAATATCTAAATTTTGCATTGATTGAGAAAATTACCTACCAAATATAGGCCTTAAGGTATCCTTATGGGATCAATACATGTGTACCAATGCCAGTCTCTGCTTTAGCGATATTATTCATCAATTCCTTCTTGTATTCATCTATTGCATATCATTTGTCTGATTATTTGACCCTATAAGTGCCTAGACACTGTATCTGACCCGCCAAACCCAATAGACTACTGACCACTGCTTTAAACTACAGCTAAAAAATAGTTTCTGCGTTTAATAAAGTGCTCTTAACTTCCAGTTCAGTTAATTCGCTAAAAGATAACTAATAAATTGAACAGAAAATATATTTGATTATACGCACAATAGATGCTTAAATACTAAGAAATCCATTTGAATATGACAACAACATACTACTCGCTTGAATAATCTGAATATAATTTTCAGTCACAATTGAACTCAGAATTTGATGTCAAATAGGTTTGGATTTAAAATTATGTATTCCAATTATTTTAGAGTTTCAAAAACTTTATATAAAACTATAATTTATTGCTCATCTTTAGCCTTACTCTTATCTTCCCTCTAAAGATCATTAAATTGAAAAATACTATCAGAAAACAAAAGTTTATTTTGGGTCAAATACGTAATAAATTTTTATGACAGATACGCTTTTAAGAATATAGTGGTAGATAAATATTAAAAGTAGTGCCTTAATTTCAAACTTGAATCATTCAGACAAAACTTTGATTTACTTATGAATATGAAACTTCATTATAATAATGAATAAAACTAAGCATTCTTTAGAAGATATAACAACGCTTTACTGGAGATTTTAAGAATTATAAACAAAATAGTTTGGGATTATGTTAACAAAGTGACAAACAACAAATCACTTTTATTGCGTATTTTATAAATTGGACCAAAAAAGCATTTCATAAGCCGTTAATGTTTGAAATAAATTTTTTATGTATATTTTCATTTTTATGTTTTATATGCTCACTAAATTTAGTTAATTCCATCCAAAAATTCATCTTTACTACATTTTATTTTTAAGCATACTATCAGCTACTGACTTAAGTTCATATAATACTTTTGGATTATAGCATTTGTTTGGCATCAACATTGAAAACTCACAACAAAGACAAACCTTTCAACTTCTCTATTATCTACGCTCAAATATGGATTCAAATGTAGTTCAACTGAAGTATCAGAGAGAAAATAATAGAAATATTTCTATCCATTTTCTGCTAATAATAGTACTTAAAAATAGTTTAATGTAAATCATAACAAAAGAACTATGCGTTTGTAAGCAATTTCGCTTCAGTGCTGTCTTGTTCTTCGTTATATTGCAGATGAATGTATACAACAATAGGCTTTGTAGGTATAAGAGAACCTGCGATCATACGAACTCAGTACCTAGTACACTTAGTACCTAGTACACTTAGTACCTAGTACATTTAGTATCTAGTACATTTAGTATTAGTTAACTTTTATCAAACCAGTCTGATCTATATCGACATTCAGTTGACTATTATAAGTCAAATTATTGCTTGAGTTAATTTAATATTTGAGTTACAATATATTCAGTGATAATATCTTTAAAATGACAAATCTTAAATGAAATGATTTATTACGATGAAAGCGCTAGTTTTCTCACTGAATAGATTCAGATTCAGATTCAGTTAACTGATCTTATTCTTATAACTAACTACTGTATCATCATAATTCATAATAAGACTAATTGTTATTTAGATGGCAGAAATGTTCTTGAAAAGTGGTTCAATGCATTATGTTAATGATTATTGGAGTGAAACTCATTAAAAGAACTAATTTCAATTGAAGCCTCAAACCCCATGCATTCCATTATGTTTTGAGAATGTAGTGTAATGTTCATAAGATATAGTTTCTTATGTAGAAAATTCACAATATATATGGAAATGTAGAAACAAGTCATTAATTGAATGTCTTAGACACTCGCAACTGATAGTCTTATCTAATGATTAACTAATGTTGTACATGTGTTAAAGAACTGTAATATGAATATGATGAGTGCATAATTCACTCTTTAAGTCTCTAATAGACTCTAAGATAGACAAATATTTCCTAAAAGCCTTTCTAGAAGATTTTTAGTCATTAGATGCTTGTTCGCATTCTTATCTACTTTGTGCTCATTTCAAGTGATTAGTTAAATTAATTTCGAGTCGTTTCATTTTTTGGGTTTCGTAAAACCGAACTAAGACTAAACATAGAAATAAATTGATTAGGATATAAAAGAAAAATACAATAATAGTAGCAATAATTGTGAATTTTGCCAATTAGATTCAGCTTAGAGTAATGATTTTTTGTATTTATCTAGACTTCTGTATTGAGAAATTATAGTATGAAAAGAAACTACAATAATTTGATACCTTATCTAAAAATAGCTGTCCTTTTGTTTCATGTTGAATATAAATGTTCTAACATCGACTCAAGTATAACTTTTTCAATTTGAGCCTATACTTGGTTGGAAATCATTCATTTTTCCTATCTGATTAAAAGCAGCTCTTATGGCATTCATCGCAAAGTAAACAAATGTAGAATATTTGACTTCATTATCGAGTGTACGCGTTCCTAATGAGTCGAATAAATATTGGATTGTTGAAGCTAGATCAAAATATTAAAACAGTTTATCATCATTCAAACTAAATCCGTTGAGTTAATTTTAAGAATCTAAATTCGATTAGTCCGATAGTTACATTAAATTAGTTGTATCTATCTGTTAACTGAAACATAGCTGAACTCCTCGCCTAACCTAATCCACTATTCTGACTGAAACTTGAAATTCGTTCATCAGCAGTGGTCAATTTAAATGAAGCCCAGATCAAGATTAGTAAAACTCATTGATTAGGTCAAACAATGAACTTGGCAACAGAATTCACTGAATCGGAAATTTTCAGATGAACTCTGATCCTCAGGCGAATTAGATATCTCTCGAGTTCACTTTTCTTGATTATACATAAAGAAGGTACACTCACTTTTGTACTCACTTTCATGATAGCCAGGATAAGGAAATTCAGGCAATAATTTAAGTCTCTCTCGTAAAAGCTATATATAGAGAGCAAAGAATTGGTTTGATTTCAGTAAATGCTGAAATAAAAAATATTCTTCTATCAAACGGTACCCAAGATGTCTATTCTCGTTAAGACATGTGCTTTTTGTAACATTCAGTGTCGTGTAAATAAAGATTTAAACATCTCAAATCTTTTTACTGCTTCAGATGTTTAAGATTCATTGAAAGTTTCCAATTCAATCATTCTATCTCTCCCTCTGGACAATTCCTGAAGTTTCGATTTAGTATTTTCCACCAACGTTTAAATCATTTGTATATCAAATTATTTTCAGTTGATTATTTTATCTTTAATTTTCTAGCTTATATGAATATAATTCTATTTGATTCTTAATAATATATACCAGATCATTTAGGGTTAGAGTTTACATATGATCCGTGAAATGTGTCTGTTATACGAAAATTAAATCCAAGGATCAGTCTATCTTCAAAAAATTGAAAGTAATTTTTTTTTCAATAGAGAAATGTTGTATACTCACTATCTTTAGCTGTTATTTTTACTCTGAATCCAATCGAACACGAGTATGAACTTTGAAAATTTATTCTCATTCTATTTTGACATTCAAATCCATATTTTTTAAAAGTCAAATGTTTAGTTGACTTCAAAATTAACTTTTAGATGTTTGCGGCAAATCTTGTTTTGGTTGAATTTTAAAGAAAAAACTACTTTTCATTCCTTACCCTTAAGTAATGTTATCATGAAATGAGCGAATTCTCTTTCGCTGTTTCTCTTCAAATAATCGTAGAAAAAGATAATTTACTCGAAAAAAATTCAGACTCATTAACATTCTAGCAATTTATTTAGTTCGTCATGTAATATAATTCTTAAATAATTCACTTTTGCTTCATTGACACTAATTTGATGTGAAACTTGTTAATTCCTCAATCTTCAGTTCTTTCATTTGATTTAATGATAAATTTCATATATCATTCATTACACGCTTGAGATGATAATAAGCAATGAATTAATAAACTTATAAAAATAATGTTCAATTCAAAATTATATGAGCCAAGTGCACAATCCAGAAATATCTTTAATTATTAACTCGATTGACTCGAGTATTTTGATTAATTGTCGTCTTTCAAAAAGTGAGACATTAAAAATGATAGCAAGTTGATAATACATTAATTTTCATTTGAACAATATTTAAATCTTTTATCACTAAGGAGATCAAAATTTTATTTAACAAAAAATTACTAAATTTACTTAACAAATATTGTAATATATTTGAAAGCTGCAAATGGGTTACTAATTCTCATCAAAATATAATTAAAAATAACGATTTGAAGAATCATTACCATTCTGGTGTTAGCGCTATTTTATGAATAAAGAGATCGATATCTTTAATTAAACCTGTCACACAGTTGATAAATGCTTACTTGTTTAATCGAAATTCAGAATGCGCTTTATTAACACTTTAATCTTACTTGCATAATAATATTATTTGATTATATTATTCATAACTACCATTGCAATACTTTCAGATCTTTCAAAATTTTCATATATCTAATAGTTTCGATTCATAAAACTTTCTATTTAAGTTCATAGCTTGTAGGAAAAATCAATTTATATTTTATTTCTCTGCTGATAATTGATGTCATTTCGAAAACATGTCGCATTAGTAACAAGCTTATTCTGATAAAATTTGAGTAATGCTTATGAGGTTGAGTTTAATGTTAATTACGAAGCGTTTACTTAGAAGAAAAACACAGCAATGAACAAATTGTGTTTAATGAAAGTTTCCATTTGGGGCTCAGTCGAGGAGCTGATAATTTATAAGACGATACATTCCACCATATTTTCAGATTGAGTGATCAAATTTTTATGATTGTTCTAACGATCGGTTGCGTGTGAAAATCAATCGAACTCGATTAAATAGTAATAAGTAAACTTACAGCTTCTGCTATTATTCTTGTTCATTTGTGCGCTAAATCTCTGCTTTTCCGAATCGGTTCCATTGTGTATCGTAAAAAAGCTTAATACGAGCTTCTATTAGTTTCCTTCAATAAAATCTCATTAATCTGAATGCAGTGTATTGTTGGTGAAATGAAAAATGGAAAGTTGAACATGAGACTTTATATGATGCTTGGTATTGAATTGTCATATGAAAATGGTGTCTAAAATATGCGCTCTATATAGCTCTTAGGAGTCGTAATATGAATCCTATACTTTTTTCCAGACCTGAGATTCCATTTCCTGCGGATATGCATAAACTAGAAGTGCATATTTTCCACTCTCTATAACTTTGAAAAGCTTTGCCGACATCATAAATGTTTATCTAATGACAAAAATTGAATATTAATGGTTTTGCGTTGACTGAAGGCAAAACTCCGAGAATACATGACTATTAATGCATTAGATTTGGGAATCATAATCGAAATATGGAATGAAAAGATCTGGATACATTAGTGCAATTGGATAGCCTTATTTTTCACTCATCTCTTTTGTGTAGAAGCGTTGTCGCGTAAACTACTTTATTTGATTCGCATAGACACCAATAGTAATACAAATTGAACGACAAACATTTCAGAGAAAGTTTCTACTCTGTTTATATTCTGTTTTGACCAATTCTATCAATAAGAAAGCTATTGTGAACTATATCCGTCTTTCTGGGAATAAGAATTTTTCAACTCTTTTTCTTCTTCTGTTTTGTTGATCATAATTGAATCTAACATCTTTTGCCCTTAAGACTATAATTTAGAATTCACGGAAAAGATTTGAAAACTCTAAAGCATCAAAGAGTTATTCTTTTCTAGACGTAATAGAAGGACAACATATCGTATGTGTCATTGACCATTAGTCTCAAATAAACAGTTAAAGCTTTATATGTCTTTATATTTTAATCATCTATTTATAAGCAATATCTGACCGATGCGTAATATCAAAGAAAATTTCCTCTGAATATAGAAGGTTGATGGCACATGCGATATACATATATATATATATAGAAATAGACTTAAACTTGGCATTGCACTCAACATGATAAGAGTATAATTGTTTGCTTTACTGCAACACTCTCAATGTCAATGGTATTACAGAAGGCATGAATCTATTTAGCTAATATTTGCATAAAATATGAACCTAATTCAACGATCCAATCAACGCCATATCCAGATTCCTCTCTTAGATATATAATTCTGTTTAGATGTCATAATTTTTTTGTTAATTTGCAGATGTGTGAGTTCTCTGCACTTACCAAATTCAAACATTGAGCTTACATAAATCATTGGTTAAGTACTGTAGAGCACCATTTCCAATGTTAGCTCAGTAAAAGATAGGACTTTATAGCACTGATTCGACGAAATACTCGAAAACTATTAGTTAGGCAAATAATATATCATGAGAGTATTGAATTCTGCATAAAAAATGCAAAAACTAATTTAAATAGATTTTATTTGAAGTGCATTAAGTTTATTGAATGAGACACAATTATTATTATCCAAACAGTCTGATGGAGTTTCCGGTGGAAAATAATCGAATGAAGCTTCCGGCAGAAAATTTTTTTGGACAAAAGTGTCGTCTCAGTGTCTAAAGAGCTCGAATTTTTCTCACATCATTTATTTGATTAATAGAGACTGTAATTTATTACATTACGAAATATATTACATAATAGTTGTAGTACACCATATCCTTATTTCATATCAGAAGCTTTAGCTAGACTTAAAGATATATTTTCATTGACTCTAGTGCTCAGATTTTCAATTGCATTACATTCACTTTAAAACCATATCTGAACATAGTACCACTCTTCACTCTACAAACCAATTCACCAATCTGGTCTTATATTGGATTTCATTTCATTTCATTTTGATACAATCAAAAACAACCTTGTGTAATGTCGGCTAAATCATATAATAATCAAAAATCGATCAGAAGCTTATATTAAGTTTTTATTTAGTTATCTAGCGTATTCATTCATTTTCTACTAAGATATGGTGAATTAACTTAATATAAAATCAATAATATTGTTGTGAATTTATTAACTTCTATCCAATTCTTTCTTATGTTTAGCTCGAATATAGAGATATTTAAATAATTTATTCATAGATTTATGCAAATTATTATGACTGAAAATTTCTTAATAGATGTTTTTTATCTCGATTAGGACTGAAAATGATTATTTCAAGTTTTGAGTGGATAACTTGGGTTATTCAATCTAAATCACTTGAAATTTGAATACATTTGAAAGATGCATAACTTCTAAAGACCCCTAGATAGTTGAAAAATATATTGAATGTATACTGAAGTAAACTTTAGTATATGTTTGAACGAATACTCGTTAGCATAATGGTTTGAAAGCTATTTATTTTTAGGTTTTCTCACTACAGATAATATTGGTGTTTTTTAAGTCTAAAAATGTTACAACTATTTATTTTTACCACTAACTATTCTAACCTAATATTTGCTTTGATGATCAAGTCCTTCCAATTGACTTATATAAGACATGATTTTAACTAGATTTGAATGATCTTTTAACAGAACCTTTGACAGAATCTTTTAACAGAGTCTTTAATAGAATCTTCAACAGAACTTTCAACAGATCTTTAACAGAATCTTCAACAGAATCCTTGTAACAAATCACAATTTTGAAGTTAATATCAACCTAAATCTTCAGAAAAATTTCAATCATCTAAACAAAGCTGACTTTACAGATGTGTTTAGAGTGAAATAACAGAATAAAAGATCTGAAAAGTTGTTTTTCAAAGCATAACAAACTCCAGGAGTAAGTTTGAAAAATAAAACATAAAGTTGAAAGCATCTGTTTTTAAATAAACTAAAAACTATTTTTTACGCTGATAACAAGTAAAAGTGTGACATGAAATGTTCTTCTCTAAAACTCTTACTTGAATACAATCTTAGAAAATTCTTCAGAATTCTGCAAACTTAACTTTTGATTTTATTAGTGTAATGCCTAAAGAATGAGGTTTATATTGCAGAAAACAATTTTCTAACTTTTGCTCATAAATAAATCAATTATTCATCACTTCTGATCCAATTATATCTTAAAGACTTGATGCGTATTTCTGTTGATGAAAGTCTACTTTTAGAACTATATCGATGATAAGACTAATGTCGATTGGATAAGAAAAGCTTGAGTGAAATATCTAATACTTTATATATATATATATGATATCTATGAATTTGTTTGTTTGTCTGGTTGATTCTAAATATATGATTCCTAGAAGTGAACCTATAGTTTATTTGATATAATCACTTATGAAAGGTCTGGTTTTTAATAATTTCTAAAGAATTATTCGTCATACAAATCCAGAATAACTCAGTTTATAAGCAACAATAAAAGAATATTTAATATATGCCTACACTTATATAGACTTCACTTTAAAGACCCTAAAATAGAATTTATCTCAAAAGAATCGATGACAAAGCTTGTGAAACTTGAGATTCAGGTTCATAATAGCAGAAACATTAGAAAAAGCAAAATACGTGCAAATCACTAAAAACATCTTATATTAACAGATCTATTTCAATAAAAATCATATTTGTTTGTATAACGCTAGAGGACTGAGATTCAGAACAAGATCGACAAAGATAGGGATAGAATCTTAAAATATACTTAAGAATTTGATAAGTAGTTGAAGGAAAAGCGTAAAGTCTGGTATATGTTATAAGTGGTACTTTCATAGAATGGCATCGCTAACTTCACAAGTTAATTCACTTAATGTCAAGTGTCTATTATATTTATTTTTTCTTTAGTTTTTCGTCATTGGTTGGGCTGAAAAATATTTTTCTCGAACCTAAAGTATACAGAATTAGAAAACAAGTTATGCAACGAGTCAGTTGTGAAATGACTGTTAATTTGATTAATGCATGAGTAGTTATTTTTTGTTACATATAGTGAAGCATTTCATGATTAGCTCAAACTGTAATTGATAAATGCACTTAAAATCAAGCTAAAATATCATTTTCAAAATTCTACTCTGTTCGTTCAACGCCTAACCTAGCCTAGTCTAGCCTAGTCTAACCTAGTCTGACCTAACCCAACCTAACCTAGCCCAATCTCACCTAACCTAAATTTACTTAAAGAGCGTTTATTTAAGAGAAGGAAGCATAATGTCTAAAACTAATACATGGCATCAATTTTCAAATAAAGAGATAGTTAGTGAGAGTTGTGTTAAGATGCTTTGAATGCAATTCCCAACACAAGTATAATATTTCAATCTAACCAACACTTTTGAGCACTTGCATCCTATTGTTTCTTTTAAATTATTCGTATTTGAACAATAATAACACTGCTTATACGAATACTATTATGTGCGTAGAAATACTCTGATCTGAATCGAATAATATGTAAATTACTTTTAGTTCATGTTTTGAGCGCACTAATGAAAGGCTTTAACCAAACTTTACACCTACTTTCAAAAGCAATCAATGCTTATAAAGCTTCAAATTTGATTCATTACTCGAGTAGAGAATTGAAAACTTATAACAAGCGACTTGATTTCTATTTGTAAAATAGATTTTCGGATTATTCTTGTAAATGAATTTTTCGGGTTATTCTTTTACATAGATTATTCCTGGTTATTCTTGTAAATAGACTATTACTGATTGCTATTGTAGAGACTTAAAAACTGTAATTCTCAAACATATGTTTAATTCCAATTGAAATGAAATGATCTAATTTTGTTCACTCAATGTTTATTATTCTTCAGTCATATAGAATCTTTAAATATCTTTTAAAAATAAATTGTTCAACGCTTGGCTTCTTCCAAGTTTATAAGCTAGAAGTCCAAATCAAATTATTTGACTTATTCTATACTGTAGTTGAGTTAAGAGAATAGTCCAAAACTATCTTATCAATACCATCTTAACTCTTCATTTTCTTTGTCTCCTCTTTAAGTCAAATCAGTTTTGTTTTCCAATATTTATCATTTCTGGACTTTTGGTTCATATCACGGAAGCCTCACAAAACAGATATATTTTTCTTTGACTTATTTGATAAAAACTATAACATGATTGAGATTATATTCTTTCCCCAATACCAGTGATTAGTGGTCTGTGAGCGTGTTGTGAATTATTAGAAGGATAGGAAAACTTTCAGTTTAAGTAATTCGGCCTCAAAATCAATTCTGATGCCAAACAGTATTATTGGGATTCATAAGACAATTAATCTTAAGTAAGATTCTCTATTTGAATCAGTTTAAGAAATCTGTGCTGAGCTGACTTTTGCGATGATTTGTTATAAACACCTAGTATTGTGTCATAACATAAATCACTGTCATTCTTTTATCTACTCTTCAATTGATCTAATTTTCACAATAAACCCATCGCTTTATTCAATTTGAAACAATGAATTTGTTTCACTGTAAACTTCAAACAGAGCTATTAATCATATTAAATAAGTCTCTATTTTGAAAAGATTGAGTAATGAATGAATTTTTCGGTAGACCACGTAATCTATTTGAAAGATCCTCTAACTTATCAGTTTTAGACATTACTACCGTATTGCACGAAATTTAATTAATTTAATTGGAAGAAAATATAATTTTGTTTTTTCAGTCATATATAGCAATTTGTAAGTAGATATTGAAACCCTTTGGTCAACATGTTTCACACAAACAAAGCTTTACTGATAACATAGTCTATGGTCCTTGTTGGGCTTCGAGCACAGGCGTAGCTAGGCCTAGGATAGTAGGACATAGCCCTCTCCATAGATTGCTTTAGTCTGTAATGGAAAAATAAAAATCTTTTAAGCTTATATTCAAGAACTAAAAGATTATTGAAAATAATAATAGAGCAATGGAGTATAGTTGTAAACTCTCATAAACACATTTGACTTGCAGATTATTCAAATTTCATACTTCACGCAATAAAATAATATAACTGTTCAACTAAATATTAAATAAGTGTAATCAAAAGTTTTAATGTTTTCAAGTCTGTTTTAAATAATGATTTTTAGTTAATCTTTCTCTTGAGTTTCAAAATCAGTTAACATATATTGATATATAATAGTCACTGACAAAGAATGTTCAGATACTGTTTGATCAATTTCTTGATCACAGCTTTCATTGTTGTTATTGTTGTTGTTGTTGTTGTTGTTGTTGTTGTTGTTGTTGTTGTTGTTGTTGTTGTTGTTGTTACCGTTGTGAGGTAAGAAAACATTTTTGTTAACATTTTATTTGATTTGTTTAATGTTTAGCGGTTGACTTCAACAAACGAAACCCAATAATCGTTTCCTCATAATGTAATTCAGAGCACATTCGAACTCATTTGCAGCTGAAAACTTTTCAGAGATATCTCATCAAAAATGAATGAATTTTCGAACAATTGTAAGAATGAAATTGGGTCTGCAAAATCTTATGTTCAACGACAAGTTGAAGGGTTTGGCTGGATTTCACTAGAGAAGCTTTCTCCAGATAATTTAGATGATCTTACTGAATTTTCTAGAACCTATTGTAGTACAATAATTTTATTGATTTAATTTTCAAATCAATCAAATCTGATGTTAACTTAAAGGAGTGAGATTTTTAACCACCCTACTCCACCCTACCCCCAGACAAGAGTTTAGCTACGCTAGTATTTTCAAGTTAAACAGAATATTTCGACATTTAAACAATTGAAAGGCTTTGAAACTGTAAAACTAAATCATTAGTAGAGAGTAGTTATTGGTCTCGAATAATGGGGCTCTAATGCAGAGAGAGAGAGAGAGAGAGAGAGAGAGATGAAAGGCTAATTGGACTTTTATTGACAAAACCATTATTTCCTGGTTTAACTCATTTTGATTTAAAGCATAGTTGATGATATCTTTATTTAAAAGAGATATCGTAATCAAACACTCAGTCTTGAAATTGTAAATAAAAACGTGCTGATTTAGCTGAAATTGATTGGAGTCATTTATTTGATTAGTTAGCACATCTGTTTTGTTGATAACAAGGACACTGCCAGATATGTATCTATATACAAATTATGTGTGAGACATTAGACAAATGTACTATCTATATAAGAACCAGCTAAGGAAAATATGTTAAGGATTCATCAAATGATCCATAAAAATAGCGTCAGTTAACAATTAGTCACGCCTTAAGATAGTGATCAAGGCTGTGAAGTAGAAGATGAATTCGAAGAGAAGTCAAATTTGAAGCATTTAACAAGTAGTGTATTAGACTAATATCTATTTCGTAATCTCTATAGATATAAGGTTAGAGAGAAATGAATGTCGTATTTTGGTACGTTATATTCGAATGGTTCAAAAATACACTTAGGATTTGTTTACATATCATATCATCGAAAATGATGGCAATTACATAATTGATTAAAGTTTCATATTGTATTAAAAAAATTTATTTGAATTTTGTGATCAAATACGTCATTCATTTCTCTCCAGCCTTATACCTTATCTGCGATCCAATATTAGTCCATTATTACTTTTGACTGTTTATTCAACTTATCGTCGGATCAGTACTATATAGTTCTATCTATAGATATTTCAATTGGAGATAAGACTTTATAGCACTGGCTCGATGTTATGTTATTCAACTTTAGGTTAAATTCTGAATTGCTATAAAACCGTTTTTTATATTCAAAATACAAAAATGATTGTATGGCTTACTCCATGAAGGAGCAATACTTCTAAACATATCTTGAAACATCAAGTGACATTTAAATAGTTTAGTCACAGGCTGATAAGAAACAAACAATAGCAGCTAAGTGAATTGACGGGTGAATTGAAAGAATTTAGCCGCTGGTAATGAACAGGTTCAGTATTTGTGAATACTTATAGAACAATAGAATCCCTTCCCTCGAGATCTTAACAAAAATAAATTCTATCAATTATTTAAAGTCTTTTATCTAAAAATAAATCAATTATTTGCCATCAAATTTTAATCAAGCTCTAATGTTTGTTCTGCTCTTGCTTGTATTAAAACCTAATTATTCAGTTCAAATCTATGGTTAACTTCAAAATGAAGTAAGACATTTCAGGTCAACACATTTTAAATTCAATTAGATATTGAGCCTAAATATTCTGGGCAATACAATCTACAAACAAAATTTTCAGTCTTCCTTGCTCTTTGTCATTTATTATAATATTGCAGTTAAATATAAATTAATTCTTAAAAATCAACATAAATGCAGCATAACTTTCTTTCTGTTGGAAAATCTGTTCAATCATATAATACAAGTTGAAGATGCGTCGTCATCTTGTAAATTTAGGATGACCAGATGTCTAGTTTCTAGCTGCACAGTTTTGACTTATTTTAAGCTACACAAAAATGTCTATTTACTGAAACAATAGAACATTTTCTGTGAAATAAAGGCAAAGCTGTTGATAAATTACTAAAATTAGCGGGTGTTAAGTCAGATAAACGAAAGCAGTTACACGCAAATGTAAGAAAACTATGCTCATTCATAGAATTTATCTATCGGCCTTTTAATAATTTGTGTTCAGTCTTAAACTCCATACAAGTTGGTTTGTAAAGCTTAACTTAGATTTCTCTATAAATTAACATGTTAAACTTTGGATTTGAGAAATATCAAACTTATTTTACTATATGAACAATTTTATTATTCTGAATATTCCTACTACAGCCTTGCTTTGAAGTATGCCTATATATTTGTTAATAAAGATGAGTACAAAATACGGCTTAATCCGCTCATACAAGAATTTTTTCTGAACATATAATTAAAAGAAAAAAGTTGACAACTTGTGCGACCCATTGAATAGTATTACTCGTCTATCGATCGTCAACAATCTTTAAGTCCATACAATTGATAATAAAAGAAGATACGTAATGAATAAGCGATTAATTTAATTTTGAGATAATACAGCTATTATTGTACGACTACTTGTATAAGTTGCGAAATCATGAATAAACTTCTATTTCAATGTTACTCTACTGAACTAAAGCTTAAAACTAATTCTGAGATAACAAGTACTTTACTTAAGTCTTTTGCTTTAGTTTTCAAAGTAATGAACGATCAGCTGAATGATTATGCGTTCATATAAAACACTTTAATAATTCAATGTTAGCTTGTAATTTAGCTAGAAATAAAACATTTATGCTAACCATTTCACCGTTAAACTGATCAATTCTCATAGTATTCCCATTTATTAATCAATTATTAGACTTGATAAGCATGTCTAGAAATTTGAATCAATTCTCGTCAAGTCTATATTTCTATGTTTTTGCTCGAAATGTTATACTCTAAACTTGAATTAAGTTTTATTACAAACAATTGGGTTTCACTTTTTCATCATTATTTTAGTTGAGCAAGCAGAAAGCCTTATCAAAGATATATATCCCGTTTTTATTAATTATATCAATTGTGGTCTAACCAGAAATAAATTACTTTCACGCTTGAGAATAAAAGCATTTATAAGAATAAGTTTACTCTTAAGATCGAAAAAGCAATTGAAGAACACGATTGATAATGTGTGAAGAGTCTACTATAGAAAACATCAGTTCTCTTTTAGAAAAGGGTCGGAATTAAACTCATAAAGAAGTTTCTAAATAAAGTATTGGACATGATGCAAGTCCGTTTCGCTGACAATGAATAGCTATCTTACAGTTAGATATAAGTATGAGCTAGATACAAAAATGAGCTAGATACAAAAATGAGCTAGATACAAGAATAAGCTAGATACAAGAATGCGTTTTTTAAACATACTGTATATTTATAACCTCCGTAACAAAGGCAAACTTTTTATGAGATCTATTACAATGGATCTAATAATTGAATGCGAAACTTACTATCAGCTCAGCGACGGATTCAGTATTACGCCTACATTCCATTAGTAAATAGAAGACAGGCTAAAAAAGTACTAACAACAGCATATGGTTTGTATTCAACTTCTTCTTACTCAATACTTTAAGAATTGATTAATATTTCTGAGAAAGTGTATAAATTATAAACAGAAAAGTTGATCGGTTCTACTGGGTTCATGTCTTCCGGAGTATGTTGTGCTTTTTCTAGAATAAAACTAAAGGCTAACGAATTTTGATGAGAATTCAGTCTTGACCTGATGCTCGAAACATCTGTCAACTCAGTCAGTTATTTCTCAAGTACTTAAATACTCAATAAATAATATAAGAGAAATCCGTTTTCTGTATGAATTTCATTCGTTTTCGTCGCAAAAAACTCAATTACATAAGTGTTGCATAAGTTTAATCATATATTTTCCATATGAATGAGAAATTTCGTTACTATTTGACGAAAATTGCGTAACTTTAGCTTTAGCTATTTAGTTAAGTATTAGGAAATTTTCATTAATACTATTGATGTTTTGAAAGCAAAAGTATCACGTGAATTCTATATTTATAAATTACAATCCAACTGTTTCCAGTGAATTCTATTGGTAGAAAAGCTCTCTGCTGAAAGTATTTTATTACTAGAATAAAAAGCAAAATATCCTATATTTGTTCAATTAAGCACGAATACTATGCATCAATAAGTCGTTTCCGTGCACTTATCCTCCAGTCAACCTAACCTATGTTAAGCTAACCTAACCTAAGCTACAAATCTTAAGTAGTCCATATAGATTCAAACCTCGACAGTTTACACAAAGAGTTTGTTTCCAAACTTTCGTTTATTCTTTTCATACCCACTCAGTAGACTTTGTAAGCTATATGAGTGAGAATTAGTTCTTCAAACTCTATTTATACGACTATCATATTCTCGATCGGAATTTGAGACTTTACTCTTTCAACAAATTTTGTTTATTAGTCTAACAATAGTGTTAGCGCTGCCGGAATGTAGCGCTTCATTGAATATAAATTTAAGAAATTCTCTTTGATGTCGGAAGGCTTCACGTAAAAGATGAATGAGAAAGAAATTAATATCTTAAGTAGATAATAGAGTATTTTGTCGATGAAAATTGTGCCTAAAATGAAACTTGTTCAATAGATATAAAAAGAAGAATAATGGACTATAAAACTTAGAAATTATTGCTTTTTTTATTACAGCGTTTAATTTCACTCCAATATAAACTTAATGTGTAACGTACTTATTGTATAACCTACTTCAACTTTAAACAAGAAAAATGAATCAATTTATCCTTCAATTCTCTCGTTTATGATCCCAACCATCAATAAATTCTAAAATGCCACGGATTATTATTTTTGTCTTCACAAATAATAATTTTCTATGCCTGCCCTAACATTTGCAGTAAAGGTTTCATTGATAAACCAAGCTGTCTGTTTATCGGATTCGATGTCTCTTTCTTTGAAAAGAATCCTCCCAGGATTTTAGTCAACTGACTTTTTTTTGAAAGAATTGCAAAAATTTCAGACATTCATTGGAAAAATATTTGAAATGAAGGGATCATTTCTAACTCCTTTACAGCATAAGTAAGACCACTCAATAAATTCTAGTGGACAGTTCCGACTGATTCTTTATCGAAACAAGTCAGTCCATTCGTGTATAGACTAACCTAACCTAACCTAACCTTTCGAGTTAATATTTTAAAACCAGAGTAAAATCAAATTGATTAAAAAGGTTATCGATTCAATTTAGAAGAAAACATCTTTAGGATTGAGTAGAAAAATCAATGGAAACTGTCCAAAAGTATAAAGAATTGTATTTTGAACAAATAGTTTTGAAAATTGAGGAGAACTTTGAGTTTGATTGATATTGACCCTCAACTATTATCTTATGGTAGTATTGATCAAAGAGAATGGCCCTTCAAGTAATTCGACTTTCAATATTAAATATTAAAAATTGTTATTCGAGTCATTTTTCATTTTGATTCTATCAAACATTAGTGAAGGAAAGACTTCCTAAAAAATCAACATTACTTTTAAACGGCTGATAAGAGTTGAAAATCAATAGAGAAATAGCTTTTAACTCATTTCTGTTGCATTAAATGGAATCAAATGACTTTTATCTCTCATTCGTAGACAATATTGTTGGTTATAGAAAAAGTAACTAAACATTCAATTCGTTAGGATGTCAACAAAACCATAGTAATTCTACAACTTATTAATGTGCCTAAAGTTGGTGTAAACAAATACTTTGATCTAAAAATAAGACGATCTTTTCGGTACGAAAACATGAGTAACTTAAACATTTGAGCTATGAACACACAACTCAAATGTGTTTTCAAATGCTATACATTCAATCGAAACATATAATAGTCAAGCTGAATACAGGAAGTGGCTTCAAAAGCACGCATGGTAACAAGTGAATCTTTGTGGCCAACGTCATACGCCCCGGGATGCGCCTGATTTTTAAATCAATTTTTAATTCTCATTTCCTTTCTTTCCTTAAAGGATTAGAAGAGTCTGATATTACGTGAAATTTTATTGGTAGATAACACCTCCGCATAACCACCAATCATTTCTGGTTGCTATGCGTCGTTATAAATTGACCGAATATACAGAACTTTAGCGTTTAGTCTTTAAATTAGACTTAAAATATAAAATTACAGGATTTGATTAGAAGGTTTAGTTTGAAAGATACAGTTATTTGTCTTATAAATTGATATAGTTTTACAAATTGTTTACTCAATATCTTTAAAAGTTATACATCAAACAAAGTAGTATTAAATGAACACAAATATTAATGTTTAATTACACAAAACAAATACTAATAATAAGTAAGCGTTAATTTAGACTTCAAACTACTTATAAATATATAAATGAAGTTGAGCGAAAATACAAATATAAATAACGTTCTCTTATTAAATAATTAGAAACAATAAACAATAAACAATTACATAGTGAACAAAGTTAGGAATTATATTACAAAAAGGGCTTACATTTTCAATAACAATTTCTATTATTAATCGCATGACTGCATTGGTTCAGATAGAAATTAATAGATGTGTCAAACTAGAATATGATGCTGAACAACTAGAAATTTAAACCTTATGCTAACGGACAGCACATGAATCAGTAACTGTAAGTGGTTCAGTATCGTAATCGTAATATCGTATATGTTCAGACCCTATGTTACTGTTCAGACCCTTTGTTACTATTCATACGATAACTAACTAAAAGCTTTTCTCAAGTTTATGAAACTGAAGCTTTGTTTTTTGGTAGTTATGGCTTATTATATAGTTATTACTAAAATCATTATAACAGAAACTATAGAATTTCTCGATATAATAAATTGCTCAATAGATATAATCATATATTATTTCAGTCATAATAGACTCTAGTTATGGCTCAGATCATTCTTCATTATGTAACTAAAGATTTAAGAACAACTTTTATGAATTGTATGTATCTGTTCTTGAAATTAGCATAAGTTTAGTGAAAAATCAATAATATATTGTCAAAGAGAATAATCAAGTATTAAAACTACAACTGGCTATCTATAGCATAAAACTAAAAGAAATGAGCGTAAAACATATATTCGTAAGTTAAAAAGTAGAACAAAAGTTTCTCTACAAATTACCTCAATATGTGATCGCAAACTCGAAGTGACAGTATTAGGAAAATTCATTAATTTCGTTCTACTCTATTACCCAACAAATAGTTACCGGCATGAGTTCAATTGGAATAAACGTTTATCCCAAAAGGAGTCTAATATAAAGTCTATTTTCAAGACTTTTTCTATAGGTTATAGCAATTAATTTAGTTTTGATAGCAAAGTAAGGCTTGGTATTACAGGCTTTTCTACATCTACTATATACATTAATTTACCAACTACATTGATCTACCATCTACATTTAACATGGCCCTTTTGTTCTTCTCACTCATTTATATGAAATTCAATATATATATATATATATATATATGTGTGTGTGTGTTTATATAATATGTATATTAATGCAAATATGAAATAACTTAATCATCACATTGAATGACATCCACAGTATTTTAGGTGAAAAATTACTGCTTATGAGTCAGTTATTTACCAATTCTCGCTTCTTGTCAGTAAAGAAAACATATTTATCTAACAACTCTTTTCTACTCAATACCAGAGTTTCTCTGATCAGTAATCGAAAATATCGAATGTTTTCTCATTCCCTAAAACGATTGCGCTTAAGATCTGGAATCAATTGATGTAGATAGATCAGAGTTTGGTGGAGGATATCTAGGGCTGTAAAGTTTGCAAAGATAAGCTTTCTAAGGAGTATTCTGCCTGTTTATTTGAGTGGGCCTTCAGAACTCATTACAACACTTATGTCTAACTTCGTCTAACTTAATGTCAAATTAAATGTCAGTCAGTGAACATGAATTCGCTCTTAAATGATTTAAATAATTAACAAAAGTCAAAAATAATAATTTTTATAAGATAAGAATAATTATAAAGACTTGACATATACTATTGATCTGTAGTCAGGGTTTCATAACTGAAACTTAGATATAGTTGATAAACAATTTCTAATTATCTGGATTTTCATTTATTTCGGAGGCCTATAAGAAAAATATTTCCCAAATTTGTATCGAAAGCTTCTAAAAAGTTTGTCTGCTACAATTCGTGTAATAGCCAAGGATTGAGGTCAACAATAAAATGAAATGTCAAATAATGAACCCAATAATGAGTGTCAATACTCTTTTGAAGTCAAGTTTCTGTAACTGTGTCTAAAGCTTAAGATTAATGTTTGGGTTGTTGAGTTGAAGCTATAAGTTGGGATTTACTCTTAAAATCTATAGTCCAAGCTTAAGAGGCAATTCAAGCATAAGTAATCTGAAGTCATTCAACGGCAAAGTTGTTTTGGAAAATCCAAATGAAAAAATGGTGTTTATTGAATTCGGACATGAATAAGAAAAACATTATCTCATATAAATGAAGTTTTGTTGACAGTGATATGTACGTGATGAAAGCTCAATAGACTTTTCATGCCAATAAATATGATAAAGAATCTTGCGCATATGATAAAGTAGATTGCGTATGCGATAAAGCATCTTGCTCATACAGTAAAGCATCTTGCTCATAAGATAAAGCATCTCGCACATATGATAATCCTAAAGTGTCTTGCACTTTAAATTCGGTTAAGTCTGACACTAGCAAAGACTGTCGTAATGCATTTATGAAGATGTCACGTATATCACCGCTAACTTATGTCGAATCTCCAGATATTCAACCTCTTCATTATAGTTTACTTTATTTCTCTAAAGTTTTCGGTTTCAAACTTAATCTTAAGAAATGATTGAATGGTTTCTTGAGAATAATTTCAGAACTTTTAGGTTCTTAAAAACTATGATTTGTTGAAATATTTTATTTAAGTTTTCACAACTATTAACATAAGTCTTAAAATATGAAACAAATAATAATAACATTACATAATATTTAAATACTTAACA
Organism: Archegozetes longisetosus; assembly: GCA_018873245.2. NCBI lineage: Eukaryota > Metazoa > Arthropoda > Arachnida > Sarcoptiformes > Trhypochthoniidae > Archegozetes > Archegozetes longisetosus. Next base: position 17,588,366 of record JAEMBT020000009.1, on the reverse strand, counting down.
AAATGAATTATACTTTAATCAAACGATTGAGCATTAAATATAAGTTAACTGTTGTTCAAAACTTTTCTGACTTGAAATCTTTCGATCAAAATCAAATTTGACTTAACCTGAATTATTATCCGAAAACTAAAAACACGAATAAGAATAGAAAAACGTCTATGACTTATAAAACAAATAAATAATGAAATAAAGATGAAAAGAAGCGATGGCTCACTGACAATACAGTAATTGAAGGTTAATAAAGAGAAGAAATCATACTTATCACTATATAGTCTTTAGTTTCTAGTTGTGAGAAATAATTCCATTTTGGTCAGTAAAACAATATATATATGTCAATAAGTCAATTGTTGGGTAAGTTTGATGTTGGATTTGAGCACATGTAACTTTATTTTCTCTATCTCTTCTTACCCTCCCCTCTCCTTCCCTCCCTCCTCTCTCTCTCTCTCACAACTAGTTTTGATTTAGATAACATTTATGTACATTCTCTCATTCTTTACACAAACCTTGACTTAAATTCTTAAAAAATATATAATTCTTAGACTTGAAACTTGATCTAGCAATCACTTATTTGTAGGTGAGTGATTTATTAGATTGAGAACATGTCCGCCATTACGATTAAGAAAGTTCGCCATTAAGATCTCTTTGTCTGTCCGTTGAGGAGATTACGACATCAGATATGACCTGCCATCACAACATATTATCTTTGATGTTAGTTCCCTCATTTGCCACCAAACACACACTGAGTATAAATATAATAATTTTGTTTAACTTCTGTTTCTAGTTTAATGAGAAAATATTCGCTCAGCTGTCACTACTAATTAAATCGCCATTTGTATAAATGATTCCCGAACTTTCAGTTATTCACTAGAATTGACTTATAAAAAGTTGATTTCTTTTTTTATTCTTTATTTCGGATCTTTTGTTTTTTAGTTGGCTTTTACTGTTTAGCCAAAGATATGTGCGGAAGATAACGAAATCACTATGAACTTGTATATTTTAACGTCAGCTTTGATCACACAAATTGAATACATGACTTAGCTTGAAAAAAGCGTAGATTTAGGTTTTACTTTTTCGATTTCTCCAGTATTTCGATTCTATCGTTACAAACAGTATATTTGGTGTCACGAATAGTCTCTTCGACATCATCACGAGTTTCAATGGCTGACTGCACTTTATAATATTTTAAACACCTGAACACAAATTCAAGAGATTCTTTAGCTCCCTTTCGGAAACTTGCGTTAAGCCAGCAGTATATAAACGAATTGTAACTATTGAACAAATAGTAAGATAAAAGTTAATCATGTTTCAAATATGGTGTAAACTTTTATGTGTCAACGTACCAGACTGAAGACATTGCGAACCAATGACACTATAATATAAAACAAATTCGTTCAATTATTTGATCAGAAAATTTTCCAAATAATTCAAAGTCTTATGATTTAATAAATATATTTACCAAAATAAATATCTTGAAGCTGTGTTTTGTAACTTTGAAGTCAACTGCAAGATGAAAAGATTATATATTGCTTGAATTATTTAAATTTTTTACTCTCTAGAGACTTAATTTCTTAGACTATTGGATGAAATTTCAAAATCATAATAAGTACTATCTGTATATCTGATGATTTCTAGAAGATTAGTCTGGTATTGACTGTCAATAAACCATGAAGTGATCACATAGCCACTTATTATGATTGAGTGAAACCATGAAAAAATAAGAAAGAACTGAATCGGGAAAAATGCTGAGCGTGCATAACAATATAAATGGTGAATATGCATACAAACTCGAAACGTATCGACTTAGAAAAAGCCTCTCACCTAAAAGGTGGTACAGATTGATCGGTAGCCAACACGTAGCAAAAACAATGACCACGAGAGCCAACATTATAATTCTTCTGCGTTTAAGCTCAATCTGTCGTCTCTTTCTATCGTCATTAGACATTCCGGCCAGTTTTCCTTGTCTGAAGACAATACAACCGATCTTGATATAGACAACCAAAGTAATCAATAATGGTAGAAAATATTGAGTCAAGATTATTTCGACCGATAAGAATAATGGAAAATTGAATGACACTTCAGGGTACTGTACTCTACACCGTATCAGTTGTTTGCCGTATAGGTTAACTTCTTTCAGACGATTGAATATAGCGGTCGGCAAAGCGAATATGAACGCTAAACACCATATAATCATCACTATTGCTATCAACTTGATCGGTGAAAACGAACGAAATGACGATCTCTTAGTGATAGTCCTATAACGATGTAATGAGATTGTGGTCATTGTGAACGTTGACACATATACACAACTAGTTTGAATGAATGGCACTAAGAAGCAGAGAATACTACCAAACGGCCATTGCGGGAGAAGAAGTCGTGCGATATTGAAGGGAATATTAAAAGCAGTCATCACAATATCACTGCAGGCAAGACTTGCGATTAACATGTTTGTGGTGGTTCTCATTTTTTTCTTACCAAAAGCAATCTTACAAACTAACAAATTGCCACAAAGTGACACAATCACTATTAAGGTATAGCTCGAAATAATGAATGCATTTCTAGCTGTTTGATGTTCGAATAATGGATCAGCTAATGGCTTTGTAGTGTTCCCTTCTTCGGTTGTGTTAGTCGTATTCAGGTCATAGATGACTGTCGTGTTAAATGACATTGTTATCACTTGTGTTCACCAAAGCTCAAAATTAACATTAGAGGCACTCGTTTAGCTCCTTTCGAAAGTGTTAGGCCTTTCATACTCTCGTTCAGATGAATTCTCATGGTTTGAAGTCTGTGTAGAACTTTGTCCCAGATAGACTTCATGAGCGCATGTCACCATTTGCTCCAATTGGAAAAACATTCTTATTTGGAGAAAGATGTGAAAACACGTATTTCTCAGAGAATGCACTCGCCGTTCAGTCATTAATATTTTTAATTGTCAAATATTTGTGAGGGAAGAAAGTGATGAAAAACTTAGAAGGTTACTAAGATACCATTTTTTATTATTTGACATACCAAACGTCAAGGTTTCACAAACTCTAATACATTTCATTTGGAGTTCATTTAATTAGTTTGAGTAATAATAACAATGGTATGGAGACGAAAAAGTAATATTTTTTCTAATTTGTTCAATTCATATGAACATTAAAATTTTAGTAAAGGATATTAAATTCAGAGCACATTCATCACAACCAAGTCATGTAATTAAATATAAATACAGTTTTTACTTCTAATCGATTCCCAAAAGTGTCATTTAGAATATACATGTGCATCATACATCCTCACCCGCGGGTCTTTGCCGATATCCGCGTCATTTGGTGGATGTAGATGGGTGCGGATGCGGATGTGAGTGCGGGTTGCGGGTGAGGATGCAATGTTTTCTCAGTGGAATACCTACATTCGAGTAATATAATAGGACTGAATGTAGATTATGTTCTTAAACGATTGTTTACCTAACCACTAATTTTGTGACTCAACGCAATTTTAGTTATGCTAGCTTCACACCAGCTGAGAGCAGATCGCGTGTAAATATGAAAAAAGTCGGCAAATTGCCAACTTTAATAATGTAAAGATTAATTTAGGTATCGTTCTGAATATAGATTAATCTGAAAGAATTTTTGGAATGTTTCCTTTCAGGTTTAATGAAGATATTTTCCGCGGGTATTGTCTGGATATCTGCAATCATTTTTGAAGATCCAGAATGTAAGGTCTGGAGGTTGCGGGTGGGTGTAGATGCAGGAATTCTAGAAGATACACACGTATAATTCAAAACATATACTTTGTCTGTCTGACTCTGTGTGTCTGTCTATCTCTTACTTACTACTGACTCGTCCACTCTTATCTTTTGTCTCGTTTTATGTAAATATGTTAATAAATTTTACGGTCTTCTGAATGGTATTTTTCATTAGAATCATTTGAACAATTCAGCTGTAAGAGAGAATTGAATAATAAAATAAAAGACAACAAAGAGTTGGCGATTAGAGTTGAACGATGTGTTTGAAAGAAGACTGAAAGTATATTACGATCATGACATACAAGGCGATAAAAGACATTGAAAGAGATTCTATTTAAACGAAAACTACACTTTAAGCAAAAGTCGGATAAAGAACTCATTGGATTGTTACTTATGTTAAGGATAGCCAAATCCAATTACGTCAGATATATCATTGCTATAGTGCTGCAGCTTGTTTGCGATTTATTATTTTTCTGAGTCACTTCTGTTTCAAATATGGGCAAAGAATAAGCTTATGTAGAATGTTAGTTTATTTGCGTGGTTTAAGTTCTGTAATCAAATTGTATTATTTTACACATTATATTTCAGAGCTGATTTGAGAAGAAATAGTTTGAAAAAATTTCAAAAATTTCAAAAATTTCAAAAATTTCAAAAATTTCAAACAATCTCTAGAATTATCTTAACTGACGTTCGTCTCCTTCTGACTTACACTTTTATTGAATAAAAATAGACAAGTTTGTTTGACCCCACTTACAAAGATGTAAGGAAAAGAAGTGTAAAAATATGGTAATACTGTTTGCCAACGATCTGTCGAATTCTGAACTTTAAGAACATTCTTTGACTGATATTAATCTCTAGCCTTAAGGTTGAAAAGAAGAGTCATTAGACACAGAGTTTAACCCTCCAAGCTAATATCAGTCGAAAATCTTCAGCTCTAACTGAAAATATTGTAATAAAAACAATAGTAGAGCAGCTATGCATTAAAACAGTGTTTTAACTGATATTTATTCTCTAAAATGGGAAGTTTGCTGGATTTCTAAACCCTGATCATATGTAAATAGAATTATGGACTCATTACCATTTAGTCACACAGTTAGCAAAAACTCACAACAAATTAATATAAGATGAATTATAAATTTAGATTAAGATTTAAATATTTGGCCAAATTGTGGACTGAGTCGTAACTGAATCATAATTTGCTCAATAATTTAAACACAAGTTAATCAGTTCAGTGTTACCGATAAGTTATCAGGTCTATAGCTTCTACCAAACAAAAATATTTAGATAGACAAACTTGAACTGAATAGCGTAAAATCTAGCTTGAATATTGTATATGACTAGAAGGAAAATCAGGTCTATATTAATCTTAAATTTTGATGATAAGTAGCTTTTATCGAAATCTCAGGCTTTCAAATAAGGTTAGATCGATTGGAAAACTTATTCTGTAGTATTCTTACTATGATACTCATAACTTGTTTGCTCAAAGCAATAATAAAGTTGTTATTTTTAGAGAAAAGTTCAGAAACTTTTATAACTGCCTCGAGATTAATGGAATTTTCTTCTCGATGGTAAAAATCAAAACACATCCAATTATTGAACACAATTTAGGAGACATATTGGTATTACTGCTTCACTTTCTTAAGATATTTTCACTCATCTAATTGATTTCGAAAATGCGTTATTAAGAAATAATTAGATTTTTTTCAAGAATCTTCTTGATAGTAGTGAGTTATTCTGTGGATCGATAATAGTTTGTTTCTATCTACCTTAAATTTTTTATTTAATCTTTTTGTCAATTTCAAATCTAGAATAAAAGTATTCTCTCACTTCTCTATCAAAGCAAATCAAATTCCACACCGAGATAAAGAAAATTTTTCAATCTTCGAAACATCTTATTGTAATGAATATAGTCAAGGCTTTCGGGTACAAAAAGATTTAATACTAGTAACGAAAAGAAAATGATTTCTAGATAAACGACATAAGATTTAGAAGAAATAGGAGACAAAGTTGCAAAAGGCATAACTCAATTAAATAGATTTGGGATGCAGTCAATGTGATACGTCTTATTTATAGACTGAATTTGAGCTGAAAATATTTGCTCAAGTTTTTTTGAACTTGAGCGCCAGAATAAATATGTCTTTTGTGTTATTCAGTCCTCCGGCTATTAAATCGACTTCACATCAGTTGACAAAATGATAAAATTAGATCGAAATCGAGAAATGTTTCGGGTTACATGAAAATTCTGAGAAAGTAAAGATCAATATTTTCAATATATTTTCAATTTGTTAGTTATGTTTTGTCAATTATCTTCAAGTTGAATTTATTCTTTTTAATCTGTATGTCTTGAATATATTTGCAACTTTTACGAGAGTTCAGTAGTTCTTTAAATTTGAAATTATTCGTATCTTCAAATATAAGTTGATATGTTTTAATACTAGGATAATGTCTAACAAGTGTCTAATGAATATATACTACAATATCTAATACTTGTACTAATATTTAATTAGAGAGAGAGAGAGAGAGAGAGAGAGAGAGAGAGAAATAGTCATACTAAGCTAAAAGCAGAGTCGGAAAGTGTAAGATGAGAAATTTCATTCATCTTTTTAAGTCATACATATTGCATAGTTTGCTAAAGTGTCAAGTCACAAAGATTCTTTAAGTACAGGAAGTGGTTTCCATAAAACTATATGAATATACTTCAATATTTGTTAAGTACATAAGTGTTAAACAATTATATAGTAATAAAATGTAATCTTTATAAATAAAACATTCATCAGTCATTCTAATCTTCATAACTCATCTGTATAAAAGCTATTTCATTGAAATATCAGTCACAATTATGAATGAAATAGACTCAAAAGCCATTCATGAAAAGTTTTACAACACATTCAATCATTTATGTTGAAAATGATGAAGTGATTGAAGTTTCACGAAATAAGAGATCCATTATGTTTGACTACAAATTGACGTGAAAAGAAAATAATAATTTTTCAAAAGTAAATATAAAGAAAGTAATCCCATTTCATGCATCGAATCTTTCTGTTTCAAATACATCTATACTCACGTTCACACATTTATGCATAAATTTCAAAATTCTTATCTGTTCAATCTGAAAGATCTCTATGAATTTGAGTGGATTTGAATGAATTTGAGTGAATTTGAATGAATTTTAGTGAATTTCTCAAAAGAAAACTTTCAGTATATAAGATATTGAAATTACTAAAATAACAATTTTTCAAATACAAAAATCGAGAAATCATGTAAGAAATATAAACAAAATATAGATTCTATACTTTAGTCTTCAGATCGATTACATCTTCTTGTGGCTCATTATTTTTTTCTTATCGAAATCTTTATTCGTTTTGCTGCATTTCATAAATAAAACTATGAAATGAAAGAAATGCACGAATATTCTGTGCTCACTCATTCATAAGATACTTGTGATTTATATGATTTGGTTGAGTTGTTTGAATACTTGATTCATGAACTTGAGTGCAATTATCATCTTTCATAGATTTACATTTTTATAACAAGTTTTTATTGATGTATAAGTTAATTTACCCTAAAATCTTCTATTTCCTCGATCAAACGTAACGTTTTCCCCGGACTTTTTCACTTAATTTTCTGAAAGTTTTTTAGATTTCATAAAGCTTTTGATTTTGACAGACATTTGAAAACGAAACGTTCTCAAGCCTTTAACCCGTTTTCAGTTCCTTTATTACACTTCGGTAAACTAGGTTGAGATCTAGGTATTCTCTTTTAGCATAAAGGTATTAAAATATCTAGTGATGTTCAAAACTAGAGCCGTTTGCACTCAATGGTGACCATGAGCTCACATTCTCCGAGTACGAGCGCTGAATCTGAGCAATTAATTTATTTTACGAAGGTTTTCGAAATTCGAGTATTTTCACTCCGACAAAACTTCATATTAGAAAGTTGAGGATTATATTTAGTTTCAAAGAATTTAAACAAAAATCTAAGCAAATTGTAGCTCGAATAAAATATTTCAAAAAACTTTATTGAGCTAAAACATTACCCGCTTAAGAGAAAATCTGTTCACTTAGAGCAAGAACAGGAGAAATATTGACTAAACTAAACGCTCAGTACCCTGAGCACAAACTTGAATTCATGCTTGAAATTTGATTGAGTCCAAGACCAAGTTCTCAAAACGAGTTTGAGCGCCGAGCGTGAACACCATTGATCATATATTTGTTATTTTATTATTGATCCATTTGTAATATCGTTGAGAAAAAATTATTATTTTTCTTACTTTCCTTTTAGCTGAACGATAGCCATTCCCGCTCAGTTTCAACTCTCAAATCTTGATTATTTCTAAAATAACATCTTAAATTCTCATTTGAAGTTTTTTGTACAGCTTTTTAGAGAGAAAGCGTCAAAATTTCAAACCGTATTATCAAAGTTGAATCAGTATTTGTTTTTTGTCTTCTACTAAAACAACTTCAATGTGTGGAAAGCATTAGCAGAAAACACTATTGATTACTGTCTATGAGCTACTTATACAGCAAAATGCATTAAATTTGAACAAAATCTGATAAAAAATAAAGATATTCTGTAAAATGGTTATGTCTATTGAAGATTGGTAAATATTCACATTGAATTTATTTAAATCACTACTACTGAGAAATATATCTGCAACAGAATATACATGATAGAAATAGAGGCCGTAGAATATTCTACGATAAAATTTAGCTCAATAAACATTTTAATACAAACTACAGGCGTTATCGAACATAAATACACAGTGAGAACATTCAGATCAAACTTAACTGTATCACATCTGCTGAATCAGCAAGAAATTGGTCATATCTAGAGAGATTTAAATCTTTGACAGTATTATCGGTTTTATTATCACTGCTTTATTGATTAGTTATAAGAAATTTTTGGTCAGTCGTTAAGTGGAATTATTTATGTGATACGAAAGCGAAGGGTTATCTTAGAGGTCATTTGAACAAAAGGAAGGATACATTGGTTTGGAAAAAGTTCAAAATCAAATTGTTTTGAAGTCTACAAAAATTGATTAATTGAAAAATATATAGATAGAAAACCCCAATTAATCATAGGCTGAGCTTTAGAGATAAGTAAATAAATCGAGATAGGTATTAATAGGCCTTCGATCATTAATTTGATAGCTAGACAAACGCAACATAAATAAGTTTTATAAAATCAATAAAAGTTTAAACTTAGGAGGATGTGTTACTTTAGCTCTAATACTACTTCATGGGTCAAACTTTTATGTTTCATTAGATGATTTATTTATTTTATAAGATATATGATTTTGCTTATTTATCTTGTATACAAATTAATCATTATAAGTTTATTAATCCTTATTGAAATCTTTATCCTTAAAGTTCAGACTTAAACCTATTGGAATTTCTAACTTTATATTCTGCAGTTGACTTGTTTTACTACACTTCGAAACTATTTGGTTTTGAGGTGTACTTTTTCCAAAATATACAATTGAATTGCAAAGAGCAATAACCAGTTAACTTGTTATTTGAATTTTATTTACATTATATTGTTTGACTCGTGTTTTATCTATATTAAAAAAGTTCGCATATGTTTGATTGAGAAAATAAGAATTTATTGCTATGACAAATTTCAATAAACTGTCAAAGACACTTCCATCTTTCAATGAATTTTTCTCTAATTCATTCATTAAGCGATAACCGGTTATTACGTTAGGTTAAGTTAGGTTAGGTTAGGTTATTACTTTTTGTCATTCAATTGTTAAATAAATATACTTATTATATTACTTGATGTTCAGTTGGCAGCTTTTCAGCTTGTATTTTAACTTAGTAGTAGTTTTAATAAGACTTATAAATTTGATATAAAATCTTTATTACAAATGAAATCTCACGAAATTACTAATCATAGAAAATAGATTTACTTTGTCTTTAGTCAGTCAAATTTTCCCTTTGAAAGCATGGCTTTAATTTAGTCATAAATATGATGAATTCTATAAATTATTGGTAATTTCAAATACGATTTTGTGAAAATACTTTGTCATTTGAACACAAAATCGTATTTAAAATTTACAGTTGATTGAAGAATTTATTATATATTTATGACTAAACTAAAGTCATAATTTCTAAGAGAAAAAATGACTGACTAAAGATAGAATTAATTTCTATGATTAGTGGGTTTGAGATTTTCATTTGTAATAAAGACTTCATATAAAATTTATCATTTTTATCAAAATTACTATTAAGCTGAAATACAAGCTAAAAAGCTCCCAACTGTATAGTTAACACCTTATTCGGAAACAAACCATTTCACTAGAATTGTCCAGAAGTAGTTTAGATACAACATGTCACAATCATTCCTTGAGTGGACTATCAATCATCCAATTAGCTCAATGTTTGCCATAAATGTTTGACTAGGTTTTGGTACTGTAGAGTGTGGAATCTGGATCTGAATCTCGTTTATGATGGAAATGGGATTGGAATTGAAAAAAATTTATTCCAATTTTTTCATATGAAAATTTTTATTTACAATATTTACGTGGGTGATTCAAAAAGTTTTCTTCTTGATATATGAGCAACCGGACTATAAATAAAAAATTATCTTAAATTTAAACCATAACGTTGCATAAGTTTATATGCCAAAACACAGATCAATTGTAGCATTCATACAGACATTTATAGTTGATTAGTTGATATGATTTCAACTGAGAATCACTTATGTTAATCTATCTTCAAGTTCAACAATTTTCACTGCTTTTAATTTTAAGATTTAAAATTACATTTTTTTTGGGGAAAAAGTTATTGAGCACAATATCTTTAAGATATTAATCAATTTGAATCGCAAATCTAAGAGCAAAGAACATTTTTGAACTTGGCAGTAGATTAATATGGGTGAATTCTCAATCGAATTCATATAAATATCTGTGTGAATGCTATAATTGATCTGTGTTTTAGCATATAAGCTCATGCAACGTTATGGTTTAAATTTAAGATAATTTATTTATAGTTCGATCACTTATATATCAAGGAGAAAACTTTTTGAATCACCCACGTATTTAGTTTACTTTCTAGAAAGCAATTTATCAACATATTTTAGGTGAGAGACTTGAACATCTATCTTCTAGTGTCCACCACTAATACTTTTAAAAGTATGTAAATAAATTTAATAGAAATAGTGAGAACATATTCTTATTCTTATTTTCCGCATTTAAATCGAAAACTTAAGGTCATGAGTTTAGTACTAAAAACTTAGAGCATCCTACGCTCTAGCCTTAAGCATATTCAAACAATTCTGTAAAACCAATACAGACACGGAAATCAAAATGCAAATCACATTTAACTCATTTAGCTGAAAGTTTATTTTGAAATCTAACTGACTTATGAGCCTCATATTCAAAGTCTTCTGGAGCTTAATGAACTTGATTGCCATTTTCGGTGAAATGAACTGTCTCTGTGGTTAAATATTTCACTGATTCAATGGATCTGCAGCTCTGCTAACAGAACTTGAAATAAAATTTCTTATCACATGAAAAAATACAGAGAAAGAAGTCATTCTCGTCTTGTGTATTTAGTGTCATTTATTCGCATTTATATGATTAATGATGAAAAAGAGCTTAAATATCCCTCTGACGGGCTTCTGATAATTTAAACTCATTTCAATCTTATAGTGCCTTTTATTCACAAATGTTTTATTTGAAATGAATTTTTATTCTTGAGATTATTCTTAAAACTATTCTCGAGAATATCCTCGAAATTCCAGCTCAAATAAAAACCAATAATTCAATGAAAGCTTTACAGCTCCGAAAGAGTAGTCTCGAATAAATGTCGGATTTTTATAGCTAGGAACTTATGTGTTGTTGATTTAAAGCTGGCTCGTTAGCTTTGATCAATATAACGGTTTTTGCATTAAAGGGTCTGATGCAGTTTTAATGAATGACATTTTTTCACAACTAATAACATACTAGAAGCCTAACTTTTCTTATTATGAAATGGCATCTATATAACTTTTTCTAATCACGTTCTCACACCTCAATCCATGTGGTAACATACTGGAAAACTTAATGAATTTATATTGAATTGATTGAGCAATTAGAGACAATTGAATGTTATAAACATATCACGTTTTCATTCTTGTTCAATCTAAACCAGTAATTTGTCCACTATTTATTCGGATCTTATCTTATATATCATTCATAAGTGTCTTATTTAATGAATAAACACATTTCTATGGAAATTGAAGACTATTTAGAAGAAAGTTATCAGCAGTTCCTTTACGGCTTGTATACAATCTTCTTATTGAATTAACTCTTGTTTACGCCATTTGACCATTGAGCTAGATATCAAATAATTATTGTTATTTATTCTGTATTTACGAGTCATTCAATTTCTATCTTCATTAATCTGTTCAATATTAGAATATGAGCTAAGTACAATTTACAAGAATAAAATACTAGCTTAACATGACAAACATAATAATACATCAAAATTAATATAATTTGATCGTAAAGTCAATAGAAAGTTTTAGTTTACTTTTCACTAACAAGAAGTAGCCTTTCTATCCATGTATAACACTAGACACAAATGTTGAACATGTAAACTATTCCTTAGTGAGATCCTGAAAGTTAGTCCGCGAAACTTGATTTTCAAGACAGAATAAATAATTCTCCGATGAGATATAATTAGGACCTTGTTTAGTATACAGAAAATCTTTTAGTCTTTCAAAAAGTTGATACTTCATTAATCGATCAGAGTATGGCTCTAATGATTATGATAGCTATGTTAGGATCTGCCAACTCTTTAACTTAACGATAACTTAACATCACATCTGCTTAAAATATTTTCTCAAACAATAACTGAATTTGATGAAAAAAATTTAAAGAAATTTTTAGTTTTCAAGAAAAATGGATTGATTTTGAATAAGATCCTATTGAAGTTTTAATGATATTAAGATAATATTGATTTTCAAACTTTCACTTGTATTTGTTGAGTTCTTAATAATAGACAGCTTTTAATATATTACTTAGAGCTTCAGCTTGTCACTTTATTATATAATTAATAAAACTAATCAATTTACGAGACAGAACCAAAATTTCTATATGCTTTTAGTTCATAACAAGATTCAAACAAAGAATGTCTATTCAACCTAACCCATATTTTGTATATTGAAATTTCTTATATTTCAAATGTGTTGGATGTGTTGCCTTCTTGTGTTAGACATTCAATACAGAGTTAACTTCTATAAGAATCAAGTTTAGATACACCCACGAGAAGGAGACAGTGATACACATGGTCCTTCAAACTGTTCAATATCATATTCTTAATGTTAGAAGTTCTTATTACTAAGTTTTTTAAAGGCAAGTACAAGTATTAACTTTTTGGTTCTGAACTAAATGAATTGCACTTATTAACTAATCGAGAAAAGAAAGTTTGCATAATAGTGTATAAGGTCATTTTAAGAGTAGCTTTCAAATTACCCCAAACAAGTGTACGATAAAACAATTTTATGAATTATAAACAGAATAATAAGGAATTTGCCCAAGAAGTTGAATTATTAATGATATATTTGGTTAATGAGTACCATCAAGCATTATTGTAAATTAATTCAATCCCAAAATCAGTTAAAACAATCATTAGAAAAGAGATATCAGCTCATCATTTATCTTATAACAAATAAATGCCTGAATTTCATCTATTAAAAGAAATCGTTGTTTCTATAGGGATAAAAAGCAGACCAAAAGCTTATAAAAGAAAATCAGAATTGAGAAATAGAATAACTTGAACATGTTTCTAATAATTTATTAACTGGATATAAGTGAAAGAATGAGAGGCAGGAGAAATGTTTCTGAAGCTTCATTTCACCATTAATTCATCTTCGAAAATCTGATGAAATGTTCTTTGATAAGCTTATCAAAAGTCTTTCATTTAGAAGAAAAATTTGAAAATAAAACTTATTTTCAGATTCTATTATCGAATAAATTACATATATTTTATATTAAAGAATATATAAATAATTGGATTATTTTTTGAGTAAGCTGAGATTTTCTGTTGTAATGAACACAATGAATGATAGAGTATGACTTATAATTACAAGAAGAGTATATAGTATAAGATGAAAAAGATTACTTTTGGTGGTGCTATATTTTATCATTAACTTATTGTTACATAACATCTTTTGAGATTTCAGTTCAAATCTTAATGTAACGTAAGAAAGCAGATAAATCTATTTGAACAAAACTGCCGCAAAGCAATCACAAAAAACGGAAATTAAACACCATAATGTGAAAAGAACTTCTCATTTTCTATAGGTTCTGTCAATAGAGCATTAGCTCATAAATGTCAGGTAATTGCATTCTCACTCTCTTTTCTCGATTAAATAATTGATCTCAAACTAAGGCATAAAATTTATTTGTGAATCTAACAAAAATTAATTGAACAACAATTGAAGATATGGTTCAAGCAATTACTATCGAATATTTGTCAAACAAAATTATCTGATTTTGCTAGTGTTGTGAGGTAGCTCATATTGATTTATGTTAATATTTTATTCTTAACTACCGCGATATCGAAACTGCTTTAGTCCTCAATCGATATTTCATTGAATTAAACTTGTTAGCAAACTTGAAAATATATTACTTTTTCACAAAATCAATCATAAAAGGGTTTATAATCTTGACATTTATCACTATTTAGCTTAATAATATGTACTTCAATATTTGAGTTATCAACTAGACTAGTGGTTTATAGTCAGTTATCGTGTTTTTAGATCATTACTTAAAAGATAGTTCTAACCCTAAACAATTATATCCCAATTTTGAGGGTGTAATTCAATTATGGAATCAAGAGTTGATTAGCTTAAAACTAGTACAATTAATATAATGTTATTTATGCATCAAGAACACGCTTCACTAAACTATGTTAACTGCACAGAGATAACATTAACTCTACGCAATGTTTGCATTACAGTTTCTGTTTCCATTTTATGACTTTTATAATTAAATTAAATGTGTTAGATCATTTTAATAGTATCAAAATAGTTGCTAGATCATTTAACATTGAACACACTTTTGTTTATTTTGAAAAAATTTCGAGCTATTAATGTTTAGATGAACTTGAAACATTAAATTGAGTAAAACTTATTGTTTTTGTGCGTGCAACGCTTTTACTTACAAAACATTCTTCTAGAAAATAACACATTATGCCCATATGTTAACCATTTCTTATATTAAAATTTTTGAAAAATTAAAGCTGTAGATATTCAATACATTGATTGTTTGTCATGTTATAATTTTTAACTAATGTTAACCCTCAATTGTTGCATATATTATGCCTAGTTTCTGATATATTGATATCTGCATAAGGAGTAATCATCTCAAAGACTTTACTTTAAACTAGCGATCGCAAAAATGTTGAAAGATTTTTGCAACACTATTCCAATATCGGTAAAATATCTGTAATGCCGTCCTAATAAAAATATCTCAACAACAATATTCGGATACTGGATTGATTATAACTTCTGCATTAAGTTTTTTATTTGTATAGTATTGAATTACAAAATATTGCAAGTTGCATATTAAACTGCAACTTCCGTGCATGTGTCAAATTGCGGCCCTTATTAAACCTTTTTCTTATTTATAAAAGAAAGGCTTAATTGGGAATCGATTTTGACTCATGCGTAGTAATCACGACTTAATACAGAAACGGCCTGATAAGGGAACGGATAAAAATACAACTTACGATATTAACGAATGAATTATTTTGTTGTATGCGTTTTTGAAAGGTTTAATTTATTGTTTGAAAAAGTGATACTCAAAATTTTTTTATAAATCATAATACTGGACCACTACTGGTAAATTTTCTGATTTAAATACCATTACCGTGCAAATATCGGTAAATTATCAAATTGCACTATCGTTCTGTGGCACTGCAATCATTTTCTCAATCATTACTTTAAACCAGATTTTCGGATTGTAAGAGTGGTTATAGTTTTAAAAATAATTTTGATCTGTTCTCATACTGATCGATGTAGTCTAAAGCAAAATTGAACATATATTTGATTCGAGATTTTATTTTATGAAAACAGCATTACTCTTTAATAGCAGTCAATTTAGTTTTGAAGAAAGTCAAATATGATAGAATAACGCATTTGGAAAAGGGATGATAAGAAAGGCCATTTCATGGCATGTCAGTAATTTATATAGATGAGTATCATTAGTAATACTGTCTAAAGTTACTATTCAATAATGTCTTTATGACTTTAACTTCAAAAATCATTTGTAAGCTTTTCATAGTAACCTCAATGTCTAAATCAATTAAGTTTACGTTTGCTATTCACTAAACTTTATGGGTATTAGGGTCTGGTGTTTATTGCTTTGAAAATACGGTTTCAAATTATGGTTTGTAAATAAAACGCATATGTTGATTTGCATGCAATTTTCTAATAAGAATCCCAATTTGAACGTTTCTGACAAAGTTTTGGACAAATAGAGTTTACCGACAACCTCGCTATTGGCTTTGATTCAAAAGCTGAATTATTAATGTAAATAATTGCTATACACTAAAAGTGCAAAACTCTCTATTTTCGAAGTTTACTGATTATTGAGGATAAATTTACTTAATAGACAATAAACACTAAATATCAATCATAAAAACTAATAAATAATGGCTTGAGTCCAAAGAATAATAGTGCAATGATTTTTCTGTAAATCAAAATTAATCTATTTTTAGTGCATTTGATTGGAATAAAAAGTGAGATTTTCAGAAAATCTTATATTTGCTTAACAGTAAAAATGTTATTAGCTAAATTGATTGATCAAATGTAACAATTATTGATAAAATCATATTTTTAAAATCAACGTTGAGTCTTTAAAGCATAAATATCAACAGGTTTGAATGAGTTAGGCTATCTATAAACTTTTTGGCGGTCATTAAATCTTAAGAATTTTGTGTTTCTTGCACTAAGCTATGTACGAGGGATGTTTATAAACTTCTAGGAGTATTGTTTGTAAATTTTTATGAGCAAATTACTAGACTCTCCAAACATTCCGAGTAGACCTGTACATAGGGCCCAAAACTTCCAGCCAGACCCGACCGACATTTTGTGTTCGTTTGTACGACCCGATCCGACCCGAAAGCTGAAGAAGGCTGGCCCAACCCGACCTGAACGAGAATTAAAATTGCTAAACAAGTAAAGTTTAATCAGTTTATTGATTAAGTTAGTTGTGGTCTGCATTACATTCATAAAAATGGACACAATGTGAGAAATCTTGTTTTTTAGAGTATTCAATAATTTTTAATTAATCTTTCTGAGGATATCATATAGTTTGTTGTTTTCAATAGACAAAGACCTCATCTTCTGGTAATTAATTTTAATCGAATTCAGGTGATCATATCATAAATCCCGTCTCACTCCTGTCATATTTTTCAATGTAATATCTATTTGATTTTGAAATCCTGACTGTTTAGCTACTTTCTCCAAAGCATTACAGTTTTTGATCAATTCATTTATTGAATTTATTCCATTACATTCACCAATAACATGTTCTTGGACTGAACTTATATTATGAGAGAGACATGATATCCATAAAATATCTTTAAATGCAAGCTTCGTTGCTGAAGATTTATCAGCTACCATAATGATACTATCTCAAACATATTTTTCGGAGCTGTATTCTTCAAATATAAAACGTTTTGAAATAAATTTCGGGCTGACTCGTCCAATCCGATCCGAACGAACCCGACCCGAGTCCGATGAACAGGTCTAGTTTCGAGTATCTTTATCAATTGAAACTCTTCAATTTAGGGTTTTTTATCTGAAACGAGATACCGCATAAGCCCTTTTGTTCAGAATAAAAGTCATGCATTTTATTGACTGGTTAGCATTCTTTACTAAAGATATTAATTGTTCCAATCATTGTTTCAATCACGCGAGTCGAAGATCAAACTTGAAGTCAAACAGTATCATCTGGAGATTCAATTATTTTGATGGTTCTATTGAAAACAATCTGAAATATACTCGAAATTGCTAAATTTTTCTTAAAGAATTCTGTTTCCTTTTCTGTATGTAATATAAAGTAAAAATAGCAATCAAGAACTATCGGTCTAGTGAACTGTCAATCTAGTGATTGAGACCAGAGACCATTAAATAATAAAAAGACCAATTTTTCAGATAACACAGAGTATGATCTCGGTTGGCATGTAAACACTAAATTTTATTTTTTTGACAGGATTTGACTCCTGCCAAAAACACCTTCTTGCAAGGCATGAAAGTTATGAGAATTATAAATATTTAACCCTTATATAGTTTTTACTTTAAATATCAAAAATAACTTCAAAGCCACTACAAAATTGATGACTGCAGCCAACCTCTAACCCAATTTGTCTTGACCCATAGTTTGGATTATTCTGGCCTAACCTCCAGATAATAAGTGTTCGTTGCCTTATACTTAAAGTCATTTTAACAAAATAAACATACAGTATGTTTTGTTTGTTTATTGATTGAAGGTGTAATTTTTATAACTTGTATACTTTGCAAGAAAGTGTTTTTAACAGGAGTCAGATCCTGTCAAAAAATAAAATTTAGTGTTTACGTTCAAGATAAGTTAAACGATGTATTAATGGTTGGCTTATGATATTATTAACGCGATTTTAAGCGTTTACCGATGCTCAATAAAATATTCTTCATTTAAAATACTCTACTCTCAAAAGTAAGTTATAACCAGGGCAAGTATTTTTCGGGAGTTTAAAGTGGTCAAATCGGTCGGGAATCGGGAGCTTAAAAGAACCGAAATCGGGACTTAAAAAGCAAAAATCGGGAGTTTAAAAAACTTCATTTTCAATCATAATACAACGAAAAATAGTTGTTTTCTTTCTTCAAATGTATTAAAATGTATTAAACTGTATTAACAGTCCTTCAAAAATTTATTGTACTGTATAATTAGATTGATCTCCAAGTTTTCAGGTGAAAAACACTGCCGATCTTTTGTCAAAAGATTTTTATACACAGTGAAAGAGCGCTCGGCATACACAGATACCAAAGGCGCATATTCTCTGTTCAAACGATGCTCATAACTATTACAAAAAATATTTCTATAAAGCTTTATCAAGATAATGAATTTTCGATTACAGTTGTGATCAATTTTTAATATTTTCGTTATATTTTTAAGTCAAAATGAGATAAAACTTTTAAAAATCTCATATTTTAAACAAAACGTTCTAAATCGGGAGAAACTCACGAGAAGCTTAAAATCTTCAAATTATTTTATAGAAGCCTGAAGTGACCACAAGTACATTAATATAAAATTCCCGAGGAATAACTTTAGGGAAAATTATCGGGATTTGCCGAAAAATACTTGCCCTGGTTATAACTGAAAATAACCATTCCTCAAAAGTTATTTGTTTTCAAGTTTATGTAATGACCAGCCAACAAAATCTATAAATTTTCATTTTTGACTAAATAGAAAGAAGTTATGCGGAGTTTCTTTTGGGATGAGATTCCGTTTAACATATACAATATCTATTTTATTGAGAAACTGTGTTTCAAACAACCTCTAGAGCATAGGTTCCCAAAGTGGGAGTAGCGAGAGATTTTTGGGGATTACGATAATAGCACTATATCCAAAAATTTTTGGGATCAAAATTTGAGATTTATCTATGGAATGCCACTTATTAAGCTAATCTAATTATAAAAAGTTGTTTGGGTTGCCAAAAATTTTAAGGATTAAAAAGGGGTCGCGAAGAGAAAAGTTTGGGAACCGAGGATTGCTGGAACTAATATTCAAGTTTAATCGAATTCGATTATGCAGAAGAAAGATATGGAGCGTTCAATCCGACTTAAAAGCCTTGTTAGTCCGTGCGATCTGCAAACAAATTTCAGGCCTTAGTATGTATCAACCCACGTATTATTTCAAATCCTCTGATCCACATTTGTAATACAATGGGAAAAACGTTGCACTATATTCAGCTCACTTCTAATAAAAGCTTTTCAAATCAGTCGTTAAGAGTAATGCATTTGGAAACTTGAAGGACCTTCAAATATACAATAGATGGAAAACTTTGAGCCTTTTCTGCTTCACCAATTAATTATTGGAGTAAAAACTTTGTAGGCTTATACACGATATTTGTTCGAATGAAACTGAAAAGACGTCTCAAACGATTTTTCTTATATCCTAAATGTTTTTAACCTAAAAAGTTTAATGCGGGAAAGAATTTAATCTGGCTGAGTCAAACATGTTGTTTCTAGCATTAAAATTGCGAAATAAAACTTCATTCTGAATGAATTGGTAACACATAATCGAGTTTTGTCAATAGAATTTATTTACTTAAAAGATTTTGTTACCATTTCAATCAGATACTATGTTTTGAGAGAGAGAATCTTACGTTTCGCTAATTCTATTATCACCAGATTCCAATCTAATCAGTTCTTATGAGAAACCTCTCAAATCAATAATAGATTAAAGTTTCAATGCTCAACCTTCAAGTATTATCAAGCGCCCTAACCTAACCTGTCTTTAAATGTGAGGCAATGTAGACGTGTTATTGTTTGAAGCATTTGTGGATCTATAGTAATTAATAAATGTTGTATTAGACACAAGTCTGTCAACTCTATTGAACCAAAATGTTTTAAGTATTTATTTAGGTTCCGATCATAAGCTTATTCGAGAAATTGAAAGTAAGAACTAATAAACCAGTATTTTATCAAAGTAATTTCATTTGACAGTTAATCTCGACAAACAATGTTTGAGGTTTGAACAAACAATAAGTTATTATAAGACATTAGGAGAGAATCGATTATTTTTATTAGATATGGTATCTAGAAGAAATTTCTTTTCTTATTGAATCTTTTTGTTATGCACTCTTCATGCATAACAACTGCGTAGAGATTCTCTATATTGAATTTTTTTTTCATATTAAACTTCTATCTGGTCCATCAAATTGCTTATTCATAAGTTTGCTTGGTGTATAAAGCCTGTTAAAACTCCAAACTTCTTTATTCGCTTTACTTATGAGTAGGGTTACTACCTTTCTATGGATAAATTCTTGAACGTAAAATTTCAGAATTCTATTTGTTTTCAGTTTGACTTTGAAAACTGAAATGAAAACTTAGGAAATGCAGAAATGGGTTTAAGCATTATTGGCATAGTGATAGAAACGCACTTTTAAGGATTTATTTAGAGGTCACTACAAATTTTTAAGTTCTAGACAACGTTTAAATGAAAGTGAATTGAATTAAATGTCCCGAAAAATGTTGAGTTTACCCCATTAAAGATGAAGCATTGATCAGAAGTCAAAAGAAATGATCAAGAATTTGAGATACAAAATCGAGAATTTAAGATACAAAATCAAACTTTGAAAAATGGCAACCCTAATTATAGCAAAAATCAAGTTTTATGATCCCATATTATGATCAAATAAATCTTTGGAGTATTCGCAATACTTAGAATCTGAGAATTATGACTGAACCAAACCGGTAAAGAATAGCCTTCGGCCAATCATTCTTGGTTTTGTATGCTTAAGGTTTATATTGATTTAGACTTTCATATTTTTCTCAACAGAGAATTATTGTGAATGATGACTGCATTAATAAAAGTAAATATTTAAATGTCTATTGATAATGATTAATGTTATGGTATTCTCGTTTTATTACAATTATTATTGGATTCTGAAGCGGAATTTTGTGTTCTGTAGCAGAATTTTGTAATAGAGGTAATGTTTGCAAACTTATTGATTTGCTATAACGATAGCTAACCGATGAGCAAAAGAGAATGTCACGAAAAACATATTAGGCAATTAAAGGATTTCTCTAACATTTCTTTTTCTCTCACTCAATCTGCCTTATCTTAGGGTCACTTATTTTACTCTTTGACTGGCGTTTCATTTACAAAATCATTACTATTGAGTATTTGCGTTCTTATTAGAGGAAGGATTAAGAGTCACGTCATATACAGATTTGATTCAAAGGATCATAGGATTGAATCATTGGATTCAAGTAGAGGTGATATTAATATATTTTCTTATTTAAATGAAAGCAGAAAATTCACAAGTTTACAGCCATTTCTGACAAAAATTGAATCTTTCATTACATAGCATTTTCAATTGTTGTTTTGAATTTTTATTTTACATTCAACAACAGAAAACAAACAAAACAAAATTTCAATTGTTCAAACAATTTTGAAACTAGTGAATAGCCTAATTCTTTGACTGAACCCTTGATCTATTCATTTAAAATTCAGACTCATTTTTATTGCATGCCTTTTGGATTTCTAGAGTAAACTGTAGATCACTACTAAAGTAAGAAAATCTTCTTTCATTCACTCTTTCAGTAGATTCTTATTCTATATTCTTATTATATATTCTTATTCCATAGAATGATGGTTTTAGGCTATGAAACATTGAATTGGTTTGATGAAAGAGAATAACAAAGTGATTCTTGGAATTTATTCGCTGAAAGTGTCGGCATATTAATAATGAACTTTAATCCACATTCAAATTATTACCAGAAGATTAGTCAAGTCAACAAAGTTGCTCGAGTTAGTAATTAATTTTTAGGATTAAAAGCTTTTTAATGAGCGATTATTGATAAAATAAATTTCATTCAAATGTTTTAGAGCACATTCTAGAAAATGTTTGCTTAATAATAATTAAGAGTTAACATTGATTGGATGTTTTGTTGAGAAAGTTTCATTATTGAATATGAGGCATACCGAAAAACAGAATTGTTGTTAAGCTATATGAAGAGTTCACTTTTTCTAAAGAGCTGTAGATGTGCTAAAAGCAATGCATTACAAGTATAATATATTCTACAGACAAATAAGGCATTTTTGTATAATAATAATTGAAAAAGTGTACATAACTTATCTATTTATTTTAATGCGTTAGCTCATTTGCACATTTTTCTAATTTGAACAATTAAATGATATGTAGTCAATGATGTTACTAGAACATTAAATCGTACGCTTACAAACTCGTTAGGATATGCTAACTATTCAAAGAAAAATTTCAATAACTGCAAAAATAGAGGGTTCTTTTTTCCAAGCTACTCCATAGATATCTATATGAGAAGAGAGTGGTGTAACCTTGTATTCCTAAAGCGTCTCACACATTATCTTCCTAAACTAGCTTAGCTAACTTGACCTTAAACAGTGATACAATCATTATTCTAGTTAAATTAGTTAGATTAGGTTAGAAGAATGATGCGTGTGCTGCCCTAGGCTAAAGGGATACGCCACTCTATTCTCACATAGTTATCTATGCAATAGCTTTCCGAATAAAAGAGTCAACTATTGACTATAAGTGCTTAATATAGTGTCAAATTTAATCTCATACCAACTTCAAAACTTTCATCTGAGCTGTCAAAATGCTTAATATTAAATAATGATATAAAATTAGCTAGATGCTTAGTCTCTCAACTTTACTATTTGAAAGATTAATTTGATTAATGCCTTGAAATACCTGTAATGAAACGATTCCTTAGTAAGAATACTCCAACACAAACATAATGTTATTTGACTTCTAACTGGAAGTGAAGAATATAAACTGAATATAAACTTGTGTACCTCTCTAGTGAATATACTGTTGTACTATAAGCAGAGTTTCTCATACCACCAGGCAAATAAAGTCCTATATAACCAACTCTTCCAATGATAAAGTCATAAATTGTTTATATTGTAAATTATTATCTTCTGTTTTACATATTCATAAAATACAGAAAATATATTTCAATAACTTCTAAATTATGAGGTCTGAAAAATGTATTTGCTAATTGACACGAATACATGAAAGATGAAGCAAAAAAAATATTTGCATCAATTATTCATTCATATACATTACGGTAAGGGTAGAACAGTTGCATTATTTGCATGATTTATTTGCCGTTCATTTCATTGGATTTATCTCTCAAACGCCTTTTCTAATTGCGTGCCATGTGTTCAATTTCAGTTCGTTAGTTCCTATTAATAAAATCATTGTTAGTCTGCTTTCAGTTATTTTTGTGCATATATTATTTGAGCTTTTTTTGTCAACTTGAACACATCGACTTCACAAACTGAAATATTCTCGATATTATCAATGCAAATTTCAAAATAACAATCAGGTTGATTTCGGAATCAAGTATGTTCCAATCAGAATAACTTTAAAGTTTTAGTTAAAAACTTTTTTAACTTTAAAACCAATTTGAAAACTAGAAACTTAGTGAAGATTGAACAAAGAGCAAAAGTTTTGTTTTGATAACCCCTATTCCATTGATTCCGAAAGACTAATATATTAAATGCTGAGTGATTTTTACGATAATACTAAAAACATGCTCAGTTTTATAATAGAAGAATTAGCATTAGTTTAGGCATTGTTTTAGTTCAGTATCAGTCGAACGATATGTCAATATATTTAGTTTTTCTGTTCATCCACTGATATGTACAGTAATTAATGTCTATAAAGAGAACAAAAGTAATGTTAATTCAGTTAAGTAAAGACATGTAAACACACTTTGACGATATCTGAATTCTGATATAGAATTAATACCTCAGAGTTTACTCCTATTCCTACTTTGAGTGAACTTATGAATAAAAGAACAGTTGCAATCAAATTTCTCAACCATATTCTAGGATTGCATTCATCTGAATCTTAAGATAAAACCCTAAAAGCATTTGAGGAATAATTTAAATACTAAATTTGATAGCTTCTCAATGTGCCAAATGGTAATTCAATTGCAAGCAAATCAAGAGATTCTGGAAAAATGAACAGATTCTGGAATAACGAACAGATTCTGGAGAAATGAGCAGATTCCGGAAAAATGAACAGATTCAGCAAAACTCGTGCCACCCAATTGAAGGCTTGAAATATTATTCTGAAAGTTTATCTCACAATTTAACAGTCAATTTGTTAAGAGAAGAACCAAAACTAGTTTTAGAAAACTTGTCAGCATTAAGTGTTGCTAACGACTAACTCATGAGTATATTATATGACAATATATATCATTTATAAGGCTTTGCTACTGTCGGACTTTTGACAGAATAATTGGGCTCATGTTCACCAGATTCAAATTGATGACGGAATTGAACTTTCATGATGCTCGTTTGGATATGAGAAGTTGATAAAGACTAGCTTATGGTATTCTTGTTAAGAATACTAAGTTATAAAAATAAGAATACTTCTTTCATATTGAAATCTTACTGATTTGTATTCCGTTTTTATCAGTTTTATAAACGTGATTATTAGAGCCATCGTTTCAGGAATACACCTCTACTAGTATTAAGTCCAATAAAGTAGAGAAGCTTCAAATTTGACAACTGGATAGCTTAATAATTATTTATATCGAATACGAAAGGGATTCCTCTGTTGAACTAAATTAATGAACATTTTCAATAAATAATAAAGTGAGTAAATAAACAAAATGGAACCAACAAAAAGAAGGTAGTTTTGAAATTTACTATTTATTTTCTAGAAAATTGTCTTTTTGGTAGCTCCTCGTATTTTCAGTTTTGTTGAATGAGTGCTTTAAAATTTGATCACAACTCGAAATAACAAAATAAAACAAAAATAAAAACAAAAAATATAAAAACAAAAAAAACACATTATGAGCTCATCTCTAACCAGTGAATTATAGAGAAAATGGATGAGAAGGGAAACATTTTTAGATAGAAATTCACTCATAAACTATTGAAGAAATTTGGATTTGTTTCAGAGTCTAGCTCTACGTCAAATGTTTTTATTAGTTTCTCGAAAAACAAGATAAAGCTTTTGAGGGAAAATATAAAAAAATTAACCAATTGATCATTTAATGGATTATATTAAATTGGAATTGCATCCAGATTAGGTTAGATGTGAAAGAATTCGTTTGAATAAACATTAACGATAAGAAGAGTTATTATTTTATTGAGAAAATATTGGCTAAAGAGAGCTGAAGAATCTCGAAATATTTGCTGAATGTCAAGCGGTATTGATTATAATCTCCCGCTGGGAGGCTTTAAGTCTCATTAATCTATGATAGAGTCATACAATACAAGTCACATCTTTATCTTTCATCTTCTGAACAGCCTCGTTCATAGACAAGTTATGAATTAATTATTTGTGCTAATACTATAATGCTTTTAGACTCTTTCTTCACTCTTCCTATACATATAGACAAATAATTGAATTTTCAATGAAAAAATGAATTAATTGATTTAGTAAGATAAAAACGTTTTGTAAATGATCGATATAGGAATTCGGAAAACTTGGATGAAAATGAACTGAAATAAGAGAACAGTCAACGAGAATGTATTGAAAGTAAAAAATAGTCTGAATAAAAGGATTATAAATGTTGTACAGCTTATCTTTTAGTAAGTGTAACAAAAGAAGCTAAGTGTGTAACAAAATTTCTCTTTTATATCAATGCTATAACACGAAAACCTTAATGCATATAGACTTTGTAAAAGAATATCAAATTCGGTCTTATATTATTTTATTCTATTCATCTTTCTCTTTTCATTCTTTATTTTATTTTCTACTAATCACATTTAAATCTAGATGTCGTTCGATTAATCTTCATAGTGTCATTCACATTTAGTAATTTCAAATTTTTCTACTCTGAAATATGATAAGAAGAGAACATATATATTTCATTATGAATTTGATTTTTTCCAAATTTTTATCAACTTTTTGAAGTGAAGATAAAAATTATTAATAGCTAGTAAAAATCGAGGGCCAGTAGCCATGTTTAAAATTAATTTTTAGTAGACTAGAAAAGGCTTTGAATAAAAACTGATGAAAAAGTCTTAAGAATATTCTATATAATGCTTTGAATAATACATAGTATTCACTGTATTGTATAAAATTTTCAATTATTTTTCATAAACACTTTCACTGATATATTTTAATAATTGAATTTTATGAGAACACTTGTATATAAAAATAAACACTTGAGTAAAATTTTATTGAAATTTGACTAACAGTAATTTCAGAAAAGTGATCATAGTGAATTAGAGTCAAACTAGAATACTTCAAAAACACTACATACTAAGCAATCAGATTAGAAAAGTAAAGAAAAAATTGGTTTAAGCTCTCAAATTCTAGCACTAAACTGATTGTTGGTCGTCTGGATTTTATTAACAATATGATAAATCTTGAGTCGAGTCAGCCTTCCGTTCATTTCAAGTCAAATATCTTGTGATCTTTTTATCAAATATCTGCCGAGTTTCAATTCGATCCTACCATAAAACAGAATTTAATACAAGTTTAGAGAAGAATTCAATTTCAGTCCAAAAGGAAATTAAAAAATTCTTAGATTCCATTTGTAGAACTGAATATACTCTAACATAAGCTTTAGCAAAAACAGTTTTTAATATAGTTGTAATTACTAGGAATTAGAATAGAGAAACTGTTTGTAAAACATTATCAAGTGAAGCATTAATTCTGAAAAGTAGATGCTCTCTATTTGATTATTTAGCTGTCACTATTATTCTAATTTTCATGCTTTTACACAATATCAGTTAATCCGTTAAGACATACTTAAAATGAAACTTTTTCATCTATTAAATCTTTCACTAAATCTGTTCGACCGCATAATACTTTACATCAACAATTTTATGGATCACAACTTGTAATATGCTTTTCTAGCTAAATCATGTCTCTTATTTTAGTTTAAATCTTAAACATATCATCGATTTATGGTTTGTAGTTAGCTTCAAATACTTGTAAAGCGCTTACCTTCAAGATGTTAAACCACTGTTCATCTCATCCCCACTGAAATTCTTGTTCAATTTATGATCAAATGTGAAAAGTTTAAATCAAATTTCGAATGTAATCAAATTGATTTGAATCGAAATCATATATTTAACAGTTATAACAGAATTACTTTATTAAATATACAGATATTAAAAAATACATTCTCTATAATAAATTACAGATCTAACAGAATAATAGCAATTGTGCAAAATTACACTCAATTCAATTACTTATAGAGTTATTCGAGAGTAAGATTCAAGTATTAAGTTCTGATCAAATAGATTCGGCTTAGGCTGAATTTGAGAAAATCTGATTCTCTAATCGAACAGTTGATTCGTTGATAAGAATTCATCTAATTCTGCCTATTATCTGAATTGATGACAGTCTGAAGTAGTGCTATAAGACTCTTAGAGCAAATTAGGAAATGTCAGAAATGGTAAAAGAGATTATCCAATTTGAGAAAATTGATGCATTTCAACTGTCATGTTTGACATGTATTAGTCAGCTGAAGATTTTTGTTATTGAAAGTGGACTAAAACTTCTACCTATTACATCTACCTATATATGTACGAGATGTTTAGCATGATTTGTCACTTCACCAAATGTGGTGTTCCTCAATTTATATAAAGATCTACCTAACTATAAAAGTTTTTCTTTTTTATAATCAAGCCTCATTTGATTAACTTTTCATGTGAATAACTTGCCAATTCGGATTTGAACTAGGTCATTTTTATCTTTTATAATACTCTTAAGCTAATTCATTATTGTATAGACTTGAAAGTCAGTTAAATTTTAAGATTATTTTAAAGCTTGGATTTTCTAAGACTTGGAAAATATTTAGTGGACCCCTTTGTTTCATATGTGATTATGGCAGTGCTGTAGAATTAAAAGAATTTTTACAACAAACATATAGGTCATGTTTCCCAATAGAAATAGATTTACCTGTTTACTAATTTAGTCGAATGAAAATTCTGCCAAATGGCATATAATCACTTGAAAGTATTGATCAAGTTATTAAAAGTCTTCATATTTAAAATCTTATTATCCTCTTTGACAACTATCTTACTTTAAGCGAAATCTTCTAAAACTTTTATTACATTATTATATAGAATATAATCTTAAATCCAAGAATATAAAGCTTTATACTTCATATCGATATTTACTTAATCCTATTATGATTTATTCAAAATGTAATTAAAAATTTTTTCCAAAAGTATTTCGAAATCATATATTTGACAAATAATGCAATAATAGATGCAGTAGATGAGATAAAGGGTCCTCAATTTAAAAGTTTACTTGAAATCTCTTTATAACTTTATTGATAATCTTCTTTTATAGTAGTTTTGATTAATAGAATCGCATTTTGAACTTTTTATCATCAGAACTCATCAGTAACTGAAAATAATCGTGTTTAGTAATAACAGTAAAGATGACATCACTTCTATTTTTATATTTAACTTGAGCAAATAACTTTCTAGTTTGAACTATTTTTTAGAAATATTTTTCATTATTGATAAAACGAGCAAAAGTCAATATCTTCAGCTTAACTTATAGTTACTACAGTTATCGAGTTCTTTAGTACTGATTATTTTACTTAATTGTAAAGCTTTCAAGTTGAGGACCAGTTACCTAAACAGCAACAAATCTAAAATATGTTCACTTATAGTATTGACTACAAATAATAAAATGGCTGATAGTATGTTAGTATTGATGAAAGTAAGTTCACATCTTAAAAGACTCATCTTTGATTAGATGAGTGAACAAACCTGAAATATGATACGAAATAGATTCACAGATTTGGAAAGAGATGATGCAGAGAACACAATTGAATTTCAATCTCTATCTCTTCCGTTGAATTTGGAGAGAGAAAATTGATTTTCATATTTTTATTGCTCGCATAATATATACAGTCTGACCCGGCTATTGGCAACTCGGTTAAAGGCAACCCCGATTGTTAGCAAGTAATTTATTCGGTACCAACTAATCCAATCATATGTTAAAGAGTTCAGATATAGGCAAACCCAGTTATAGGCAACTTATGTTTTACGCACCGACCAGTCGTCTATAACAGGGTCAGACTGTATATACTTTTGAATCAATAATAACAACTAAGATTGAGACAAAGTTGCTTTTTATGTAAGATCAATATACATTATAAAATCAACAAATATAAAGTCTTTATTACAGAGATAATTATTAAGTCTGCTCATTTGTCTGTTATACAATCAATTTTCTGTTCTGTCTTAACTTTGTCTCGTTCCTAATAATAAGTTATTCATATGACAGGTCTGAATGAGCCAATTTTGCTATACTTATAATAGAATATTATACTACAATCACACCCACGACAATATTTTAAAATGTTAATTCAATCACTTACAATACGAATCGAATTGATCTTTTCGAAAGTTTATTAAAGATAAAACTAATATGATAATAATAATAATAATAATTATATGACTTTAATATATCGTTCAATAAAATCAACTGAAAGTTATTTATGAATGTTTCACTCTTTGAGCTATTGATTTGTTTTTGAGAATAAAGAGATGCAAAATTGTGCAATAACTTGTATCGATTGTTTCGCTCCGTTTCTGAATCTTTCGTTTAGCCAACAATAGATGAAAGGACTAAAAATGATTCAAATCAAATGTCAAATGTTTGTTTTAGATAACATCAATCTATTAGTTATTACTTGTAACAAACGGATGACATTGCGAACCAATGGCACTAAATTGAACAATTCGTTATTATTTTTGAGATTTTTGTGAGATTTTTGTGAAATTTTTGTGAGATTTTTGTGAGATTTTTGTGAGATTTTTGTGAGATTTTTGTGAGATTTTTGTGAGATTTTTGTGAGATTTTTGTGGGATTTTGTGAGATTTTTGTAAAAATTTTGACAATATTTTGGTCGACCAAAACGAAAATATCTTGCCTATAAACTAAAAGCTTGAAAAGTGTTTGAACAGGAATAAACTTGAGGAATTTTCTCTATAGCATTACTATCTCGACGTTTAGTACATGAAATTTCAATTACTTGAAAATAGCGTTTATGTGCTAAACTTTATTTCTTTACTTTTCATTAGATTCACGAGTTTCTCAAACGCCAGTTTCAATAGACTCGCACTGACTGTCAAACACTTTGGATTAGTTTTTATAAAAACTTCTCACTTATAGCTAAAAGAATCAAAGTTAAAGTTGGATTAGTTTGAATCTATAGTGTATTATAAGGCCTGTCTACTATCTAAACTCATATCTAAAGCTATGAATATATTCTAAATATTGATGAGAAAGATTGTGGAAAGTAATATATAAATTCACTATTTATGTGCTACTAAATTATATAAAAAACAGAATATTGTGGGTCTAAAACAGGTATATATATAAAAAGAACAAGTAGAAAGTAGAAAAGTAATGAGCATTCTATGAAAATGAGTGTAAAATTAGTCGATAACAGACTTACTATTAAGAAAACTGGCTTATGGTGCTTCGTTACTTTGAAATCAACTGTTATATAGAATTAAATGTAAATTCAGTTTTTCCATATAGATTTTAACAAGTCTTTCTTCAAACATAGAATTCAATTTAACATTTGAATTTTTTCAATCTGAATCTGCTAATTAACAAAACTATCTTACCTAAGCTGAGCTAAGCTAACCTAATCCAACCTAAGCTGCCCTAACCTAATCCAACCTAAGCTGCCCTAACCCAACCTAAAACAACCCAACCCAACCCAACCTAACCTAACCTAATTTTCAATCTAGCGTGAGTGCAAACTTTCGAAATGAATAAGTTTTAGCAAAAAAGAATCAAATATCTATTTGAATGAATCTATAAAGAAAGACTTATCTATAAGTTAGTAAACGACAGACCTAAAAGATGATAACAGTTAATAGGGAACCAACACGTCGCGAATGTGACAACAGCTAAAGCCAACATAAAAATTCTTCTTCTCTTAGCTTCAGATTGTTTCTCTTTCTCTCATCACTGAGTTTTCCGATAAGTTTTCCCTGTTTTGAAATAATAAATCCAATCTTGATATAGACCACCAAAGTTACAGAAAGTGGTAATAAATATTGTGTTATAAAGACTTCCACTGATAGAAACAGAGGAAAATTGAAATCTAATTTAGGAAAGTCTACACGACAGCGGACTAGAGTTTGGCCATAAATAAAAACTTCTTTCACTCTATTGAACCCAGAATGTGGTAGCGATAGTGTGGCCGCTAATAACCAGATTATTATTACAACTACTATAAGTCGAAGACAAGAGAATGTACGCGAAGTCGTTCTCTTTCTCAAGACGATCAATCGATGGATAGCGATGACAGTCATGGTAAAGGTTGACACATAAACACAAGCGGTTTGAATGAACGGAACCAAAAAACATAGAACTTTACCGAAAGGCCAGTCGAGAAGTAGAATTCGGGCGACATTGAAGGGTATATTAAAAGCAGTCATGACTATATCAGAACAGGCCAGACTCGCAATTAACATATTAGTTGTCGTTCGCATATCTTTTGAACCAAAAGCAACCTTACAAACTAGTAAATTACCCACTAGTGAAACTATTACTATTAGACTGTAACAAAATATTATCAAAACATTCGACACACTTTCTTCAGGTAGTGATGAATTTGTTGTATTTATTTGGTTCAAATCTAGTTCAATGGTCATATTCTCACCGAATGATTCGTTGACCAACATTTTTCAGTTGAGTTTATCAGTTATATTCGTGAGTTGAGTAGTGAAAGAGAAAACAAGTGAAAGAGCTGATCACCTGAAGTGAATCTGGAGCTTAAACGAGCAGTTGACTCTGTGTAGAAGGAATCGAATAATACCGAACCCTTTATCAAATTTGTGCGTAAGATCAATCACGACGAGCGCATGCCTTTTCTATCATTCCAACTCAAACCTGAATTGTTTGAGGCTTAATGTTGAGTACCTAGTAGATTAAGTTTCCTTTTTTGCTTTATTTTTAGTTTTATTTTTAATTTTCTTTTTAACAGTGAATTAAATATAATCCCAAAACTCTTTAATTTATTGCTTAAGAGAACGCAATACATTTTAATTTTAATGAACCAACAAAAATAATAATCTTTTTAAATAGAAAAATTTTCAGAATACAAAACTTTTGAGTAATCATTTCATTCCGTCTTGAGTCTGTAAAATATGACCTTTGAGTGCAAATTCTGATTTCATTATTTGAAGTGTTTTATGAAAGTTCTTCTAATAAGAAGTGATTGATTACCATTGAAAGTTATCAATTTTCATGTCGAGGATGTTCAAATTCGTAAATTTCCATCTGGCTGAGCTGCATTTGGCTCAATTTGAGTACAGGTGTGCATAACTATAAACTAACCTAACCTAAACAAAATTTTATTAACTTTTTTGTGTTAATAGCTCAATCAAAAATTATTAAAACCAAACAGAAATGTCAAACCGAATGCTACATAATGCTAAAGCATTAGCAGACATAGAGTGTTTGATAAAGTCCATAATATATTTTTAAAGTAATATTGACAACGCTCTGTGTATTGTTTGCGAATTGCAGCACATCTGCAGTCAGAAAATTAAGCTTAAGGCTGCCAGAATTCAATATTTTAATTAAATATCATGAATTTCCAGTCCAAATTAGACCAATTTATCATTTATAGTACTTTTAAGTTAATTTATAACTTCATCAACTCAAAAATCAAGTAAGTTTAACATTTTTGTGAACACTTGAATTTTTCAGTGCTTCAAAATATTGTGTGAGCCCTTTCTGCCTCACATTTAGTTTGTGGCATCGCTGTAAAACCGACATTTCATTTAAGAAACTACATTAATCGACATGAAAAAAAACTTATAGATACGATCACCTGCTTATAAATTTGGGGGATTGTATTCGGGTAAATGCAATTGAGCGAGACGAACAAGATCTAAGAATTCTTTCTAAAAAGCTCTTAAAAATGTGATTTGCCTAAGGACTTAATAGAATTACTAATCTCAACAATAGAAAAGCGTCTGTATTTTTATTTATGAGAAACACTTCACATTAATTAGTATTGTCTTCTCTAATTTATGGTTGCGCTCTCAGAATCCGATAAGGATTCAACTGCAATCGATAGAATAAAGAATTCGATATCAGGTTCACTTATCAAAGTTAGACCTCATGGATTGGTAGAAAATAGTGTGATTTACTTCTTCGTTAAATGTAGTTTTTTCACTGACTCTAATGATAGACTTTGAAGTAAATGACTTTTATTATTTTGAAAATTATTTTATAATTGACTATAGCTAAGCAACCATTCCTACAGTAAATTAGATCAAAATTTTCAGTTAGATATTATATCGAATAAACTTCTGTTTGAACATATTATAAGTCATTCATTTCATCAATCCTGCTCCAAATAACTATTAGTCATAAAAAACATTTAATTAATTTTTTTTTATTAAACTCTCAGCTCAAAATTTTCAGAACTTTTCAAAAGTAGAAACTGTTTTAAACCATATTAAGCAGACTCATACTGACAAGTGGGGGATTGAATCTGCTTACAAGTAAAAATATACCAATGCTTATGGTCGAATATTCTCTTCTTATCTGCACACGAATTATTTGAAATTTAGTTTGGCTGATTTTTAAATCGCTACCTCCAAAGAATTGTAGAAATTGGAAAATATTCCATAGAATAGAACAGCTGTACTTGTATTAAACCTAATTACATCTGAATAATGTAATGAATTTTTCATGAGATTTAGAGAATAGGAGAGAATTGTTCATTGCATTGATTCTCCGTAGATTCTGGAAACAATAAAAACAAAGGTTTTCTCACAAATGATTTATATATGAAATGAATTTTCGCATATGCATGGCTTAAACAAGATTTTGATCTAAATTCATAAAATTTTACAACACTTAAAGCATAAATTTTAATAAAAATATTGCCTAATGTCAAAATCAAAGACTGGAAGATAATTAGTGAAATAACGTGAAAATTTTTTATTTTATTTTTGTTAAATAATTCTTATTTCTCGTGGGAAATTGACGAAAGTCCAATTTTATGGCAAAATCAAGTCAATATAGTCAAAGATAATATAAAACTCCCTTTAACACGAAATATTGTTAGGAAACACTGAGTATTTGTACTATTCGTAGGTGTACTTGATTTCAATTTAGATTAAGTTTTAAAGCAGCAATCACTCAATTGTATAGAGGAAATGAGAAAATTTTCTGCGTTCACGATGCTATCATTTTTAAAAAAATTCTCGAATCCTTTCAAACGTTCAGCCAGATTCTTATGAGATTCAGATTCTCATGTGTTAGACAAATGTAATAGTAACGTTTCACAAGTAAAAGTGCCAAAAAATTGATAAAAACTTGCCTAATCTGTTTAACCTCCAAAAGATTTATTATTAATTTCGATAAGAGAACAATAGCCATTTAATTTTGTCAAATAGTTCAAAAAATACTCAAATAGCTGAACCCGTTTTGTCAAGTATTTTTTTCGCCCTTTGACGATAGTTCAATAAGGTCATTTTATAAGTTCTTGAACTCTTCTCATTGACTATCAACTGAAAAATAAGTGATTAAATCGAAGTTCACTCCTTCCTACATCTACATTTTCAATATTTTCTTGTAATTATTTTATTTATGTTCAATCACTGATCCGTAACTCTTATCTAATTCTACCATCTTTTGATAAACTAACGACAAGAATCTATTTTATTCTACTAAGATTAATGACGATTAGAAAAAAAAGAATGTCTTTATACTGAAAAATCAAAGATTGTATAGTTCAGAAGCTTTCAGATTTGATAGGTTCAAGTTTGATTTGTTGGTCAAATTATACTTTCTGATTAGAAGCTCAATTGAATAAAGATTACAATCGAAACTTTCTATTTGTGCAATAGGTATAAAGTGTTCATTTTTTGTCAAGTATTCTTCAGACTGAATAGAGTCTTACGTTTTTTATCTCCAATATCAGTCATGGCAAGCGAAATGAGGTGTAAAAATCGTTTTTTTCGCCCAATTCTCTAAACTTATTATATCCGGAAATTCGCGATGAATAGAGACCAGAATCAATACTCTAATATTGAGTCAAAGAGTGAACCAATTTTCACATTTATTTTGATTCATTACCTATAAAGGCATTTATCGATTGCTACATAGGGTCGAAAGAGTTTTACAACCATTTTTAAAAACTTGCCATTTGCGTGAAGTCAAGCAAGATGAACGAGAACTAATTTTAAAAACTTATTTCAACTTTTCTGGCTTTTAGAATTGGTTTAAAAAGCTAATTGTTACAGATCGCGCTATCGTGAATTCCACCACATCTTTATACTATCGAAACGAATAATTTACTAGGTTAGCTGAAAGAGTTGTCTGTAAAAATTGTATTGCGATAGACCTAATATTAGATATCAACTAATGAAAAAGCAGACTTATAAGCCACAAATGAGGATAATCAGAAGTAAGGTCCAAACGTGGAGAGTTTGAACTAAAATCTAATATATGATGTTTGAGTGACATAAAGAAACATGAGATGGCAATTGATTCGACATATTCTCCCTAAACGTTTACTACTTTAATACATTAAACTTACGAACCAATTATTTTGACGAATGTGTTAACACATAAATGATTACAGACCTATGTACCTAACATAAATTCATTTCCTGAAAATTGAATTCTAGCTATGAATTATTTAATAGAAAGTGTGATTAATTCGAGTTGTTTTTGTGTCGAGAAGTTCATTGATTCAAACAAAAGCTGCAGTTGTACTAAATGTGACAAATTATGTTTGAAATATGATCGCATTATTGTCTAGAACCTAAAGTTGAAATTCATATAAATCAGTTTCATATACTTATCTAATGAACTTATAAGTGAGAAATTTGATTACTAAAATTTGATTTTACTATTTAAAAACGCGTTAATTTGTAACAAAATCATCTTGTATGTACGCGTCCACTACTCAAGAACTACTAATCCCACAAACTTAAGAGTGACATTGTTGGAATGAGACTGACCTGTGAGCTCGAGCTAGGCTGTTTCAATTACTGAGAGTGGCCACTGAGAAGTTATCCTTGAGTGGCATCTATTGAACTAATGAAAAAAGTTGTTTATTTTCTTATGAGATAAGATTATAGAAGCTTTAGATGAAGTTTGAAAGTAGATATTTTAATATATAATGATTATCAATTATTACATAAAAGTTGAAATTGTTTACAGATAGTTTTATATTAACTAAAATTAAGGCTAATTTATAATAAAAATAAACCGCATTAGAAATACAGACATAGAAATTACTAATAAAAAACATTTAATTCACGATACACTTGAGGAAAAATGAGTTATTAATAGAAGAGTGATGATAAAGCATAAATGTATAACCAGGAATGAATCGAAAGTTTGTTAATGATTTAGGTTTGAATGACATAAAACAATCATTTGTATAGTGGACCAAATATTCTAATATTGGTATCAGGTTCAATTAGAATATTTCACTTATGATACTTTATATATTAATTGATATTTTCGTGTGTTTTCAGTAATGATCATGTATTAACAGGTGTATAATATGCGCAATAACAGCCAAATCATGTAAAACCAGGTGAAACAATAATAAAGTTCAATAACTATGTTTACATAATTATGCTCTGCGTAAAAAATAAGTGAGAAAATGTTCAATATTCAACGATATATTAAAACATTTTGGTGAGTCATCTCAAAGTATGTATGGTAATAGTGTGTATGGTAGTGTATATGGTAGTAATGTGTATGGTAGTAGTGTGTGTATGACACAATTGGCACTTGTACTAAAACATAATATGAGTAATAATAAACTTATTACTAGTAGGAATGTATTTTCAAGCTTTCATATGTGAATATATCTGATGTTTGCGCAATCACACAACATTTTCCTTTATTTCTGACTTGAGCAACTATTTCTTCATCAGTCTTAATGTAATTATTTGTTTCATTTCCTCTTTTGTATCACTTCAATTAATTCCTATTCGACTTTTTCCTAATAGTTCTCTGTTAGTAATATTGGTCGCAAAGTGTTCGTTAGTACTATTGTTATGTATTATTGAAATAATAGTGTTTGTCGTATATTTTTATATTTATTTAATACTTTTTTATCATCAATAATGAAGACAAAGAACAAAATACCATTGAATCAAATGACCGTAAGAGATAATATTTAATGCTTAGTGCAAATAAAATGTGAATATAAACTTGAATATAAACTTATTTTTAAGGAAACACCAATAATAGGAAAACTAAGTACTCCTGAGAACAATGGTATAATAAATCCGGCCTTTCTCTCCACACCAACCAGTGAAGAACAGGTACCAGACTATCGTAGCAATCATTTCGGTCAGAACTGGACTAATAATCACAATAATGGTATTGAAACTCAGGCCAGTTCTTGGGTTTTCAACTTCAATCATATGGATTCACCTGAAAGTATGTCATTACCAACGCATCGGCGGTTTGAAGAATACCCGAAAATAGTTTTCAGCATATAAGTTATCCTATAGACTTGAACAAAGAGGAGGAAAATGAAAGTTACTGCAATTGCCGAAAATGTTGCAAGACACTTTTGCGTTTATTTATTTGGTCAATAATAGTGGTATCGCTATTAGGTATAGCTATCAGTGTCGCATTCATTATTTATATCGAAAGATTTGCCCGCTGTCATGACCAACCTGTATATCTCCTTCAACTTAACTCAACTAATGCAACGAATAGTTTCGAAGATTGGAATGTTACAACTTATCCATTACTTTTTAATACTAGCGATTCATATAATAAAACATCAGAAAAGTCTGTCACTGGCGAACATTTTAATAATAGTATTTCAACGAATGTTACGAATAAACTGAATGACATTTTTGTAACTTTGATGCCAAACAATACTTCCAATTGGACTGAAATTCCTGATAACGAAGAGGAAAATACAACTAAAGTAACAACAAATACAACGAGCACTTACTTCGACAAAAGTTCGTTTAATTCTTCGGAAAAATCAGATATCGAAGAAAACAATACAACCATACTGTCAAACAATACAGCTTCAGATAAATCTACAAACGAAAGCAGCAATACATTAGCAGTTACTTATTCATCTTCAACAATGGAAAACACAATGAAGACAAGGACACCAATTACTACACCAATTGAATTAGCGACAAATGAATCGCATAATAATGATAATAATACAGCACTCTATCAAATAGATCTAACTACTGAGAGACTGATTTCATCAAGTCTTGCCTCGTCCAACATCTTGTCTTACAATCAATCTGAAAATGTAATAAATCATAGCACTGAGCTTAATCACAGAAATAGTACTCCTAATAGATTGGATAATTTCACAATTATTAACAGTACTCTCAGCTCTTTAACTAATTTTACTAATGGAGATTGAGATAAACGTAATTAATATACTATTGAATCTTTCAAACTATAGTTTTACTGAGAGACTGCTTGTCGATTAGTGCTTAAATTACTTTGATTTTTTATTAGCTAAGTTTTAAGTATTCTCTGACTTGAATTTATTATAATTTTTGAATACTTATCACGAATAGGCAACAGAAACTATTTTATGTAATAGTCATTTGATTGTATGTATAGTTTTAGTTAATTCAGGATTTAGTAGTCTTTATCTCATCTATTTTAATCTTCATTTTAATCTTCATTTTAATCTTCATTTTGGAGCACAAATTTTCTGAGTCATTCATGTTTCATATTCAAAGCAATATAATTATTGTAATATAAATTATTTATTCACTTATTGCACTTATATATTGTTTATAAGATTTTTATGTAATTAGTTTTAGACTTTTTTCGTTTTTCATCATTTGTTTCCTACAATTTAGTTGTGATAGATTTAAATGTAATAAATTAGAATTTTGTTTCACTAAATATGAAGGATTTAACAGAATTAGAATGAAAAATAACAGATATAAAGAAGAAGAAAAAAAATGAATATTTTAATAGAGAAGATTACACAGAGCCGTAGTGGTAGTTTAGCTGACAATCAAAATTGACGCAATTGTTAAAAGATTGAAAAATTGAATAGGGGTTAGTATTTTTATCTTGTCGGAAACTGATTAACTTGGTCTATAAATTTATTATCAATTTATTATCAATTTCTTACCCTCCATTAGGCACAACTAATTTGAAAATACTAAAAATAGCTAAAATAGCTCCATTTCAACTCGTGTTTACAGTCTGTGGTTATTTGAACTCTAATGCAATATTGAAATGCTATCATTTTGGAAACACGACAATTACATATGGTTGAACACGTGAAATGAAAGTTAAGGCTAAAACCTAGTTATCTGTGCTTAGTTGCCAACGATAGAGCAATAATCACATAATTTCGAAATATTAAGTAAATGTATGAGAAAATATGTAACAACTATCGGGAAAAATAGCATTCAAGCGATACTTGATATAAGTGTGTTATAAAGTGTAGTTATACGGAACGCGTGATGTTATCTTCATTTTGTACTGATAAACATTATATTTAACCTTGTCTTAAGTCAACCTGTATGACAATTATAACTTTTCCCTAAATTTCATGTCATTTTCCGCTAAGTTATTATTAAGTTTGAATATTTTCAGCCAGATCTTTATAAAATTATACTTCAGTTTCATGTAAATATTTCATAACAAGTCAACGAAAATTGATTTTTCGACTGAAAAGCAGTCTCTGGTCAATGATTTGGAAGTTCAATACTTTTAGCATGGTTTAGAACATATGTCTTAAAGGGTTGAAAAATGTTTGAGATCACTTATCTCAATGAACAGTACTTCAAATTGATTGCATAAAAAACTTTTACTTTAATCAAAACCGTTAATTCGATTGATCATAATTTAGAATGTGATTGAAATGAACAAGAATTTTCAATCTGGATCAAAATCTGACTGATTTTTTGTTTTAGAAACACTAAACAAATACATGAACTTCATTAGAATAACTATTTGACAAACAAAGTCAAAGTTCTTGAATAGAAAATATTTAGTTTATCTTGGAGTCTGGATATGATTTTCTCAAAAACAAACTAACCCAAAGCATAAGTAAACATGAGATGAGAACTTGAAAAACAAGGGAAATAGAGAGTTGATTCAGTATTTTAGTTTGCTCAAAGTTCTAAATCATTCATAACATTTATATGATTGAATTTAATACAAGTCAATAGACATGATTTACTTTTCTGTTTTTGCCAAATTTTGTTTTAAAAGCTTAGACATTTTATTATTATTTCTATTTTAAGTATAAGTTTTATAAATTGAATATGGTGTAGGTATTAGATATTTTTGGTTATCATACATTTAGTTGCAGGTTTACCATCAAGTATAAAAACATTTGCGAGGATTATTCTTTCAAATTGATGTAAGTTACTCTAAATGTCAATTTCGATTTTAAATACATTATAAAGTCCATTATTCTATTTTTGTTTTCAATAAATCAGGATTATACTTTTTTCGTAAAATCTTGCCTATTTCAATCATTTTCAGACATTTTCTCTTTTTTATTTTAGTAAAAACCTATTTTGAAACCTTAAAAAGTTTTAGCACTAAGAAGTATTGATGAGAAAGAAAATCATATCACAGTTTGAAATTTAGAGATACATCATGTATTATCATACAGTGTGACTTGGCTTAACATTTCAAAATAGAGTTGGTTATTTTGTTTTTATTTCCGATAAGTCAATAATAGTAACAGAGACAGGAACTGATAAACTTTCAAATTCTAATTTGAATGCAGTTCAAAGCTATATATACAATTTAAGTCTTATCAATTTCTTAATAAGTCTAATTCTCACTCGATCAGACATTCTTGTCTGCAGCACCACTTTTTGTCTTCGAAACTATGAGCTCTGAGGAGGTCCTGAGGAGGTCCTGAGGAGGCCCTGTGGACGTCTTGGCATGTGATTTTTTGTTTTCTACACATACCTTAGAGGCCGAACGCTGATCAGAATTGCTAAATGATCATATTGACAAACTTTTTCTTAAAAATAACAGGAAGTTATGGTTTGGAGAAAAACAAACTAGTTAGAAGGCTTTTAAATATTTAAAAATTCATATTTTCACACTCAATACTAAGCTATGATTTTAATTGTTAGAAATATCAATGCGTAGTGAGACATAACTCCAATTAGACAATTAATTTTAAATGGATCATTAAACTTTATGATAATAGAATGTGATAGTTGAATGAAGCGATCAAATATAATACTCATACTTATTTCAATGAAACAGATGATTCTGGAAACGTAAACTACTTTCAACGTCAAGCTTATTCCTAATTGATTATATCTTTTTCATTAAAATATTTATTTTAATATTTAATAAATTTTGTTTATACAATGTATAATTTGAGCATTGATAAAATCATTTAACAGACTTATTATAGAATTGAATATTTAAATGATCTGATGAATTCTAGCACTAACAAAACTATCATTTTTATATTTAAATTGACATAAATTTATGATAGTTTATAGATTATTTCAAAGAAGTTAAATGTAAAGTAAATATGTCTGAATCGAAATGAAAAAAGTAGCTAAAAATATTTGTACGTAAAAATTTTCAGACTGTTTGGTCTGAAATGATGAATATTTAGTCTCTGTAAATTATTATTGCTGCCTGTCATGAGCACGATAACATTATTAATTAAACTAATGATAAGCAATTGTGAAAGTTATTGATATAATTATCATATTCAGCTTAGCTAAAAAAAATATTTAGGTCAAAGCCAAGGGTATGGATTAGATAATCATTTCACCGTACAGTCTATTCTATTTAAAGTAACTGAAATCAATTCATTTCAGTAAAAATAACTTTTTAGCAATACTTAAATAAGCCCTTATTGAACAATGAATACTAATTATTAAATCGACATGTTTTCAATTCGGTCGGACCTTGAATTTTCATAAAATCAAAAAAATTATCAGAATTAATTCGAAAACATTTTGTCAATAATACACCGTCTGGAGATTGCTATAAAGTCTTATCTGCAATAATAATAGTATTAGAAATAGGACTTTATAGCACTGATCCAACCATATAATGGTTAGCAACTATCCAGAGTTTGTTTTTCACACTAAAAATCATTTCAATTGGTTTAATTAGATATGTAATATCTCACCAAAGAAATACTACTTTAATATCATAATTTCTGCTAGACACTTTCATAATTTCTGCTAGACACATTTTCATTGTTTCTCAGTTTCATTTTTGTTATTCGCTTTCGATCTCAACCCAAAACAAGTTAATAATGGATAAGATGTCTAGACTTACTTCCGATAATCAGACAAAAAGCTATTATTGTAGTTGATATGCGAAATTTTGAAATTGATATAAAATAACAGTTATTGATTATACAGTTCGAGCTGCTATTGTTTATAATATCCAAAATTGTAACTCAATTTGACGCTTCTTATTTTGCTCTACCGGTTAAAGGCAGTTATCTTATTCGAGGAAGATTTGCCAATCCATGATTTGTTCATAAATAAAGATAAAATCATTCGAGATAAATTTTGCTGATGTTAAATAATTTCCTATTCATCATCATTTAAGAGATATACGACTACTTGACTTTATTTTGAAAAACTATAATCAAATACAACTTAATTGCAAGTTAATTAATGATTTTATTGAACTATACAACAAATGAATAAACATAATTAATTCACATAATGTTAAGTTAGCAAGTTGAACTAAATGAGCGAAGTAGAACCAGGTATTTGATTACAGGCTTGCATCAAAAGAAGCCTCATTTTGTTGTTCTCTTCTTTCAATTTGTTATTTGCTTTTTGAAGCTTATTAATCAAATCTATACTTCTGCCTAAGACTCCTGATTTGCTTAGCTGTAGTTTCGGACCAACAATATTACGCAATTTACTTATTTTGTCATTTAATTTTGTACGGTATCTAAACTCAGCCGAAAGATGAGCTGATCTTTTCTGCGACTGTTTTGTAGAATTATTGCATTTCTTACTATTATTCGATCTCTTCGATGGCACAATTGCCAAATTATCGTCAATTGTCTCTGAGTCAGAAGACGATCTCATTTCAAGCGCTTCTTCACTTTGATCATTCATTGATACGATTTCGCCATTCAATGACATTAGTGAAGCAGTTCTTTGAGGGCCATCGCCAAAATTGAATTGGGGACTAATATCTGGTGATACGGGAGGAGAAAGTGTTGATATCGGATAATTGGTCTGCGATTCAATTGATGTCAGATTTAGATGACTTGGGGGTGAGCACAGAGGTGGTGCTGAAGACTGTTTGGCTTTGAGGTAATCGATTAAGACTTGCTTGAGTCTGAACTGAATCATCATCTTCTCGTTCTGTTTCTCTTGGTTT
This sequence comes from Archegozetes longisetosus, assembly GCA_018873245.2. Classification (NCBI taxonomy): domain Eukaryota; kingdom Metazoa; phylum Arthropoda; class Arachnida; order Sarcoptiformes; family Trhypochthoniidae; genus Archegozetes; species Archegozetes longisetosus. Next base: position 17,544,593 of record JAEMBT020000009.1, on the reverse strand, counting down.
TCGATTATTTTGAGTAAATGATCAACGTTTGAGTCTGGTCTTGAGCTTTTATCAGTCGTAAATGCTGGTCTATTACCAGATATGTTAAGTAGAGATATTTGATCTGAGTTCGGCTTTACATCAGTGGTGGCTGTTGCATCGATGAACATGTTGGGATAACTGGAATTTTCGAGCTCTAAGTTGAGAGGCATATATTCGTCCATTTCTTGTGAATAACTCAAAAGCATCGTATGAAAAGAATTTTTGTAATAAACTTATTACAAACACTCAACTCACCGAATATTAAGATATTCAGAAGTCGAACAAGTATCTGAAAACCTAATATATACTCATAGGAGAGTATGATAGGAGTTATCAGTGAAGAGGCGGTCTTTAACCATACTATCTGTTAGTGATAGGGTTTCATATACTTTATGCATAATTGTCATAAAAGAGGCAACTTTTGTTATTTAGCCTTCAATTTTGAATGAATGTTCAAAACGTGAGCAACATTTACTTTTTCTCAAGCTAGCTATGAGAGAGAGAGAGAGAGAGAGAGAGAGAGATTTTTCATAGACACGAATAACTTAGTTAAAAATGAAGTTTACATAACACATGGTATTACAACATAAAGGTTGATGTCATACAAAAATGATTGCAAATCGAGAGAGTTGTAGGGAGAGAAAAGCTTTTGAAGGGAAGCTCTTAGCAATCATTTTTGATTCATCTAGTATTTTTATATTCAATTAACTAGTTTCAAATACATTTCATCAGTGTATGTTGTATTTTAAATTGTATTTCTGTTTAATACTTCAAATATCTTATAAGATTATATTTTAATTTTAAAGATTAAATAACTTGGATGATTATGTTTTCGACATATCTCTATCTTTGAATAGCACTCAAGTTTGCTATTATGATCACAATTGTTAACTACTTTATAATAATTTCAATTATCGTTTAACTCAATTCAGTTTAAGGAAGCTTGATTTGTGCTTTAATATATTTATCTTATATTTGTGTGTTGCAATTCGATGTTATTGAGTTCTGAAAGCTTTCAAAAAATAGTTATCAAAATTGGAGGAAACTTTGTCAAGTCCTATTAATTCCCTAACTAAGCAAAGCTTCAAATCATTTTATTCAATAGCAACTCGTATAGCATTTTGCAATTCAAATATCAAATTCAGTTTGAAGCCTTAATTTTCTTTCCAGCATTTATGGTAATTATTTTTGAATAATAAATCAATTGATGAGGTTTTTGATCAATTTAATGAATTTGAATAGAGTTTCTTTAATTAATAAACATGAAATCATAGCAGTATTCCTGTTGCCTTCAGGCTATCACATGACTATCTTTTGAGAGTTTTAATTGAAATGAAAAAATAAAGATGTCTCGAAAATGTTTGAAAAGTTGATTGAGTCAATAAAACTTAATATTGTCTTGTAATTTAGCCTCAAGTCTCTTCTTGCTAAAAATACTCTATTAATCAATTATTTTTTATTTCTTTTGTAAGAAATAAGATGAATAGTATCATGGTATCTTACATTCATCTTACATGATTCCATTCTATGATAAGCCCTCAAGAAAAACAATTTACGTTTTCAAATATTTCTTGCTAACAATTTGTTAGCTTAAAAAGGAGCCAATGTTTGTATACTAGCGTTTGGTAGAAAATAATAAATATTTGATTTGAATTTTCCACCTACTGGCATAATAATGAAAAGTCACACTCATAATATAACTCCTACTCTTTTATTATCTAACCTAACCTGACTTAATCCGAATCATACTAAGTTTATAAAGGTATAGAGATGTTATAGCACTACACTGATATGCAGTACAGTAAATGAGATAAATTTAAAGATATAGTTAAGAAATATCAAATTTTTAATGCACTTCAAACTGATAATTGACATGTGAGTGACAGGAAAGTATTTAGCTTATCATTTGCTAATCAGTTTTAAAGAGATCTAATTTATAAATAAGTCTTAAGAGTTGATACTTGAAAATTTTCTGAAGAATTTGAAATTTATTTTCAGATAACAAATATTAAAAACTATGGAGAACTTGTGGTGATAACAAGTGAAGTATGATAACAATTAAAGAATTACAGAAGTTTATTCTACAACACTTTTGTGTTGTTCAAGTAGGAGATAATTGAAAGCAAATATAAAACATGATCAGCTCGTGCTAAACCATACGCTATGCATACCATAGAAGAATTGTTAGGTAATAGGTTCATTTTTATAAGGTTGACATAATTCTACTGAAAGCTTTTTTTGAACAATATTTAATATCCTGAATCCAACATCAGACTGGTTTGAATGTAAACAAATATGTAGTTGGAGTAAGATAAGAATATTCTTTCATAATATTCTATATTCACTGTGTTCTTATACTTACTTATGTTGAAATACTAATCTTAAAGTTCTATGAACTACCATCTAAACCATTTTTTCTTATTTCAATCCGGATTTATTGACATTTTCTAATATATCTGTTATTGGTTTAGGTCAACATTATATCTCTTCTACTCTCTATATAATCACATTCTCTTAAATTTGATTATTATTTTGAAATGTAAAGCACACGAAATAAAAGAATTCAGACACTGAAATAAGAATAAAGAATACTGAGAAATAAAGTATTGTTCAACAATATTTTACTCTTATTCCTGAAATACTTTTCTTTTTTCTCAAAAGAACTTATTATTTGCTTTAAAGAAGGAAAAGCGACAAAATTTTGTTGATTTAATTCATATCCACATATTCATAATAAATTACACTTTTATTACGCCTATTCGAAACCGGAATTGAATATAGGATACAAATACTATCTCGCTTGAGAAACGAGAAACCTTGGCATTGATTTGCATTTTCAATGCAGATTAAATTTTTACATTGATTGCAATGTGACGATTACTATTTTAGTGACATAGCAAAAAATTTCACTGAGTAGCACAAAGTTTATACTTACAAGTTTTGTGTGATAGTTCAGCTAGATCAAAACTTCTATCGTTGGCATTATAGTTTTAGTAGTCTATTTAGTTATAAGAAATAAGCGTAAGCTAATTAGATTTCATGTCCGTATGATACATGTAATTGTATCCGTTGTTTTGATTAAAGCTAAGGGAGTCTATGCACCTAACCTTGGCCTCTACTGGTTTCACCACTATGCTTTCCGATCATTATATATTAAACAGAATAAAGGATTATGACTTGAAGTTAATTTCATTAATCATATTAAAGCCTCTTATATTTTTCTGTTTATCCTTCAATTCTTAATTTTGAATAATTCACAAAAGTAAAATATTTATTTTGTTGAAAACAAGTTTTCAAAAAACAAATAAAACGACTAAATGGAGTTAGTATAGTCTGTCCAAAATAAGAGTAAATTGATATAGAGCAGTTTAAGCGTTTTAATTTTTATATTTTAATCGCAGGTAAAATCAATCACTCATGCACAGAAAATTTGATTTATCACAACCAACTTTTATTAATCTAATGTTAGTTTATAAAAATAGTGTTTAGAAATGGAAATTAAATTTTCTGCAACATAAGGTCAAAATGTGTCAATAATTGTCTCATTGGTTGAACATTTTTACTAAACTTATCAAAGAATTCTTCTCTAACCCGATCACAAGAATTAGTTAACAAATAAATTTTTATAAATAAAAACTATTTTTTATTGAGAAGACCATTTTTAATTTAAGACTTGCTTTTATTTGAAACCTTATGATTAGATCAACTTTTCTTTTTATTCATAATCTGCATCTGAAGAAAAAGTGTACTTAACATTTCAGTTTAGTTTTATTTTGGACGGACTGTATGTATATGAATTGAAGAACAATTCAGTCATTAATTGATCACATAAATACAACATTAGATCTAACAAGAAAGAGCATTCACTTACAGTTTGAACTTTCGTATTAATGGAAAATTCAATTTACTTCTTTAAATAAATGTTAACTGATTAAATATTTCAAATATTTACGATAATCTGCTAGGACTTATCTTTTCATAAAATCACTTTCTCCACTGATAGGAAAGTTCAAACTGTAAGTAAGTGACTCATTTTTATCAATTCCAATTTTATTTAAATTATGACTAATTGGTCTTCGATTGATAAGCATAGGGGTGTCAAAACTAGTGAATCGAGAGAAGACTGGAGAAAAACTACCTAGGGGGACTAAGGAATGAAATTTGAATTAGATTTAGCTAGAGACATTGTCTGAAAGCTGGAGAGTTGTGATCACTAGACATATATCAGGTATTGTCTATAAACTGTCTGCCTCGTTTCTAGTTTAAGCAGGATAGCGAAACGTATTTTAAGAACTCCGTATCTACATTCGCTGATAATTAAACTTTATATATCTTAATACTCAATTTTATCTTTTTTATCTTTTATGAGTAATTTTACAATAATTCTGCTTAAATAAGCAGATTATTACTGGAAACCAAATGTTTACTATAAATACAAGTGATCTGACCATAACTAGACACTATTTTTATTGTATATATCTCTTATCGATGTTTCTTATTGATAAAAAGTTTCAAATCAGACTCTTAACAATCTACATTATTAATACTTTATGAAAATAACTGAAGCGAAAAAGCTTTGAAGTGCTCTTGCAGTTCGTTTATGACGAATACTGGATTAGTTCTATTTTAGTCGTTTCTACTTATTATAAGCTTTTAGGAATGAGTACTTTTTAAGTGCTAACGCCTTGGTAACAATTCCATTTTAATAACACAAAGTCTGTCTACGTTTCTTAGGTGACTTCGCATTTCTAAACAATCAAAACCGAAACTGAATTTGAAAAGTCCAAGAGTTGTGGGATGAAAGATGGATATTATATGAAGTATTTGGAAAATAAATGTGAAAAATAGAATGAATTAGATGGCGATCATGCTCTGAACAAGATTGCTTTACATGTATTTGCATAGGAGAAAAGCACGAATATGAAGAATATCTAGAATATTTTATGTAAATTTCCAATAAAGATACAAAAAGCGTTGTTCATCTTTGAACAAAATAACTAGTTTATGGAATATAGTGCTAGTAATTCACTTTACATAAGATAATGCATTTGCGTTTTGCAAGGTTTTAACGAAGCTTTATATAGTATGACAACAAATTTTGGTTAATCAATCTCTTTTATAGCCTCGTTCTATATTTTATAGAACAAATTTCATGCCTAACACAGCTAATAGCTATAATATTCTCTACATTATGTATTCAAGATATATTTTCAACATATTTTATTTTGTCAATGAACAAAAATAATAATAACCATTGCCGTAACCAAATCTTTTTTGCAAATAATTGACAACTCAATTTATTGCTTTGTTGACACTTTTGGTTGCATAAAATTTTCTGACCTCAAATGTTTTGTATATTGACTCAAATTCTTACCCAAAATGAATATTTAATGAATGTGGTCAAATTTGAACTGCTGAAATTTACTATTGAATTCTTTTTATGGATAATGATCACAAGAACAAACGTCAAAATTTCATTTGATTTTATCATCAGAAAAGGGTTGCTAATTTAAAAATGACAATTCTCACAGAAAAATTCATAATCTCGAAAAAGGTTGGGTTGGGTTAGGTTAGGTTAGGTTAGGTTAGGCTAGGCTAGGCTAGGTTAGGTTAGGTCTCTAGTCATAACAGATACATCTGATATGGTATAAAAGTTAATATCGGGTAGTGCAAAAGTTTTTGCTTTGGTAAGAAAATCAATTGAAATGTTTATGATTCTCTGCAAACCAGTATTATAGAGCCAGTTATATCTAAACATCAAATTGTGTGAAGCGTGCGTGTATTTTAAGTAGTAAAACATTATCGGTGACAACAGTCGAAGTCTTAAGTTTTGTACAGCAATCCAGTTCTTAGTTCTACAAATGTCATTTATTGTCTTCTGTACAGAGGACAGTAAATGCTTCATCTGTAGAATTAAGAACTGGATTACTACACAAAACTTAAGACTTTTCATAAATTTAGATAATGAAAGACCCTATTAAAAACTATCCATTTTGTTGAACAATTTTATTTAATTGATGCCAGTCATAGGCCTACTTACTATCAAACTTTTTTCAAAACTTTTATCTTCAAAAATATTAGAGACAACAAGTAATAAGAACTGATTTCCACTTCAAAACTTGTTTTGTTTTGTATTCCTTTTGCTCAGATAGAGAATGACTTTAAAAGAACAATATTTTGAGCGTTTTCTAGAATGAGTTTATAATCAGATAAGAGTCTGACAAAGATTAAAGTAGTGAATTTTCTCTTTGAGATATTCAATAAGACTTAAGCTCTTCCAGTATCTGAATTTTTAAAAAGCGTGAAGAAGACAGTAAACACTTGAAATGTTGAAAAAATTGTCCTTAATATTAAAATTTGATTGCGAAAATGTGTTGTTATTTTGTTTTGTTTGATGCAGCTCTGCTCTGAAGCATTACTCGCTGTGCACTACTTGTTTGCAAAGTATCACAATTATTGCAGTTTGTCTTCATACCAAAGCAAAAAATTGTGAACCACCCGATATATTAGCACTTAATCTAATGAAAACGAATAAATCAATAATTGATTTTATTTGACGTTAATAATAGCTAAAATAATAGTATAATAAACAATTGTTGAAATGTGATTTTATTTTAATCGATAGAATGCCTGAAAAGTCTGGTCACAAGCGTGTGTTGTGCATTGTAACTATATGATTGTGTTTTTTTGACTATAAATGTTAAAAAGTCATAAAAAGCCATAAATGACTTTTTAGCCCTTTATCGACTTTTATAGCATTTTGTTGACTATTTTGACCCTTAATTCTAGTACATATACAAGCAAGTAGAATTACTCTAATGAATAATACAATAAATATTTTTAATGTGTCATTTTAATTGTAAACGGATCAATTAACCATTTGAAATACGCAAAAAGATAAATAACTAAATTTGAACTATATCTATGTATAAATGTAAGAGAGACACTTCAAATTTATTAATCATTTAAATTAAAAGTAATAAAGATTCTTTAAATCATATATAATTAATTATTTTGTATATTAAAATCTTTATTGTGTATTAAAAATTGTTATACATTAATGCCTATTACTTTCAATTTTACTTTTAAGCATTGATAGCACTTTTAAGTTAAGCATAAAATTTGCGAAATGCCGAGCTTGCATTTGTACAAAGATACTTCTATCAAATTCAAAAGTTAAGTCAAACTTTACTCAAAACACATGGGTACTAAAAAAGTTTTGTCATACATGTTTATGAAGTGACTCTTTACAAAAATGATAACAAACTATTATCGTCGAGAAAGTATTCACTCAAATTTCAATTATATATATTAAGTGATTTTTGCACAAATAACATTTGAACATTTCGAAATAGGTATTGCAGAATATTATGGCTACTTAACGAGAAGGCATTTTCGAGCCATAATTTTGTTCATTTGGAAGAAGGGCTTAACTGACTCATAATTTTATTATGAAACGTAGTCAGTTAAGCTCTTCTTCCAACTGGACGAAGCTATGGCTCGAAAACACCTCGCTAAGTAACCATAATATCCTGCAATACCGATTTTGAAAATGTTCAAATGTCATTTGCGCAAAATACCGTTAAATATATTTAATTGAAGTTTGAGTGAATATTTTCTATATGATAATAGTTATTATTTTTAGAGAGTATTTTGAGAAGCACATACGACAACTTTTCTAGTGCCTCTGTATATACTTGACTGTATATCACTCAAATTAGTTGACTGTATAGACTATATATTGTCATTTTAATAATATTATGAACAAATAGTTCAAAACTGCACATTAGATAAAACCTTTAAATAGGAAACTTAGCTAAAGTACAGTTTCCAAATGAAAAACTTTGTTATGCACAAAAGTATATATCTAAAAGTTTGACTTCACTTTTCAATTTGATAATATATATATATGTGTGTATGTATGTATCAGTCAACACTAATTAGTTAGAATTTATTTATATGATAATTTTTATTAAAATTTCCCTTAACTTTACTTGACTTTAGTCAGTAGACTTGTTTCAACTTTTCTAATCTACTTATAACCCATAAAAACCAGCCAAATGTTGCGCTGGGGACACACAAACATTTTTGTTTAATTCAAAAAAGTTATTTAAGCATTCTTATCTATAGCCTAGAATGTATTATAGTCTAACATGAATTTAATAGATTAAAAGTTTTGAGTAACTCGTAACTAGGAAGAGGTTGAAAAATGAAACTGTTGAGTGTGGCGCAACAATCAAAATTTCAGACTTGCCGGCCATCCTATGTAATAATATGCATGCTTAAAAATAACTAATCAGCTTAATCTCTGCGTAATTCAACTATTCGATGTTATGGCTTGTTTTAAAAGTTTTCTTCAAGTAGTTATATTATTTGATTTTCATTCTTTTGAAGTTTTGTAGTTTTTGTAATGAAACGTTTTTTCAATACTATATTAAACAAAACATAAACTGAAATGAACTAAATTTCAATAGATAGTGTGAATAATGATAGAGTTTCTTAACAAAATACTAGCTGTTGTAAAGCTATTGTTTGCTCATATAATGACTGTGATTGTTTTGAGCTTTTGAATTAAATTTGCTTTATTAGATAGAAAATAAGTTTCATTTGCTCTGACAGTTGCTGCAACAGTTTTTGTTGTTTTTTATTGTTTTTGTTGTTTTTTATTTTCATACAATACTAAATTTGTATTCCAACTAAAAAATTTAATTTAGACTTGAAATAATCGATATGCTGAAAGAAAACTTCTAGCTAGTTGTGTTGCATCTATGTTATATTGTAATATCTCAATGCTGTAACTATATATTATTGCTTACGAAATGCTAATACCTTTCTTTACTAAATATACAGTCATAACAAATTATAGTATTTCAATGTTTTTTTGTTCATTATACAGATCTATAGCTTTGAGAACATTCTTAGTCCTTAGTGTAAGTTTCGAAACAGTTTGGATTTAGAAATGTTTTACAATAACCTTAAACAAGTAATGATCGAAAAATAACAGAATATTTATCAATTTTGTTTCAGAAAATCTGTCTGAAAATCATTCATTTTGTTCTAAGTGAAACCAAGCATTCGTACAATTTGGTCACTCAAATAATAAACCAAAATTTTACCAATATAATCGCGTGTCTGTTAATAATAATTTAATTAAGTTATGAAGGCTTCACTTTTAATTAACGATCATGAACGCAATTTGAATGATTTATCAATAAGTTTTAGTAGACTCTACTCTCCGCAGTCCTGTCAAGAGATCGTATGACTTCTCACAACATTTTGACCCAAAATAAAATAAGGAATTATTTAGACATTTTTGTCAACTCCAGTTGTCACTTCAGTAGATATTTTTGCGAATAGATTTTGTTCCAGAAAATGACTTTTTTATTCACAAATCATGTTCAATGTCAAAAGATTCAAGTGTTAAGACATGTTTTCTTTAAAGTCATGCCTTTTTATTAGTTTTTATCTTCGATAACGTCATTCAAGAGATTGATGTAAATAAGAATAAAGTATGATTTTTAGATTTATATTAGAAATAGAAGAGAAATTTAGTTTCAAATGTGTTTGAAAAAGAAATCAGAAAATTGTTTTTCAAAAAGGAGTTCGGCGCGCCTGGGTTCGAACCTACGCGCTTAAGGTAGTCATATCTTTCCTATGCTCTTTATTGAAAGAGTGGATAGCGTTTTACACGAATAGACACTGGAGCGCAGTGGTGAGGCCAGTATGGGTCGAAAGTGTACGGTATCCTCGATTCAATTACTCGCTAACTTGAAAAATAAAGTTGTATATTTTTATGAAATTTTGATTTGTTGTACTGCAACAATAGTTACTACAAAATAAAGTAAAAATAGACTAAACTCGAGATTAGAACTATTACACAATAAGTTTTATTTGGAAATATATATATATATGTACATAATCAAAATGAATATGATACATGTGCAACCCACTCGAAATTTCCTAATTTCACCACTGCTAAGGCGTTTTACTTATTCAAACTAAATACTCGATATTTAAATCTGAATTTTCGAGCTAAAATAGTTTGACGTACAAGCCATTTGGATATATTGTTGGTTTAGAGTGCATTTATATCTACGTCCGTCCCAATAGTGAAAATAGTATTCACTGTATTTAGTATTTTAAGTAATTTGAACTTCATTCACATTGTTGCCAATGGATTCAGATGAGAAGTGAGTTCATTTTTTAATTGTTGCTCTCCTACGTGTCAAGAGCTGTCTCGTAATTATAATCACAAATGCTATGGTATTCGTGACAGTTTAGTTATTTATTTATAATAGACTATAGATTACAATAGGTATAGCGTGTGATCGTTCAGCGAAGAATAATCGTTGATCACTCTCACAATGAAAAAAGAAAGTCATAAATAAATGATTTTATACAGTCTTTTGAACGATAGTCATATTGATAACACGTTTGATGTAATTTGTTGTCAGAATAGAGTGTAAATAAAGGAAGTCAGAAAAGCTATAGATCTATTACTTTTATTCTGATCAATTCTTGTTTGTTATTTTACAATATTTGTCAGCCTAATAGGTATTATGAAATTTAGTTTGAAAAAAATCAATATGAGATAGATTTTTTGAGCTCATGCGTATAATTTTGCCATTAAGATGTAAAATTAAACACTTGATACTAATGAATAATTAAATACAAGTATATACATATTTATACTCTAAAAGTATTGGCATTGTTGCATTTGAGTTGATAATGTGAATTTTTTATTTTAGAAAATCGATAGAAAATTTTGATAGATACGTTTGCAAAGTCTTAACTACGAGAAGATTATTTGCCATGAATAAGATCTTTATGTTAATGCTATTCATGAGAAGTATTTTGTAGTGACTACAGATTCACAATGATCTGAAATTTTTAATTTTCAATTATATTGCTTTAAAATATGCTATAAGTTTTTTATTTAGTTCTTAGCTGATAATTGTTTTAAGATAAATACTTAGCTAAACGTTTAATAATAGTAAATACTAGATTCTTCTCTTAAAGATTTGTTGGAATTGAAAAGTTTCTGTTTGTAGGATCTATCTAATCCTGCACTTGAATTGAAAAATTCTAAATAAAAGTAACATCTTATCCAAATCTCTTGCTATAAAGAAACCTGTTACAATTGACCATTGAATTGAATCCGAAAAGTTGACTCTAATATAAGACAAATCGAAATAGGAATCAGTATTAACTTTATCGTCTGTAAAAAGATATTTTGCTCGTATTGACTGAAATAAGAAGCTTCTCATGTTTAGTATGACTACCATAAGCAGAGATGGTGTCATTTAATGAATATTGAAGTTCATGTCTATTCATATAACATATAGTTAGTTGTTGTGCACTAATGCCAGATTCTCTTCATATATGTGGTTTCTATGGTGTTGAATATCTTTTGAGAAATATATTCTGATGCATATTCAGAATATATTCAGAAATATATTCATGCATATTCAGAGATATATTCTGAAATATATTCTGCATATTCTGAAATATATTCTGAAATATATTCTGATGCAAATATATTCTGAAATATATTCTGAAATATATTCAGAACACAATATTCGCCAATAATCAATGTTTCACCATATCCCTATAGTAAAAGCTTATATAACTCTTATTACTGTCAAACAGTCGTAAGTTAATAATAAACAATTTACAAACAGTCATACTGTTGATGTGTCTATTTCTCTAACTCACTTATAAGAAAGTATCATAACTATATGATTAAAGTTTTGCTCCGTCAGTAATAAATATTGTTGTTAGTGTAACTTTGCTCGCGACCTAATTAATAGACAATTTGCTACTAATTTCATTATTTAGTTTTATTGATAATGGCAAACAATTCTTATCTTACTTAATAAAGAGATATAGATTCAAATGTTCATCCAGATACCCTTTATACAGGCAAATTTTGGCTATGAATCAAAACTCAAACTTTACATCACTTCCTTCATTTATTGAATATTATTTGATGAGGAACACGTAGTTATCACATAATAGCTATTGTTATATGTGTCTCATTATTTGGCAATCTTCCGGTAAGATTTGTAAAGAAAAATCTTCAATAAACAACAAAGCCGTCAATAATTCGTCTATCGTGCTCTGTCCTAATCGTCGCTTCAATTAATAAAGCGGTAAATTTTGTACGTTTATTGCTAGATAATTGGCTATTTGTCCGAATAAGATGTGTTTTAGTGCCATTTCTGTAAAACATTTGTACATACGTAAGCACTTGTACTATTTGTATTATTGCAATTCATCCTTTTTGGGTAATGAGCCCAACTTATGGATCAAAGAGTTTCACTGTTTTCTTCTCTCCAATTTATTGCCACAATCATTTTTATTTCACTATTAACCGGTATATCAGCTCTTCCACACTCTCTTCCTGATGAAATAATTTCGGTTATTTTGAATGAGTTCGAATGAATTCTATGAAAGACACGATTCTATGAATTCTATAAAAGGCACAAATCTATGAATTTTATCATAAAATTGGGTTCAACTTTGCATTATTCCTATCTATTGAGGCATTTGTGACTGATATGTCATTTCGCTATCAATAACATGCTGTTTATGTCCAGATTTTGTTTATTGTCTGGAGACAGAAAACTATCCAATCAGATCGTGAAAATGAGAACCTTAATAATGGTAGGATTAGTTGTTATTGTTTTTGCAATTTGTTTATGCCAACCCTTTCATTTAATGGTTGGTCAAATTCAGTAGAATAATCAACTTTTAGCTGATTTACTAGCGATAAGCTAAGTTGCTATAATCCTATTGTCTATTGTTTACCACTTCAAAGCTGACTAGAATTGCTTCAAATGGAAGCAATCTTATGGAAAATGTTTGCAAAATAATGTAAATTTAAGCTAAAAGCAGATTTTGCTAAAAGTATTCAATATTCAACAAAAAATCAATAAACTGTCTAATTTTGAATATCTTAGTGGTTTACGATTAGAAATTTGGAGAGCAAAACAAATTCTTCAAGTATTATTCTGAGATTATCTTTGGAATGTGTGCTGATATTTTTGCAAAACACATATGGTTCTGTAGAGGCGTTTATGTTTATGAGCACCAGTCGCAGCTATATGAGTTCACATTCCGTAATGGAGCTCAAAAATAGGACTGTAAACTTCAAACTACTCAATACTTTTGATATAAAGACAAATAAGAAAATTCAGAATATTCAGAATATTCAGAATTGGTGAATATTCAGAAAATGCAAACTCTAATTAACTGATGCTTTATATTTGATGTATAAATTAATTTAGAACATTAATGTGGGCGGTTGTTCAGTGGCTAAGGCGTACTTTTGGTCTAACAACATGGAACCAAACCGTAAGAGCAAATACTCATTAAACACTATCAATTTGAATAATATGGGCGTTTGTTTAACAAAGTTATTTGTTTAATGGTTATTCGCTATTATGTAGACTTAACTGTAATGCACCGTAAAAATGAGTGCCTTAAAACTTTTATCTGTCTTTTCAAGCCTTACTTTTGATTAAAATACGTTTTAAATTGTTTTTATTAATTGAAAATATTTTTCGAAAATAATTTTTATTTTTATGGCTAATTGCTTACTAAAATAATAGAGACAATCATTTGCAGTGATAAATTGATTAATTAAATACTTTTTCAAGTCGTATTGACTTTAATTAATTAAAACGACAAAATTCAATACTTTTCAAATTTAGGTCTTAAATGAAATGAGAGATTTATCTAGTTCTTATTCGACAGCATAAGCAATGATAGCCGACTTTGGTGATTGATAGTACTTTAATAGCACTAATTTTTTAATCAAAATTTGTTGACCATTATTGTAAAGCTAATTAATTTTAATTAGATTTGCTGAAGACTTTAAAACTTGAACGCTTGAAATATGATATCTTTGTGTAATAGAAAATTTAACGACATAAATAGAAACCAAAATCAATTTGAGTAACTTCAGAAACATGAAAAAATATGGCGCTAGAAAATAAATCGAGTTTGAAGTTTTCAATACAATATATCAATGAAGCTTTGAAATATTGTTCAACCAAAAATTCGATGAGGAAATACTGTACACGCATCTAGTTCTAGATTACACAATATTTCAACCAACCAGTCGAGTACTGGTTCTCAATGGCTCTGAAGATTTTACTGTCTGTCAGGCAATAGTATCGCTTTTCAAAAATGCCTCTCATCTCAAATTCCTAAGGTTAAACCATAATCATTATACTTTATCTAAACAATGCAAATTCTTAAAGCATCTAGCTAAAATGTTTGAAATTTACTGCATTATATTGACTAGATTTTGATCAAAACAGTATAGCTTAAATATACTCTAATTAGATATTCAAGTTATTCAATGAATTCCAATCTTGATTTATGTATTCATGTTATGTATGCAAAACACTCATTCAGTTGGTATAAATCTTTGTTTTTCATTCTGGAATAAACCTATATTTTGGTCTGCATATGGATTTTGCGTTTTTCAGGTGAATTATTTTCTCATTTATTGAATGATTTATTACTATTGAAATCCAGGAAATCTTTGCCTAAAAAGTTTAACCGCAAAAAATCAAAATCATTCTAAAGAATCTCTTAGAGAACTTCTGCGACTTTTTGTTGCCAAACATTACGAAATTCAATTAATGCTATCAGCTATCCGTCAATTAAAAGATTATGTTAAGTTTATTAAAGAGTTATCTTTTATTCTGCCTTAAAAATTACTCTTCAAATAAAATATTTTTCTATCAATTTATGCAATGATTTGAGCAAAAGTTAAAATCAGAAATTTTGGCCAAAAGCTCACATGATTGAGTTGTTACTGAAAAGCTTGTCCTCAAGGACTTCTGGTGAAGAAAGAACTTCTCGTGTGTCGGTTTCGAATTTTTGCTCGAGAATCTAATTCTTTTGATGAGTTTGGCATCCAGTTCCATATTTCAATGAATGCGAACACAACTGTAGTGAAGGTCGAAGAATATTCTATAGGTTCATGAATATCAATTATATTTACAAAAATAGTTAAATTATACAAACTTTTGTTCATCAAACTAGAAAGTTCGACTCATTTTGTTTGAATTACTTTCAATAAATTTAACAAAAGTCTTGAGAGAGAAGGAGAGGGAGGGAGGGAGGGAGAGAGAAAAGCGATTTGAATAACTCTTGAAGAAATAGAAGATCTGCTATATTATATAAAACTTATTATTAAGAGTGGAAACAACAAACTGGATGATTCACGCGAACGTTTAGAGAGTAAAAGGAAAAGAAAACTAGTGAATTTATAATTTTAAATAAGAACCTAGATACACTATAGAAAACTTAAATTTGTGATTCAAATTCGTATAATTTATTCTATTTTCATTGTAATATTCCTTCTCTCATACTTTCATATTTGGCTCAATAGATGAGTAGAACTTTCTTCAAACTCTCACATTGAAGTGATTTTACATAAGAATAATATGATTCAATGTTAAATTCAATGAATTCATGAATCTAATGTTAAATTTCAAACTACTATAAGTGTGTTCTCACTTCAACTCTACTTAACTAAAAGCTTGTTAGTACTGCATCAAAGTTTGTCGTGAAGTTTTCAATTCTAATTTAATAATTGTATAGATTTTGAACAACAGAATGTTCCGAAAGAAGTGGATCATCTTGAAGAAGACAAGAGTGTAAAGTGTGAAAATAGTATTAATTAGAGGTAGTTTAGTCTGAATTGAGTTTTGGTTCATACTTTAAATAATAGATTTGATCAGAACATTGGTTTATGAACTAATCTAAATATTTGATAGCGTGTTATTGAATAATTAATAAGATTTTCATGGATTTATATAATTAATTCATTTGTATTGCCGTAAAGGCGCATAATTGAAACTTTCTTTTTTGTCTTATTATGTAATGCTTGCGTTCAAAACAGACTCGATTAATAAATAAATCATTTCATTCAATTGAATAACACGCTTGAAGTGAATAGTTGTTTGTGATCAGTGACTAGACTTTATTGTTCATCAATATAGTCAATATTATGAACATCAATTCAAGTATGAAATCAGATTTATGCAACTAATCAAATTAATTGATAAGTCAAAACTGAACTCTATCTTAACAGTTAACATCTTAAACCTCTATCTATTGAATCATAAAGTAAAGTCAATCTAAGAAATCTTTCTCTCCAGATATTAGCTTTTGTCAGATATTGTTATTTAAGTAAGTCTTATAATGCCTGAGGGAAACTAAATATCTTATATGCAGTTTGAAGAAATTTATGCAAATTTTTATGCAATCAATTTATACTACAAACACATAACAACTAAGTTGTTAGTTATTTCATCTGACTCAACCGAAAGAATGAAAATGCATTAAGTGGTTCGATAAACTACTTTCCAAAGTGCTATTCCATGTACTATTTTCACTTTTCATTCTACTTCATTCTTGATTCTTCATTCTGGGTTCTTCCTTCTTGATTCTTCATTCTTCTTGATTCTTCATTCTAGGTTCTTCCTTCTTGATTCTTGATTCTTGATTCCTGATATATCTATTATGGTTCTGATGAATCTATTCGAAGAATAGAGCATCACTGATTGCCCAAGTTCTCTTCAGTTCTCACTTAATGTTCAGTCATTTTGATAAGTTATTAAGTAATGTATTACATAATGACTAAAAATATAAATTGATTCCAATTTGTTGACTGAAAACTGTTGATTATAAGAAACAAGTATTCGATGTCATACAAAATGTGCATCAATTGAAGCATAAGCCATATGTAAGACAAGAGAAGGTAAACATTAAAAGTGATCTCTAATCGAATGAAAGTATCAACTCTTTGGTTGTATACGGATTTGTTATTCGAAAGTGAACGCTAAGAGAAGGATTTACTTAAGTAAACACTTGTAGTATTTGTTGTTAATCTTGAGATGTGAGATGTAAGAAGAAGTCTTATTGAGTAGGTTTTAATCAGAATTGAATGAAAAAATCAATTTAACTCTTATGTTGACTAAGTATATCATCTTCATTAGTGTTAGGTTAACATTAACTAACAACTAAAATACTAATTCTTACCTTAGGTGTTTTTTTTATTCTGTTTGATGCGATTCTTTTCTAATTATACTAATACTAAACATGTTTCTTAGTGTGAAATATTAGATATTTTATACTTTATTCAAATATTATATCTAAGAATTATAGGAAAAGTCTACTCAAAGGTAATTTTATATTAAATCAATTTTAAATAAGTTAAAAGACATTTTTGACAGGTGGTAAAAGCTAACTTGTTGTAAACTAGCTACATTATAAGTGTACTGTTGCTATGCTACTATTAGTAGAACTTTGTTATTATATATAATCTCGAAACTATTGTAATTAATTATTATTAACTAGTAATTATTTGGACTTGAGAAACAATTAAAAGTTAATCTGATTATGTAAACAAAGTCTCTAGAAAACAGACACTTACCTAAAAGCTTAAAACATAATCGATAGAATTGAAATGCGTAATAGATAGATGATATTTATCAACTAAATATTGTTCGGTTTTAAATGGACTTAACATTAGTGAAGAGGTCTTTTATTTAAGTTATATTATCATTAAAGTTTGGATAGAAATTTAGTGAATTGAGTAAAATAAAGTTGGTAAGATAGATATACAAACTTAGTTCCATAGAGACTACTCATTAAAAACAATCAAGCTTAAATTATTGATCTTATTTTCTTTTATTCTTACTTCATTAATGTAATTGAAATAAACTATTTCTAAACAAAATCTAGTAATAAATATATGAAAATAATATATAAGCAAATAAACATGTTTTAAGTTAATTTATTAAAATAACAAATTGATTTAATATAACTAAGAGCTATATAACTTCGATTCAGTCTACTTTCACCTCAGACTTTCTCATTAATTAACGCTTACTTTTTCAGTTGAATTGGGTCACAATTACGGACCAGAAGCCCGTCAATTTATTGCAAGTAACTTATCATCAATTCATATAGTAATTGAGTGGAGTGGGCGAAGTAGTGCTACTTAGCTATTAGAGTATCTGTAGTGAACTCACTATTAGGAATATCTGTAGTAAACTTACTATTAGGAATATCTGTACTGAACTTACTATTAAGAGTATCTGTACTGAACTTGCTATAGAAATACCTCTACTGAATCTACCTTATAAACTGGAATTACATTTAATGTAACCAGAACTTCCACTTTCACACAATTTCATTTTGGCCAAATTCTCTAATATTCTAATAAATTGATTTTCTGCTCCATATCAAATCTAAAATAGGTTCAGTAAATTGGGTCTATTTTCGAAATTACTCGAGTTTTGCACTTGAATTTATTATTGGGATTACTTTGATCTCTCAAATGGATATATTGAATGTGTTTTGCAGGTCTATATTGTTTATTTTTATTCCATTAGGATAATATATAGAAAAATTAATCAAATAATGAATTCTAAAATGTTTTATACTCATAAGAATCACTTACTTGTTGGTGAAAATCTCAAAAATAATTCATATGTTACGCAGTGCATTAGTATTCACGTTATCAAAAAATAGACAAGATAAAATGACAGAAAATATACTATGTTCTCACTATATCTCTGAGGTATTAGTATTTAGATTCGACATTTTGCATTCAGTACATATCAGTGTAATAATAATTGTACACAATTAACATGAACGCTAATTATTCTCAAATTGGCAACATTAAAAAATTATAACAATTAAGAATGTCAGACTTCTAGTTTTACGTGATAGCTAAAATTTGATTATAAAAGAGAAAAAGTGATTTGAATCGAACCAGATTAACTTTATCTGTTATTTCGCAACCTAAAGTATGGCATTAGATGAGCAACCGTTGGAAAGTTCAACTTTGCAAACTATTAGGATTGAGAAGATGAGAGTTTTTCTTTGAATACAAATTGTTCATATGATATTCAATAGAATTGTATTTCTACTCTATAGCAAGTATTTTATTTACGTGCATTAAAAACATTGACGATTTGGCACATGTTTTTGCAATAATGGACTACAAATATCTCCCATCGGTTAACATATCCATTGCTGCATTATCACTCAATGCATTATTCATTAAATTCTGCAAAATCGATATTATTTATAAAAACTATACTTTCGCTCTACTTTCTAAGTATATTTGTTTCACTCTAAAAATTCGTTAGGTTGGATTCTTGGATTAGGTTAGGTTAGATTCTTCTGATTTAGAGCCTGAGATAAATTCTGAATATTCAATAAGAATAGATAAAGAAAACTAACGAAATGCAGTTGGGGCTGACATTTTGCAGTATTTAATAGCAAAGGTTACTCGCCTTATGTCTAAAGTCAATTAGTGTTGAGAAACTCTGATGAGCATCAGCTCACAGTTCTCAATATATATTCCTTTGAAAGCACTCTCGTCTCTCAGGTCCATATCCTCGAGAAAAACACTTTTGGAGCGCTTTTATTTGTTGTCTGACATAATAGCCCGATAAACCATAGATGAAATTTCAACAGAACTTCAGCAGAATTTTAACAGGATTCGACAGAATTTCAATAGAATTCAACAGAATTCAGCAGAATTAAACACAAAACTTTTTATTTAACATTTATGGGTCCATTATGTTTGTATCCAATTTTCTGGTCGTATCTTTTGACAATTTTTATTTCAAAAATAAAGTTGAAAATAATTAGATTTATATCTAAGCTATCCTCTTCTATGTAATCATATTCTCGTTAAGTTTGATAGTAATTACAAAGAGTATCGAATTTTTATTGGAATTGTTGATTAAATAGTTGGTGAAATAGTTCGTGCAGAGTTGAAACTATGAGAAATTTACCTTATGTCAACTTCTGTTTAGCGCCAACAAAATACTGAACAGTTATATTCTAGCAAATAATACAAGGAGAATAAGACCAAAATGAAAGTAGGCTTACATAAAGGTGAGGACCAGTACAAACAAGTGTCACGCATATTGAACAATATAATTGTGTCAAACAGTTATTCAATGCTCTTTTCTCAATCAAATTCTGTATATTTGCAAAATAGTATAGTTTAATCTGACTGAAATTATAATTTCTATTTTCAACAATAAGATTATACACGTGTTAATTACTTGAGTGGTTTGTTATAAATATTTTAATAAATTGATATTTAATCTTTCAAATTAATAGGCATTCAAATAAGTGAATTGATGTATTTTTAAATTCTTTGTTGACAACTCGTATTCAGGCTAAACAAACAAATCGTTTAATTTATTTCAAATCTTTGGTCTGTTCTCAAATCTATATATATTGTGCTAAACTCTATCTACAATTAGGGCAAATACACAAATAATTTTGATGAATTTGTAAAGATTATTCATACGTCGATATGAATAAACATACAATGAGGTGAGTTAAGTTTATTTCTATCGATTACTTCAATTTCCTAACTATACCTAAAAATATAGTCAAAACGGATGCAATCATTTAACAAATGACTTATAGTTGCTCAACAATAAATTATTTTATCATTCGTTGAACTGTTCAATAAAAATAATATTAAATATATATTTTTGTTGATTATCTATCACTCTGTTCCTATGGTTGTGTCAAATATTTTTTTATATAAGCTTAATAACAGTGCATAAGAATAGAGTTTGAGACAACCTGAAACTTAGCTGATCCAACGAATATATACTATTTGTTTGAAGTATCAAATAAACTGACATTCCGTTCGTTGAAGGCTTGACTTCAAGTGTTTGCCACTTACTAATTATGATCAATGATTTTTCTGCTACGCCAAAATTCACATGAGACAAATTTGACGCCTGACAAAAATAAATACACATTTTGTTTGTATATGTGTATGCTGCACATCCTGTTTTATGCCACATATTCTGTTTTATACCACGCATTCTGTTTTATGCCACACATTCTGCTTTAGACTACATATTCTGTTCCTATGCATATATATTCTGTAGTGATGGTAAAACCAGTAAGGTTTTGTTTTTTCATCCACTTATCTATAAATTTATAGGAATGATTTAGAATTAAGTTACGAATCTAATTAAAACAATGTCTTCTTCACGATTTCACTTTACATGTTTCTTTTTTGAGTGGGTCTGAAAACGATTTAAATTTTAGATCTAACATAACTTAATATTTTATTCAAATGTAAGACTTGATAAAAAAATTGGAATTTTATTAGCCCAAAATGTTTTATTTACTCAGAGTTTGATCGATCGGCTAATATTTGTGATGTTTTATATGTAACATAACTAATGTTTAGTCAATTTGAATAAAAATTCTGCTCAACTATTAAATATGCTGAAAGGATCAGCTTATATAAAGCTTAACTTTTATGTTACCAACGATATACTTTTTTAGTTCAAATGTAATTTTCTTTTTCTAATGTAAGATGCTTTTAAGTTATCAGTTTTTCATATAAATCTTTTCCTCACTTCAGCCATAGACTGATTAGTCGTTAATTTCAATAATCAAAGTCAAATCTTGTTTTAGCTTATAGTACATTTAGTGATTACAGTGTTTGATTAGAAGATGAGTCTCAGTTTGATGTAGACTTCAAGCTGAACAAATTTTTCAAGTTGAACGTGAATCAAATTTGACATTTTTATTATGGTTGTTAACTGAAACTAGTTTTTGCGAAAATTTATGCCTACTAATTATTAATTGCCAGATGTGATAAGCTTAAAACATGAAATTAACATTGATCTGAATGTCTGAAAATTGATGTGTTGGTCAAGTTTTTATATAATTCTATCATTAATCATCATATTATTTGATCGCGAAATTCTAAATAATTGGCTAAACTCAATGTAAGAATGAGTCAAAAATTACAGCTCACCAGTTTATGCTCGCAATTTTGATAATAATTTGTGAAAAGTGTCAAAATGATCCATAATTTTCTTGAAAATTGCTCACTTTTCAGCACATTTGGTGTAATTTCTGTTGACGCTGAATCTAAATTTTTGGATTCAGTGGTCAAATCAAGTGTCAGGTTGAAGACTGCACACAAAAAATATGTTTCATGGTTTTGAAACGCTATGAAAGTTGAAAATAATCTTTAGCTAAAATAAGTGTCACCAAAAATTTCTTTGTTTATACACTGAAATGATTGGTTTTGACTGAAATTATATTAGTTTTTATTTGGCATAAATGTTACTTTTTTCACTTGGAAGACTATTTACTAATCTCACAATATTTTTAGCTTCAAGTCCAAAGTCCAAACGATTAGATGAACGCTTTAAAGCACTTTTAGTTTAGAACTATTTGTCAATAGTTAATGAAGAGACGAGTAAATATTTGTGACAATAGGACATAATGACTTGTTACTAGTTATAATAATTATTAATCTGATAAAATATGTGAATGCGTGCATTGAAGCAATTTCTGAAATATTGCCTAAATGTAATAATCAACAATGTTGCCTGGGTACAATAATCAGCAATATTGCCTGGGTACAATAATCATCAACATTGCCTGGGTACAATAATCAACAATTTTGCCTGAGCACAATAATCAACAACCTAGTAAAACAAGATTAAACCGATATTTGTAGTGCGTGTATAGCCTGTTAGACAATAATCTATTTTCCAGAAATGAATAGAAAAACAGTTTTAATTAAAGCACATCCCATATAACAGCAATTAATTAAGTTTAGCTGTTGTCATGCACCACAACAGACTTAAATAAGTAGTGTCTCTAATCAATGGCAGTTTGTTGTCCAACTGTTCTCATCGTAACTGTCTAGTCATCAGAAGTTTTTTTGATAGCTATTTTGACGTTCACTCAAACGTTTCGGTGATAAGGACTTATCGTTTTGATCGCTAATATCATAGCATTTTCAATTTCGGTAAAAAACAAAAGTTCTATTTATTCGCTTCAACATTATGAATAATTGAAAACTTGATTAAATTGAGTGATCTATGACAAGTTTCATATTTGATATCTTCTCTGTCTATAGAATTATAGAAATTTGAATCAATAAATAGGGTATTATTCGACAAATGTGTTAGCGGTTGTACTCAAAAAAATAGAAAAATAGTTACTACTGATAGCTACTATCTATATCTGTTTGCTATTTGAACCTAATATTAACAAACGCTAAATCAAATTGTTAGCCAAAAATTGATGTTTTGTAATCCAATCATAGCATATGTGATAATCTGAGAATATGAGCCGAATCTCTAGTATGATAGCATTAGATTCTGCTTAGGTCTATAATTGTTATTTTTGATCTGGACTTATTCTGGACTTATTCTGGACTTATTTTGGACTTATATTTCGCAATTGAATCATGACTTTATGAACCATTTAATACCAATTGGACGAAATTACTCTTACAACGCAAGGAGATATCAACAAATATAAGAATAATATAGAAATATGATAGTATTCTGAGATTCTTATAAGAATCTTGTTTCCATCAAATAGATTGAAAACATTCGTGTTTTTTACTGAATGACCTCAATTGAGACGAAATAATCAAATATTTGGTTAATCAATAGTAATTCTCATATATCATAATAATAAATATAGACTTTGTTAGCGATCTAAAGTGACAAAAATATAAAGTAATTGATTGTGAGGTGTACTTCATAGAAGCATTTCTGCATATCCACATATCTGATATATATTGAGATTGACTAAATAAACTTCAAGTTAATCCCGCATAACTTTTCAAAGTTATGAAATTTATTCAAAACTGTCTAAAATATATTTAAAATCATGAATATAAAAGCTTTAAAAGTTTTTATTTATTAAGCGCATAGGACTAAATGTTTATAAAAAGGAAACATAAATAAGAATTGTTGAGCAAACTTAATAGAAATAATTTCATATCTTCACATAAACAGACAAGTTCTGTATTATAATTTCAGGTACCTGATCCAACAAAGCTTTAGCTGATTGAGATTTATAAACTTTATTTGAATATTTACAGCTAAGATCTTAACATAAGTCGTAATAAAACCAATTGAAAATAGAGTTTTATTCAACTGATTTTAATTGATTTGGCAGAAATATTACTAATGTTTGAAGAACAAACCAGCCTAACCTAACCAATAATCTTATTTTATCTTCAACAATTAATCAATATTGATCATTATCAAAGTAATAATTTGACGATTAAGTTGAATAACTATGAGCAACTTAAAAAATTTTGAAAAATGATCATCATTTTCTCTTAGCAGTAATGCATCGCTTCTGTATATGTTCGGCTTTGACCAAAACATTCAATTTTAGATTACGTTTCTGCACAAAAGCATACAAACTTTGAGTAACAGAATTATTTACTCATGAGAATTACAACTCTGTTCGTTTGTAAGTTTTCATAGAGGTTGTGATAGACAAAACTGAAGGGAATTGGGTTTTGTGAAAACAACTTGTGAAATAAGGTTCAACTCGTAACTGACTCACATTTCTGTATTTATTCTTTCGTGAATGAAAACTAAAATTAATGGTTCAAATTCTTGATCGATTAATGGCTCAAATTCTTGATTGTGCAATAAATTGAGCAAATATTGAAGCTTAAAAAATATTTCTTATAATTGATTAAATAAATTAAATTTCAAATTAAGAAAATTATTTTGTTAGCATTGCTCAACAAAGAATTTTTCGTTTCATATTATGCTCTTTTGTGGTTCGAAACTTATTTGAACAGAAGCGGAAGATGAAAAAATGATAAACTCTGAAGACTTGTGTTGGCCGTGTCAATGGAATTTTGATGCACTGAAATAAATATTTAAAGAGTTTAGTCAAATAGTGGCTGAATTATTGATGATTTGAAGTAGGGTATCAAAACGTGTTGCATTTTCTCATTCATTTTAAATAATGACTGACGATGTCATCATATTGAATGTTATATAGAATTGAAATTCTGTATATATGTTGAAGTTATCATTGTAAATCACAAGCTCTGTGTACTTTGGACTCACAGAATACCTATAAGTCTGACAACAACTAAATTAACAATTACCTAAAATAACCTAATTAACAATAATGTACTCTCTTGTGTATACTTCAACTATTCAAAGTATGATTGCATCTTTTCTCTTAACTTTCGTCTGGACTGATAAATACGAATGAAGTGGATCATAGCCGTCAGTGGTATACAGTACTATTGCTTTGTTTCGTATTTGTTTGCCTTCAAATTTGTTTTTCGTATGAAAAGATGTTTCGAGTACTTGGTTCAAAAATCATGTACAGTTAATCTATTGACAATTTGTTTTAGGTTAGGTTAGAATATTTGCAAGCTTTGAGGAAAAAATTTATAATTCATCATACAACAAGGTGTTTGACACATAAAATCCACAACGTTTTAGTTGGTCATAACTTTACAACTACAGTATCGATAAAAACGAGGATTATTTTAAAATTAACATTAATATAGATTAAAATAAAATTAATTTGAAACTGATAGGATCCCTATCTGTTATTATGCATACATTTGTTATCACACGCCTCATAAAGTTCTGGTAAGTCTTTCAAACTTTTTATGATCTCTGGACATATTGAACCGAAGAATTATCTTATTAAATGAGAAAACCATCAACTACATTTATTGGAAATAATCAAGAGATTGCGATTTTATCCAAAACACATGTTCCAGAAAAATTTAATTTTTTGAATTCCATAAATCTTTCACCACATCGTGAATGACATAAAAGTTCATATTTGAAGGCCATAGCATTATAGAACATACAACGCATTTGACACTAATCATTTTTTATTTGATGAGTAATTAATTTTTTGAAAGAAGCAATTTGATAGTCCATTAAACAAACTTCAAAATGATATATTACACTAATTAATGTAATTCGGGTTCTAGGGCTTCGGTTGAAATATATTTTCTGATTCGGCAGCTAAAGTCAGGGAAGTCATTTTAATCGAAATTCCGTTTTCCAAAATTTTTTCCAAAATTTCAAAAATGTCGAGATTCAGACAAAATGCTAAGATTCAGTTAAAATTCCAAAATTCGGTTAAAATCAGGGCTTAAAGATTAAAAGTCTGCAAACTGAGCTGAAATCGGCTTAGAGAAAGGAATTTTTAATAAATGTTTCATGTGAAAGCTAATTTAAAATTGTTGTAGTGACAAAATATAGAGAGTAGTAAAGTTACTTTATTTTTAAACTTACAAAACATGTTTAGACCTTCCTCGACAAATAGATCAATCTATCTTGTTTCATGTTATACCAGTCGTTTTATTAACAGTTTTAACTGAATCAATCATCATTGGATTAGGTGGTTCTTATCAGTTAGAACCGCTGACCCGAAACTCGATAAGTATGAGTTTTTATAGATGTATAGAAAAAGCAAACATTGTGGATTCTAGGCCAAACAACCATTGCGGATTCTAGGCCGAACACCCAAATAGCATTCTATGAATTAATAAATTTTCAACTTAATTAATTAAAGTGATTTGAACTGTCTCAATGTTGTTGAAGATTAAACAAAAATCTTATTGAACTATTTGATATACAGCTCATTCTTCCAGAGCATGAGTTGTAAGCCCAATTATTTGGACTAACAAAAAACAAAAGCCGCGTTTTATCCTATAGAAAATGATTGTTATCTTTCTAGAAACATTAGTCAGGATGTAATCTTTTAGAAGCTGTGCTCATAAGCACTTTTCTAATACTTCTTTTTTTGTTTCTATAGTCCTTATTTAGGTGTCTTCAAAAGTAAGGCTAATTCTAATATTTGTTTCAAGGTGATCATTGATTTCTAAGACAATTAATGACTTTACTACGGAATGTAAATTGCATTGTTCCAGATCACGTTCGGTAATTCTAATAATTAGATCTAACCTAAACTTGTATGGTATTATTGCTATGAGATATTTGTGACAATACATTTCACATTCCGTAGTTAAGTCGAAATAACTTTTTAAGCTTTATATGAATAAGTAATTGTTTACTTTAGAAAATCTATAATTATGATTGAAATAACTTTTAGTACATTGTTTCTATCAGTAGCTACCACTAAAGTATTGCAGGTAATATTTTGAATGTTATTTCTTTTTAATCAGATCTCTATTAGAGAATCTGGATGCTTGTATTTTCCAAAATTCAGAGCTGGTGCTGTGAAACGGACGTTAATCATGAAATATGACGTATATATATTAGTATCGTCTATACTGTAAGCTATCACAAAGTGATTCAGTAGAAATATAAAATGATCAAACATTTAAGTGAACAAATACCTAAAGTAAATTGATTGAAAGCATATTATTACTAAGAGAAGTGTAAATAGTTTTAAATGAATAATTAAAATTTAATAGTTAAGATACCACATTTACACTAAACAGAAGACATATAGGGTTAAGAATAGTATGTTCAGTCAGAATTCTCATTAATCATGTGTGGCGATGTAAATCAGGGAGAATTAAAGTTAGGTTAGTCGATGTGTTGATTTAAAAAATTTCCTAAATTTACATACATATTTTAAGTGATTTATGATCTCAAATATTGTCTTTTTCCATGAAGTCTAGAATTTCCAAATATTCAGACTTATGTCACATGAGAACTGATAGTATTGAGAGGAAAATCTGAAAGTAAAATAGTTGAAAAGGAGTGTAATAGGAGAAAATAAGATTTAGATAGACAAAAAATTCACTAGCATTCAATGCCAATCGAATTGAGCACCAAATGCGCAAGACTAACTTCGATCAAAATATTCTGCAATAACTTGTACGAGTTGTTTTGGAGGCTAAATCCCAGTTGAGTTGACGCTTCGAAAGCTAACAGAACCAGAGTTTAAGAATCAGAGTATAAGAACTGTAGTCTGAGAATCGCAGTCTAAGAGCCGGAGTCTAAAGAGGACCAAGCAACTATTTAATCATTTGTTTGTGCTCGAACTTTCGATATAATTGATATTTAAACTTAATATTGCGTTCTGGTTCTCATCACAAAATGTCTCAACAAAATCTATTAACTGTCTATCAGAATGATTCATTTGAAGACAATGGGTCTTTAAGTACATCGTCAGCATCTGATCGAACACAAGATGATAAAACTGTTAGAAATATAATTATAATTGCCTGTTATAGTCTGATAGTAATTGTGTCACTTTCGGGAAACTTATTAGTTTGTAAAGTGGCGTTCGGTAAAAGAAAAATGCGGACAACGACTAATATGTTAATTGCGAGTCTGGCCTGTTCTGATATAGTCATGACTGCCTTTAATATACCCTTCAATGTCGCTCGACTTCTACTTCTCGACTGGCCTTTCGGTAGTGGACTATGTTTTTTAGTGCCGTTCATTCAAACTTCTTGTGTTTATGTGTCAACCTTTACCATGACTGTGATCGCTATCCATCGATTCATTGTCTTGAAAAAGGGAACCACTTCGCGCACATTTTCATGCCTTCGACTAATAGCTGTTGTAATTATAATCTGGTTATTAGCGGCCACACTATCGCTACCGCATTCAATGTTTAATGAGATAAAACAGGCGACAGTTTATGGAAAAACAGTGAATCGTTGCCGAGTAACTCACCCAAAATTGAATTTTGATATACCATTATTTCTTTCAGTCGAAGTCTTTATAACACAGTATTTGACTCCACTTCTTATAACTTTGGTAACTATTCATTTGAGATTATATCGATTTATTAATCATTTTTTATCACTGTCATTTTATTATAGTTATATAATAAATTATATTCTCATTTTTAGTAGTTTTCAGTTTTTTTCTTCTAAATTTAGACTTGAATTAGTCAGAAAAATTAGTTTTTTAAACAAATGATGAGTTTTAATGGAATCTTATTTATAATTTAAATAACTTTTAGCATAGATATAAAAGTGAGAAATTAGAAAAAGTAAGTTTTTCCTGTTTAAAACCAATAAATTCAGAGCAGAAACTCATAGAAATAAAGACTAACTGAAAGATCAATAATGTTTAGGTGGTTTACGTGAAAATCGGATTTATTGTGTCAGAACAAGGAAGAGTTTTGGCCACTTCTAGCGATAATCGCCGGAGACAGCAATCAGAAGCTAAGCGTCGAAGAATCATTATGTTAGCTCTAGTGGTTTGTGTTTTCGCTTTTTGCTGGTTGTTTCTCAACGTATATCACCTATTAGTTGATTTCAAGATAATTAAACATAACTTCACTCTATTTCTAGTCGTATGTTTTTAAATCTATTTCTCATTTATATCATTACATATTTTTATTATATATTTTGGCCATTTTTTCACTATATTTTCACCATATTTGCCCACATTTTCGCCATATTTGCCCATATTTTCGCCATATTTCTCAATATTTTGCCCATATTTTTCCTATTTATCTAAATTATCATGGATTTTCTATACAATACTCATTATAACTAATATTTTTACATCACCTAATCGTAAGTTGAATGCCATCTGATTGATTAATATTTCTTTTTACAGTGCCATTGGTTAGCCATGTCTTCAGTTTGCTATAAGTAATAATATTTACAAAATACAAAAATAGTTTTGATCACTATATATAATTAATTTGATTAATACTTCTCTCCTAAGTCCATTCATATACTGCTGGCTCAATGAATCATTCAGAAAAGGCGCGAAAAAGTTCTTCTTATTATTCTTCAAATGTCGAAAGTCAAAACACACTCACAATCCAATTGAGACACGCGAAGAAGATGGCAAACTGCACACTACTGTCACTGCTGTTGATGGCAAACGCACTTCTGTTTAAGACCTTAATAGTTGTTGACATGTTGATTGCTACTAAAATGTAACTATAAATATAACTTTGTTTGTGCCTAAACTCTGCATTTTGTTATAAATTGAAGCCCCAGTTGATTAAGTCCTTCATCGCCTTTAGCTTTCATCTGATTTTCTTTTGATAATCATTAGTGAGAACTCGTTGATTAGCGATGGGTATCATTGAGCAGAGAGTTGAAAAGTGAAAATCCTATCTGTCTCCTAACTATTCCTTAGAGTACTCTAAAGCGTTTCAGTTTTCACTTGATCGAAGTGACCTAAAGTTATTCGATCGGAGAATAAAAAACGTTTCGTTAGTCATAACAAGAAATTAATAATTTGATTGTGTTTCAGACAAGAATTCATAAATTCCTATGATTCAATTTATAGCAGATGGATATAATGCCAAAAGTATAGTAGGCTTTTTGTATAACAGATTATAATAGCATGAGAAACATCATGCTGCTATCACAGGGTATATTCAAGGATCAGTGTGACCATTCCAGATTAAGCTAAATCGATTTGAATTTTGACTAGAATTCTGATCATTGATTACATTTCAAGCCCAACGTTTTTTATTCAAATTCCACATTTTTCTATGAGCAATGTTGACATTTTACAATCAAATCAGTCTAATATACTAAAAATTTCGTGTCAAAGTGTGTTAGAATAAATTAGAATATGTTACAAATAAATATTAGAATATATTTCAGATGAATATTAGAATATATTTCAAACGAATAGATGCTTACTTTTGGGATACAATCAAAGTTATCTTTTATTCTTAGCTACACTTAGGATTTGTCAGAGCATAAAAGATAGAATGAATTATCGCTTTTGGGCAAAATAAAAAAGGTTTGATTTGCAGTAAACTAATTTATCTGTGCTGTACATAAGTTTATTTTGAATACTGTAATCAATAACATTAGTTTGAAACAGAATGGTTCGAGCAAAGCTGTTATCTTGGCTCACACGTTAGACCTATTGTCAGAATAAGAGATAAGATTCTGAGCGAAGCCGAAAGATTTTCCAGACAAAAAATATAGTCATTGATCAATATAACTGTTATAGTATATAATTATTGTTAGTGTCAGACTCTAATTGTGTGATTTAGAAGCTATCGATCTTCTGGAAAAGGATATGATAGAAAAACTATATTTACTTCTTTTATTTGACTTTATTTTTTTCAAACCTAATTAACCCAATTTTTGAATTGTTGTTACATAACAAAAGAATTAATTACTGTAATTAATCATCTATAAGATATGATTTACTCATATCTATCTAGCTTGAATGGATCTAGCTAGCTTGAATATGAGCTTGAATGGATCTAGCCAGCTTAAATATGAACTTGAATGAAGTTGTCAAACTATTGAGAGAATAAATTAATTGTTATAAAATTGATGAATATTTTATTACGTGTAAAGTTTGTCCTATCGTTTCAGTCATTTCATATTCATTAATGAACTTCAGATCAACGAATTGATTGATAAAATCAAATTATATTTAACAATTCTATAGGTATTTGATAAATGTTTAGATACGAATAGTTGTTCATAGAATTGATTTTGCATTTATCATAACTACAAGACAAATATTTTTGAAATTTTCAGAACATGATCGAAGAATTTTTTAATTTTACACGCTTTTAATCCTAAATGCTATTCAGCTAATTCAGCGTAAAGTGACTTTAATGAAGAAAAATTATATACAATTTTGAAATATCAACAAATTATTGATTTTAGTGATGGAATTATGATCAGCTCGAGTCTAAGACTCTTTTTGATTTAGTGTTTATCATCTATAGACAACTATAAATTCTAACAATTCTAACTTATTTCATGTATGAAATACATCATTCGAATTATCAAATGATAATAATGTATCTAATACTAACATACTGTATATTTATATGAACTGATAACTCAATAATTTTGTACATAAATA
Source organism: Archegozetes longisetosus (assembly GCA_018873245.2). Lineage (NCBI taxonomy): Eukaryota > Metazoa > Arthropoda > Arachnida > Sarcoptiformes > Trhypochthoniidae > Archegozetes > Archegozetes longisetosus. The sequence continues at coordinate 17,512,932 of JAEMBT020000009.1, read as the reverse complement.
TATCAGAAGTCTCTTATATCTTGTTTTCGCTAAATTTCAGTCTTTAAGTCAAGTTAAGATGAAAAGGATGAGAGGCAGGAGGTATTTCAATGAGAGAGAGAGAGAGAGAGAGAGAGCAACTTGAGACCTATTCTAATGCACTGAGTTATAGGAAAAAGCAATAGGAATTTTTGACATAGAAAAAGATTAGCATTCCGATAGACATCCCTTGAACCATTGCTGATAAACAAATATTTGATGTAATATCTTCGTTGAAATAATAGTAAATGTGATGTCTAAGTGGCACCCAGAGCAGAATGATCTTTAACGTTTATCTTGGTTGATGTCTCACTTGCAGTGAATGTGATCAAAGATCAGGTTAGGTTAGGTTAGATTAGGTTAGGTTAGATTAGGTTAGGTTAGGTAAAAGCTTACATCGTAATTAAGCTTATCTATTATACTTAATTTCTTAATAGCTGACGAATTAATCATGAGAGTTGCCAAGACTTGGATGTACCCAGAACTTTTCAAACTCGATTTAATACATAAGACAAATTAATTAAGAATCTATCCAGAAATTAATTTTTATGTTCACTACTCCAGCCTCAGAGTATGTACACAATTAAGTGAACTTCATTCGGAACAAGCCATTAGTTTAGTTTGATTGACATAATTGGAGTAGGATTTTTAGAAAAAAAATCACAACTATTTCTTATAGAATAATGAAAAAATCTTCAGAACCAATTCTCTCTTCATGTTTGCTTCACAAATAATAATGATTTAAGTGTTGCAAATATAATTTTGGGATTATTTTTAAAATATAATCTTCTGAATTAGAAGCAGATCAAACTTATTAACTTCCTCAAGTTTGTTTAACTATCCGTATAATACTTTTCTATCATTAAAGGAAATATGATTCAAATGGAAATTGTCTCGTATTAGGCAATAACGTAAAGAATAATATGAGACAATTTGCGTGTGAGTGAGACACGAAAATATTGAATTAAAAATAGAATTAGAGATGAATTTAGTTAATTGGTTATGTATAGAGAATTGAACAAGGCAGTTATAACATATATAGAGACTACTGATGTTTTTATACATACATATATTTATAGCTTTAAGCAATTATTAATCAATCCTATAATCATTTAATTTAAATCATAAATAGAGAATAAATTAGTTAATTAAAAATATGGGCGTTAGTGTTAAGCGCACTCCTAACAACATAGTGTTATATTATAATCAATGTGTTAATATGGAATCTAATTTCAAAAGTCAATGTAACTGTAGACTAAAATGACAGTAGACTACACAACACGATCGTTTCACTACATCTACATTTGTATCATTAAGTTATATATAGAACTGAACACCTGTTTACTAAAATGTCTCTATTGAAAACATACTGATTTCTTGACTAACAGACCAAACAATTAAGAATCTCATTCAACAATTTGTCCCATATCAACATTTCTTATTCAAATACACTATGCTTGTTGAATACCAACTTCCTTCTATCGATTGTCTGTTTTGATGTGAAGGAAGCTTTTAGTTTTCAATTTATTCCACATTTCAGTACTGAAGTACTTATGGAGTAGAGTTGAAAATCTTTGCACATTCTGTATCTAATCAATCGAATTTACACAAATGTATAGATAAATATATAAGTATTGTTGAAATGAAATTTAAATTTATCATCAGCTGATATATGCAAATACAAGTATATCTTATATTAACATATTATATATCATATTACGCATCATATCTTTGATTCCGTTAATACAACCAAACGCTTCGACAAAGTTTGATACTATTTTCATATTCATACTGAACATGAGAAGGCCTAAATTTACTTATAGCTGATAGAACGTAATAAGCACATTATCTGACTTATAAGTAATGATGCACATCATCTCAAGGTTTATGTCCGAGCAGTACTCACTTCAAGTATAGTATTCTTTTGCGTACGTATCTGAATGGATCTGAATTAAAGCTCGATCTTAAACTAAGGCTTTCAAGATATCCACTAAAAGCTCTGAACCATCTTTTAATTATTGAGACGTTGTAGGATTATTCGGAGATGTGAATACGATTAACGTCAAAGTTGAATGATTTAGTATCTCGAGTTCCGAAAATCAATTTAAATTTTTAAGATGACCAACAGCTTCTTGTATGAAAATGTGTGATTTTAACTTCACGTAAGTTTTTATTTGCGTTCAAATCAAAGTTATTTAGACTAAACCGACTTCGACTCTACAGTAATTGAGTCACAACACTACTATTGCAGAATTTGATCAACATATAGATGAGCTCGGCTGAAACTCAGGTGAATGTCTAGCGGTGTTATATGTGTTTTATTACTTACAGACGTTCGTAATATATTTGATGTATGATTTTGGTAATTCTTATGCGCATATGGTATGATTGATGGTGTGTATAAGAGTAACATTCTTATATTACCACTAATACATGCACTTTTATCACTAACTGTATAATTCCTAAAGTCTACTCAGAGCTCACTCTACTCAGAGCCTACTCAACTTGACTTCAAAAAGTATTATATACGGTATAACTTGTGAATGCCTTATCATTCAATCTATAAAGACATGAACGTAAGAAAAAAGCAACCGCGAGAATAATATCGACATTAGATCCTATGTTTAATGATAGAATTATAACTCATTCTTATTCTCTTTCTGCCTTAGATATGGTTTTTATGACGAGAATTACCATTTCGTTGATTCTCTCATCGTATTTAGGGCAAAAATAAGTTTATTCAAACTCATCTTCTATTGGTTTGAAAAAATATTAGTTATTATAACATAAATTTCTATCTTATTTCAAATCCAATATAAATATTTACTTTTAAGTCTGACGTCTAAATCAATTTGAAATATGATTAAAGATGAGAAGTTTGAAAAAGCTATGAGCATTTTTTAGATGGAACAAGTAGTTCATCCAATAATCAATTATTCCCTCTAGTCTAACATTAATTTAATTCAGATCTACTTCTAATGCTTTCATCTGTTTGTTGTGTAATAACTAAGTACAGGTTTCAATAGATGAATCACTCCTACAGCTTAAGTCTCTTTTTATACGTAAGGCTTAATTACGTAAATATATTAATTCTTTTCAAATAACTTAATAGACTAACTAATAATTACTACAAAGTGTTTCACTTTGAAATTGTAAACAAATTACGCAAATCAGTGTGGGTTTTATCATCTCTAAAATAACTGACCAATTGATTTGACAAAAGATTTTCTTGTGAAATTGAAGCTGATCAAAATTGAAATATCATTTTAGAATATTGTTATCGAGTTTTGAGAAAAAAACCAATAAAAGGATCATATTTTATTTCATTGAAAAATGATAGTAATGTTTTTCAAATAAGATATGCCATCAACTTTTATCCATATCCTATCAATTTTACGGTTTAATAATATTCAACAAAATAAAGCAGAACTTTTGCGGGCATCATTTATCTATATAATAATGTTAGAATGCCTAACACCAGAAAAGTCAGGCCTATGGACATCGCATGGGTAAATCAGTGGTGCTGTTGGATTTAGGATAACCTCTCAGCACGATAACATGATTAGAGTATTTAAATTACTGAAAATTGATCATCAGCTACTTCGATAATTAAAAACTTGTTTTGACCATTTTTTCACTACCGCAACATCGTTTGATCTCGAGTTGGCCAATAATAAGCATGAATTGCAAGCTCTGATTGGAAGAGAAAGTTGGATCATAATTGAATATCTAATAGTAGTTTCACATGAAAATTCTACCCTCATTAGTAGTTCAATTCGATTCATCTATCGACAAGCTTTCAGCTAATATTAGACTAATTTAGCTAGAAAAGCACCAGATTTTCAATGAATTCAATGAGATGCTATGTGATTGTCTCGGATTTAGAAAAGTTTCACAGATGAAAAGAATATGTGAACTGAAAAGAGGTCTTTTGTTCAACTATCCTTTTGTGCAGGCAATCGAAAAAGATTTTGAAAAGTAAATGCTTTTCTTTTCTGCTTACGATCTGTAAGAGTGCTCACTATTCTCAAAACCACGTCCACATTGAATATCTTGATAGAGGTTTAAGACCCTATAGTCTTAACGATAACAAGAAGTTTTTGATGTCTAATCCATATTTGATTAGTTTAATCTAAACCGAAATTCAAGTGAATATCTGACTTTGAAATAAAGAATCAATAGCGTTTTATCTAATTAGAAATCTGTTTCACATTTTTGTTTCTTTTATATCAACTAATTCTCATATAATCAGTTACAAAGAAACAAATTTGTGCTGCAATTTAAGTCATGCTTTTGATTGAAAATATTGACATTCCATTAGCTGAAAAAAAGTGATTCAGAAATTTGTACACTTGAAAAGTTTTCTAAACTTTCGTTCTATCTAAGTGCCATACAATTGATATGTTTTGCTTGGCATTCTTCTAAACGAGTTTATTCTCTTTGATCCGATGTTCGCCAAATATTGAATAATTTTCAGTGAATCAAACCGTGAATCAAACCGTGTGAGGCATTTATCGATTCCAAAAATAGTTGATAAAACGGCAACACTTATAACTTATTGCTTTAGTTCAAACTCGAATCAAGGCATGCTTACCTACTCAAAATGTTTAATTAATAGATTGGAGAGATAAGTGCTGAAATGATAGTTCAGTTTTGATACTTATCACTAAGTTTTGAGTAAACAAGAAAACTGGTCAAGCCATAAATGGTTAAGACGGTCTCAAACTATAAGTTGAATGGTGATAAGAGTGTAGTTTTGCGAATCATCTCTTAATGGCAGCTGGAGAAATGGTAAATGTGTTATCGCCATCAAAAGCGCATATCCAGCAATTCGAAAAAGGAAATGATCCGCATCCATAGTGGAAAACAAAAGTCAGTGTTTTTATGGTATGCTGAAGAGGTACTCTTATTAAGCACTCCTAACCTAACCTAAGCTCATTTTTCTGCTCACATCTGAGCGAATTGGTTTCGAGAATTTGCCACCAAAACTACTCTCATCATTAATAAATTACGGGTCTTTAGCATTGAAAAAGATTTGATAGCTTTCCATTAGCAAAAGTGTTGTATTATAGGATAACCTAACCTAAATTTGTACTTCAAACATAAGGAGGGCAGTTCCTTAGAGCTCTCTCAGCTCATAGCTTTTGTCTTATAGTATGGACGCTTGTATAGCTCTTCAAAATTTGTTTAGCTTGTCTTAAAATAGATATCTATTGTTTTGATGTCTTTACTAGTGTTTGTTATGCTAAAGAAGGCAGAGCTGAGTCACTAATATCCCTTAGTTTTCTTCTTGTATTTCAAGGGTTTCTTCAAATGTTGAACAGCATTAGAAACCTAAAACAAGAAAGTGGTCAAACAATACGTACTCATTATCATTTATTTTCTTCTTCAGCTCAAGGAGAAAGAATTAGTTGGAACACGTTCTTAAATTTGACTTCAGCTGAGGCTATACTTTATAAACAATTCATTTCACTTTTAGACCAATTAAATTGAGAAAAATAATTGAGAACCTCAATTCAAAATATCAGTTAGAATTACTAGTTAATCTAAAATCTATAGAGTAAATCTCAAAGATATTCGAATGACTTGCAGTCCCTCGATCAAAGTTTGGCGTGTAGTTTCATTTCATATTATAGCATCGATGGAACATTAGCTCTTTCCGTTATAGCTAAGATCATCAACTAAACAATTTATTTGTTATGTAGGAAGACATTGATTTGCGCCAAATATGAAAGCAGTAAATGCATTTTTTTATGTGTTAACCCATATTTGGCAATAGAATGTATTAAGAGATTGATTGAAAAACATAGACATGAGAGGAAAGATCGAATTTCCTCATATGCTTTTATGGATTGATAACTCGGCTTATTTACTAACTCTTATGCTGCAGTTGAGCTAGCTAACTCACAATGTCTAACGTGAGAGTAGGTTTATCAATGAAAAGCGACAAATCGCTATTTTACTAGACTTTCCCTTGTATATATCTAATCCCAACGCATATATATGTCTGACCGTCAACTCAGAACTCTATTTTTCAAGCTTTACAGCACTATTTCTATCAAAGATCTCTAAATCTGCAGCTGAACCCAAAATCATATAAAAGTTTTGGACAATTTTTATCACTAAAATTGATATTTTGAAGATTTTCTTAGCTCGTTGTCGGCCTGTGGGAAGCTATTAGTTCACATTTTAGTCACTTTAGTTGAAACAATTTTACTAAAAATTATTTCCCAAACCTATCAAAATGTTCAGCTTTAGCATCTCTCAAATTTCAAAGTTTCCCGGAAGCACATCCTCTGGACAATCGGGTCTTTTGCTATCCTAAAAACAATTGATTCAATTTTGAACTTTTCATCCGTAAGAATACATGATTTTTGAGCAAAATATCTTGTTTTCAGTGAAGATGATCAACTTGTTGAGCAGCATTTTATTCTGTTTTCCATTGCCGTTCGACCACATTTGATCTTGTTTTCATGACCTCTTTGCTTTTTCTTATTTATTAGAATTCAATTTATCTTTTCATCTAAAATTCATGGAAGAAATTCTCAGTATTTTGACCAAAGATTTGGCCGGTTTTCTCAATGAATCATTCAATTTTCGGCGACTGAGATATACCTTAAAATCTGATTAAATATTAATCTCAAGTCTCAAGATGTTACTAATAAAAAGTTGTTCTCAATGAATGAATAATGAAATTGGGATTCGTTGCTAAATAAATTTATTTTATTGACGACTGAGCAATAAATTAGTCTATGATGACTGAAATATTTTTAGAGTTGAAATTAATTATACATAAACAGTGATGTGCCTAATGTGACTATTCTATACTGAGTAGTATCGCATTGAGAATACTCAATATGTTGAGCTAAATGAATCAACATTTCGGTACATACTGTTCGAGTTATTTTTTTTTTCGCTCCAATGGCTACTGGCTCTGACTTTATAATCGAGTTAATTAGCAGTTAGAACAACTCATTCAATCAAGTCAAAAATTTTCATGGTTCCTGATAAGCATATAAATGAACATGATAATTAACGGCAAGATTATAATCTAAAATTATGATCAGGAATTTTACCTTCTTCAGTTCACAAAAAATTTTAAACCTCAACCAAGTTCTATCTAAAGCAGTGGTCAGTAATTGGAGATCCGCGGGCCGGATCTGATTCGATCCGATTATTAATTTTATTTAGCCTGATCAAGTTTTCGAAATAAAGTTAAAAGTATTTTTGTAGAGAAAATATCTGAGTTTTGTTAATTAAGAAGATTGCTCTTGAAATATAAGCGAGATAGGCTGCCCACTACTGCTCTAAGATGATCGGAGAAAAAATGCGCGCAAAATTCAATTGTTTATTACTTTTTACAATTGAATGAAAACAAAAGATATTTTACATAGAGTTATTGTAATAATAAGCAAATAAGTTTAGTTCAATTAATTACTGATAGTGGCCTGTTGTCCAAGCTATAAGTATTCAAGTTTTAGTACGGATACCAGCATTTGAAAATAGCTTTCTAGCAATTTCCTCGTTTCTCTTTTCACTTTTCGATCAGTTACTTATACGGCTTTAAAAGATGGCTATGCAAAATATGAATCACTACCGTAACTATTTGAACCATCAATAGGTTTCATCTTCAATAGTGTATGACTATTCATGGCTTAAGTAACACTTTTTTATTTTGTTTTTCATTTTGATCACTTGTTTGATCAGTTTTCCTTTTGAACTTTTTTGATTACATGCTTAACTAAATAAATTCACTAGTTCTATAGCAAACATCAAGCTCTTCTCAAGATTTTACATTACTTTTACAAATCGTGTTTACATTTTGTTCATTTTATTCTTCAATTTCTCTTTTAGATTTGTCAGACTTCAAGTTGTTTATCATTTTCTACTCGAGTTATTATATACAGTTGTTGTGCTCAGATTCTGTCTTTTAGAAAAACAGTATTTGGATTTGCTTTATATAAATTTTGTTTATAGAAATTTGCAATCAACACTCTACTGTGGTTTCATTTAACGTCTCCATATTTACTATACGTGCTAATTTATGGAAACTATATTTAATCATCACGTAATTAGTAAAGACTCTAGAAGCAGGAACATCCTATTTTTGTCGATGTCATAAAATCATTAGGAATAGATATCAAGATGCCCAATGAGTCCATAATTATCGAAAATAAGTATTTCGATAATTATAGACTCATTAGGGGTCCTGATATCTATTCCTGATGATTTTATGACATCAACTAAAATAGGAAGTTGCCATTTCTAGCGTCTTTACTAATTAGTTTATGTACTTCAATTTCTTGGAAAACAGTCTGTATATATTATTACATTTAGACTTATTATGAGCACATGTTTTATTCGACCATATTGATTAATTGTTGTAATCTTTCTGTTCAAAAAAATAGATCAGATAGTCTTCAAAGCCAATGTAGGAACTAATTTTAAAAGTTTAATTAATGATAAACAATTATAAGACATGACATTAAAAATGAGTATTAAATCTAAAACAGGATCATTGAATTTAGAATTTTGATATATGAATGATGGCATTATCGATGATATGTCAGAGTTTTTAAACATCAAAGTATACTTTCCTCATAACATAGTATTCGTAGGGTAAATATAATAATTCATTTAACACAACTTCCAATCAAACTAAACACTAAATAAATAATGTTTTGTGTATTTAAAGAATTTTTTTCACCGAATTAATCAATATTAAGTGACTGAAAAATTCAAACGTTTGTATATCGAAGATAACTATTAATGTAAATCTAGTAATAGTCGCAAAAATTGACTTTCTATCATGTAAAGTCTCGATAATTGATTATCAATTTGTAGCACGTGCTCAAATTGATTTAATAAAAAAATGTTTAAAAGCTCAAACACATCATTGACGATGGTAAGCATCGAATTTAAAGAAATGATTGTGCAGCTTTCCAGAAGCACTTGATTTTGTTATAGGATATTAGTATTGCTGGCAAGTGAGTAAAGCTAAAAGGTATTAAGAACAACAATGAAAATCTAATATAGTTATAAACAACGATTCTATTACTTATCGTAAGCTCAATTTTAGGATTGAAATTTTTATGAACTTATCTTACTATCTCTCTTACTTTTCTTATTTCTCTTTTTTTTGATTAAAGTTTAAATCCTTAAACTTTTATTATTAAACTAAAAGAAATGCAACAAAATTGGATTAAGTCTTATTTGGAAGGGCGAAGAATCAGAGCAAAGAAGAGAAAGATATCCACTTGATTCTATCAGAAAATTGCAATTATCAGTGAGACTGTAATCTAGAGAAGCATTTAAATCTAAAATATATTTTCCATTAAATAGTTGCTCTTTTACGTGATATATTTGCAGAAAACTTTTAAAACAGAATTAAGATGTTTTATCGTAGATTGAAAGTGGCGTCCAAATTTCAGTCACTTATAAGATTATATGATAGGTACTTGAAAAGTTTACTTTCGAAAAAATTTCTAATTAGTAGAAAAACACTTTCATATCTAATACCATATCCTATACTCTATAAATTGAAACTTAACTCAATTCAAATGAGTACCTCTTTCTGATGAACATGCGTATGGTTTTGCTATGTTCTCAATATTTAAGTTTGAGATTACTTCTCATTGTAAATAAGTTGAAGAAAGTTCAGTTCTATTCTATATCTAGTTAGAGAAGAGTAAGACGTCATAGACTCGTAGGCTTATTTAATAAATTGGTATGTGGGCGATCAGCACTTGATAACTAGACAATCAAGTTGTTGTCTTTGATTACCTTTAGGCGACAAATTTCAACTATTTCCTGGAATTTATTCCAATAAATTCTGAATTTTTCATCACATTAGAGCAAAATAAGTTGTCTGAAAATGATTCTCAAATTTTTCTATTCTAGTCATTTGAATGTAAATATAAGTTATATTTGATTGAATAGAATGTTCAAAAAATAATATATTCACATAAACAAGTTTTCTATTTATTGATTAGTGTATTTGCGAGTAAAAAGTAAAGTACTTTTCCAATCAACTCTGTTATTATATTCAGCATTTCTTTTTCATTAATATTTCTCATTCATTCATACATTAATTCAATGATAAATACTTTTATATCTTATTATAACTGTTGAGTAAATTTTTCGAAACGTTGAACGTGTAGACAAAGTTGTTTCAATTTATACATAGATACTGTAGTTTCAGGTGATTTCTAATTGAATGGCATATTTCTTACCGTTTGTTCGATGCTTGAGAATAATATAAAAGTTTTACTGCTTAACTCGTTCATAACTCTGTTACGTGGCTCCAACAAATATATCATTATATGAGAACCTCTCCAAAGAAACGGTTTTCAGCGGGTTATAAGATTTTGCAGATCTTCATTTTTACAAAATAGTTAGACTTCAACTAATAATAAAGTTTCAACATATGATCCAATGACAAAAAAGTTAACTAACTTTTAATTAAGTAATTCACATAGTAATCAATGTATCGGAGTTCAAGTTGAAGGCGTAAGCGTCACAAAACTGTGTTAAACGCTAATACTTGTGATGGGCTGTGAGAATAGGCTTACATGCATTCTATGTGTTTTAAACAATCTAGCAAAATTAGTTAAATTAAATTTTAATAAGTCATGTTTAGAGTGTTGTTTAACTTTTCTAATTAATAATTACAATTACAATGAATTAAAATAAACAAATATTTGAAGTTAAGCGATACTCTGAGAGCGTTTTTCTCAAACTGCTCGCACACCATATCTTAGCAGAACTCCACATATATAATAGCCTAAAAGCAATGTTAGATCATCCATGAATACTTGACTTAATAAACAGAATAAGAAATATTATAAAAGATGTGCAAGAGATGATGAAAAAGCATACTTTCTTTGAATAAATACATGATGCATATCATTTTTGAGCTTTATTTAGTACTCAATGTATCCAATCTTTCATTATAACTTCACAAAAGACTCACCCAAACATTGATAGATCACGTTGTAAAAGTTCAGAACTCATTATTCATTTTTGATGTCTTTCGCCTAGAAACTTGCTAAACTTTTAAAAGAATCATATTTTTCAATCTACTGAATTTTAACTAAAATAATAATAATAATCATAATCATAATCATAAGAAACTGTCACTTATGACTTACTAGGTTTAATGTACTTATCATGAAATGTTCACAACTTCTTATTCTAAATCAATTTTCATTAGAAAAATCGATAAATCCCTTAACCAAACGAGGTTTATTTCATCTCTGGATGATTGTTATCATAATCTGGGACACATCGATCAAAATTTTGCAGACATTAGTTGTTCAGACTGAAGATCAGTTTTTAGTAAGATATAAGGCCAGAGATACATAAACTCACAGATTAGACAAATCCTAACAAATTTATGAACAAGAATCATTTCTCATCAGTAGACTATCTTATATACTGGGCAAAACTTAACAAGATAATAACATAGAAACAAATTGATTTTCTTTTCTACAATGTTTTTTCAACTATTATTAGATACTACTCTTACCGAACACATAAATCTTTCTTAAATCTGCTTACTTTTCATAAGCTCTAATTTAATTTAGAATTCATTAGATACAGCATCAAAATGATTTATTATAACTTCATTCAAATATTTGACAATAGATTTTTTATTTGAATACAAATACAGTTCCCGTACTACGGTTGCCTTATTTGTTTCCTTTCAATTCCGTACAAAAAGTACAGAAGAGGAGCCTTTAGATATTTTTCCCAAAAATTCAACAATGAATCATACATTTAAATTTCGAAGCTATCTTCTTGTATATTATTTCGTGATTCATTTGTTTCTATAACAAAAATTAGAGTTTGAATTAAAATTTCCTGATTTTCATAGCTTCTGTACAGATGAAAGCCTGAATTTGTAATATATTGGACTCCACTGAGACCGCTAAGTCTATACAATATAGCTCAAAACTGTACTTTAACAAATATACTCAGCAATGACTTTTTGAGTAGAAAATGACGATAAAAAAATAAAAAGTTACATATTCAAAAATTCCATCAGTTTGCAATTTTGAATAGAATTTTGAAATCATTCTGCTGTGCTGTATGAAAAAAATAATAAATATGTCATTCTTACTTCAGACTGATCAAAATTCATTTTTATTCAATCTTTAGAATTTAATTAACATTTTAAAGAATTCTGAAATTCGAAATTCATACCCTTCTTATGAGTAGAACTTCCCTCAAAAAGAGTTTTAGGTATGTTTCAAAACTCAAATCACATCAAAAGTATTAAACTAAGAACAGTTTAAATCTACGTCACGTCTGACTATTATGATCTGATAAAAGTCTAGCCAATAAACTAGATTTTTGTGGAATTTTTATTGCATTCCTGATTCTGATTCACTAATCATTTGAAACTGTCTACTGTTTAAATTTAGTAAAACTAAAACTCAATTCAATCTAATGGCAGTGACCATAAATTTTATGTATTTATTCCACAAATAAATTCTGCTTAAATAGCCAATTTCTAGAATAAAATCTAGGCCAACACCAACTTTGTCAAATATCTATGATTAAGTTAGATGAATAACAGATGATTCTTAAATTCAAATATATATTAACATAAACAAAAATTCGTTTGTAGGTATTTAGTTCTGACAGCTGGTAACCAAATATCATAATGTTCGTCTGGGGACTTAATCTAGTAAGACAGTTGAAACGTTAAAAGGACTACTAAAGAAGCTTCTGGCAATTTTAAGTCCTTCACAAAATTTAAAGGGAAAACAGAACTAAATTCTTCAAAAAGTGTTCATTTTGGGATTATCCTGTCCATTTGGTGATGTCCGGTCACCTGCTTACGCCCAACTGAACCAATTTGACTCCAATATACAATTCATGCAATAACTGCTCAATTCGATTATAGAACTTGATGAAGGCTGAGTTTATATTGAAGTTCAAAATTGATTTCTGCACATTAGAGCTCTACATGAATGTAATACTGCCTAAGATACAAATTTATTTCAATTTCAGCCAATTGTGTACTAATTGTTTACGACTAGAATTCTAAAATAGACTTGGAGAATTGTTTCCTATTTCATATCACATTAGTATACAATTCAATTCTTTACTTGAAAAACAAATTTCGAACTCTGATTAAATTAAAGATTATGTTTATCTTACAAATGAAAATATACTATTCTAGGAATCGTTTAGAACTAAGAGTAGAAGTGAAGAATTCAAGTAAAATCAGTTCAAAACTATTACAATAAAAGTTCGACTGCTGAGAAAGAAGTCAAAACCTTCATTGATGTGCATGTAAATAGATTTGATGAAGCGACACACTAAGCTTATATTGTGCTTTAACTAGTATTCATCATTATAATGTAGCTTTTGAGTCTCGAGCTACCACACTCGATCGAGACTCTCGAAATTTTAATGAATCATTTCTAAAATTAAATTGCACTAAAACAAACAGAAAGATTAGAAGAGAAAAATTTGAAAAATTTCCTTACAAATTTTAAAGCACTAGCTTAAACTTCTTTATCTTAATAGCTCCCTATACTCGTCATTTTGGAAGGTGAACATCAATTTTGAGAATATTCTATTAAAATGACTAACTTATAACAATTTTAACAATTTATGCTTTCGAGAGTCTTGGGTATATTATATCGAGATTAGAGTCATAACTCTTGATTAAAACTCGAGTCTAGACTGTTGTAACAATCACTATTATAACTTTATAAAAGATTACATTAGTTTCGCATGTAATAGCAAACATTTTTAGAATTGTACTCTAATATCAATAAATGAATCGATGAAAAAGGCTATTAAAAATATCTATGCTTATTCTATAAATAAATTCTGCTTGTTAGTGTTTCTAGATTTTTAGTACTATGTTGTTACTCTGGCTGTGACTTTTTCGGACCGAAATTCTTGAAAATACTGTTAGAAAATAAAATAAAATATAGAAAAATGTCAGAAATTTTTGGAGAACACATTCTAAGCATATCTATCCTTATCAAGAATTTCCAAATTTTTTATGCTTCAATAATTAGTCATGATTATTCAAATCTTGCATTTTCTCGCTCATTTAATACACTTGTTAGTGAAATTTGATAAAGCAAAAAATGATGCCTCGAAGTTTTTCAGACAAGATTCTAAGTTCAACAAAAATTCTTAAAATATTTAAAATCTAAATTTCAAACTACGTGTAAATAGGGGTCGATAATAAAAATGAATTTTTAAAAGAAGGTCTGTAGTTTTCGAAGGAAACCAAGTAAAACCTAGTAAAATTCGAAGAATTGTGCGAAAGTATAAATTTTCAGAACTTAAATACTCGCTCATTGTTCTTATTATTCGATGATTAGCACGTATCTTTTAGTTTCCGATAGTTTTGAGCAACAGGAATAACGTGATTCTTGACAAAATGACGGCTCTGATTATTTCTACTTTCAAGGGTTCAATACGACAATCAGACACGTGTATTGTACGGTATAGGTATATATTTTTCTCACTCTAACTGAACAAAGCTTTAACATAAACAAGCAGTTACCCTAAGGAGAATTTATTTCAAAACCAAATATAGCTCTACTGTTTTAACAATTGTGATAATTGGATATCAGAAACTACTTCAGAAGCAAAAGATCGTAAAGTGTAAACAACTTTTATATTTTGACAAGTTATCTGTTTTTCTTACAAAGATAATAAAATCTATTCATGGAACTAATTGAAGCTCTGAAAAATCCTTATTATTCAATAGCTCAAAATAATTGAATACTTGCCAGCAATCAAACATTAAAGCCGAAAATTTAGAATATTCTCTTTTTATCTACTTAAACAATGAATATTCTCAATAAATCATGAGTTTTATCAATAGATTTGAATTTTGCTTAGCCTTACACCATTTATAGAATAAATCGGAATAACAGTCAGCTGAGGCAAATTTCTTAGGAATAAAACACTTGAAAATAATTTAAAACACGTTTGTATCAGAATAGCTTAATATATTGAAGTATTGATTATTTGCTAGAATTCAAGAAGAAATACAAAGTCTATAAAGAGATACTGTTTTGAAGATTGAATTCTTATGAGACAAGTAAAGAACTATTTTTTTATTAGTAATACTTTTTATTCTTTCTCAGCATAGGTACACCATAAAGAAATGTCTCGAATTCCTGTTACATTTCTTCCAATAATCTGTTGTTTTATTTCAAACACCAGCAGAATATTCTTTTATTTCATTTCAATCACCAGCGGAAAATCGTTAGAAAATACCAATCACTCTTTGATCTAAGATAAAACATCAAAACAGAATCAAAACAGAATCAATACTGAATAAGAGCTAATGGCGTAGATCATCAAATGAACGAATGTTCATCAAGGTTAGAAAAGAATTAACATAAAAATGAGCTCTCATTCAAATTGAAATGTTTAATTAACTCGGATCAGAATTATACGATATATTCAACTTTTAAGCTGAATTAATTATTTTTATTCATTAAATTTTCTGCATATCTCTAGTGAAATGTGATTCTAATCTTTTAATCTAAAAGTTGTTTTTGCAACAAATTGCAGAAAAATTTAATCTTTAGAAAAAGTCGACTTTTGAATGAAGTCAACTTTTGAATTAAATCCTGAAAAATTTGCATAATATTAAGGAAAAGTCTTTTATTCATATATTACGCGAGCAAATGATTAATGTTTTATTTTAATGATATAAATGCACACATTTTAATACTATATTTTACACTAAGATCTTTTCTAAGTATTCTATTATTCAGTTGTAAAGTATTTTGTGGAATAATGTGATGTATCAAAAGTGAAAAACATGATAAAATGATAAAATGAATCCATCATTGGTTACAAATGCTTTCTAACTCATAGCTTATTATGAGATTGTCTGAAGCGCTTAAAGTTGAACTGATTTTTAAGGCAATGGTCTAATGAAATTAAGTAATATATATGCTAATATTATGCAATTTACATTTTATTCAATTTCTTTAAAATTATTTCACTTTCTAAATAACTTTTAATTAGTTCTCAAACTATTTTCACAATTATTTATCATTCCAGTAGACAAAGTCAGAAGTCTTATGATAGCTTACATTTAATCCAAAGCTGCCTTTAGTTTACTTTAGATAAGTTTGAGTTTCTTATTGCTCTTTATTGTTAGTTTGTGTTCACATAAAACTTTATTTAGTTCTTCAGTATATAGACTAATTTAAGTGAACTATCTTATGATTCCCAGAAGAGGTGGGAATCACTAAACCAAATACCAATACACCCGGCATCGATCAGCTTTCACCTATATCATTTTGACTTTTCACTTATGTCATTTTCAGCTTTCCTATTTTAATCACACACATTCTTGTTCTGTATGGTCAATCTTTTCATTTTTTACATGCTAATTCTGTCACTTTTCAACAAATCCAATGGTATTTTCAATTGTTTCTAATCAGACAATTTGAAAAATTGAATTTTTAGATTGACTTAAGTTCATAGTTAATAGTCTTGTGCAATGAAGCGACTGGCAGAGAAGAAATTTGGCTCAAATGCATGACTGGTTTGTAATTAAAGTTGATATGTTGTTAAAAAATAAGGTGAAATTGCATCGAGTTTTCCAGAAAACACAACAAAAATCAATTTATTCTTATGAATAAATAACTTTATTGCAACTCTTGTAATTGCACTCTAACCAATTCGATGTATTGATTGCCAGAAAAGAGAGTCTTTCGTTTCTCAATTCCTAACTTTTCTATATCTACAGAGTTAGGCATAGTTTTTAGAATCAATATTTGATTATTGTTTCTTACGTATTGAGTAAAACTACTTTACCTTCCAGTAAACAATTTTTTGATTTATGAACACTAAGAGTGATCTACGCTTATGATAAATCTTGGATTTGCTTAATGTTAAAAACTACACTAAACTTAGATTAGGTTAGATTAGGGTAGGTTAAGTTAGACCATGTTAGGTTAGGTTAGATTAGATCAAACCCGCAACTAAAGTATTTTAAATAGGAAATCATGATTTATTAGTACAGACGCTGTGGTGCCTTAAGGGTCTAACTTCAACTCTAAAAGGTTTACGCGAATTTAACATTAAATTGATAGATACTCTAAGTTCTTCTACTGTCTGCTTTATGAGGTCTGCTTCATGAGGTCTGCTTTACGTCTCGCAAATCACTTTAGACTGATGTCCAATAAAACCTTCTGTCGCTTAAGTAGCTTATAAACTTCAGTTTATTCTCAAATCGAAGTGATTGATCTATAAATAAAGTTAGTTAAGTGCGTTTTATAGTTGAAGGCGTTCTTAGCATTAGCATGAATTGCAAATTTACTTTAATGTCACTACTACTCAAACATTTTTCATATTACTGTACAACATCAAGACTAACACTTTGATTCATGATCTAATTTTCTCATCTAATATGGAACGAAAGATCATCAATGATATGTCTGTGCTTTTGAACATATTTTTTTGTTGATATGGGAATTATATTTTAATTAAATAAATCTGAGTATATACAAAAAATTGATAAGTTTTAAAGCTTTAATGAATGTTTACTCTGTGAGAGAAAGAGACTATTATGAGAAAATTGACTATGAAATTGAAAAATCTCCCACATACCATTGATAATACTATTGTCCATGTTATATAAGCGCTTCTAACTTATGAAAATTTCTATCTAGTGGAATTATCTTATTCCAACTCAACACTATCTCTAGCTTGTAAACAAGTTATTAAGTAATAAAAATTAATCTACGATATACTCAAAGCGTTGCTTTCATAGAAGAAAACACTGAAAAACATGAATTATTTATTTAAAATTTTTTCAAAACTGAAGTAATTTCATTTTATACAGTTTTGTCAAAAGGAAGTTTATGGAACTATTTTTCTGTTATAAGCCACACAACACTGAATAACCTTTATGCTAAAAATAGTAAATCTTCAAACTAATATTGTCTTAGAGCAATCTTATCTAGAAGAGTGTGCCTACAATTGTTATTCTCATACATTCGAAGCTTGAAATAGCTTATTTGACAATTATAGTCACATTTAATAGTTTTTCTTCTATTCTATGTTGTATTTTGTGATCAAAGTGTTGTCCAGATGTAAAATAAAACGTAATAAACGTTCTATCTTAGCTTTGAATTTATCACTCACAATGTTGTGATTGAATTTTAGATTAAGCTATTTCTGAAAACTCTACAAAATTGAAACCGTAATAGGTTCAAAACTAATATAGTATTCAGAAGAAAAATGATCTTATCTGAAAACCTGAAGAGCATTTCTTAAAAGGATACTGTTTCAACGAAAATATATCCTAAAGATATATTTTCATAGTAATTGTTTTAAATGTGTAATTAACTCCGTTTAGCCTTCAATTTAATGAGTATTTTAATGGAAAAGTTGTGAAAAGTTCTGAAAGTTCTGGAAAGTTGTGAAACGTGATTCTGTATCAATGTTAGACTCTAGAATTTGATCTGTAAAAACCTGAGTATTTCCATTAGTATTTAGAATAAGAACTTGGATTTATATTCAGAAATGCATACTACCATTATATGAAACATTTTCATCATAATTCCCATGGAAGTCATTCCGATGAATAAGTTTTTCTTTCATATAATCAACAAAATATGTGTTAACTTATTTTGCGAGTATTTATAACTTATGAAATCTTACTATTAGGTAAAGTATATTAAGATTAAATTCTCGCTTCATCGATAATTTCAGTATAGGAATATTAAAAAAAAGTTTATAAAGCGTTTGAATTTGAACTTCAATCTAAAGCTTCATATGTAAATTATTCTCAGTTACAGTTTTGAGCAGTCAGAGTAGTCCAGACTGTTCAACTAACACTTAATGAGAAAAATCTATTGTTTTTATAATTAGAGCTATTAAACCCTGTTTTGTGCTCTTCATTAAGATCAAAATAGTTTATGTAATGAAACTGAGTTATTACGAGGATTTAAGACAGAAAATGTTTATTATTCTCCGAAACAACTAATTTTATACTAAATAAGAGTTAAAGCATGCATTCCTAATATGTTGTAGCTAATTATGATACATGCTTAGTATTATATTAATGCATATCATTTATTAATTTTATTTATTATATCGTTTTTAGCTTCTAATTTAATTACTTTCTAAATTTTTAGTTATGCCTTCATTAATGTTATGTTTATATTTCTCGATCTTATATTTATCAAAAGTTAACTGGGTGTATGAATCATACATCAATTCGCTTATTAACATTGCAGCAGTACATTAATTTTAGGGTTTACTATACGCTTATTATGATGAGAAAGTACTCTTTCATAATAAAGCTTAATTTTATGTCATCCTTTCTTGGATTTGACATTAGAACCTAATCCATTTTTTGAAATTACCATCAGCTTTTTATTGCAAACTCATTCCAGTCTAATTAGATCCTACGAGAAAGTGAATCACTCCAAAAGTCAACTTAAGTTGCTCTCTCAGTTTTTATGATTATTGATACAAGCTATTCATAATATGAAGTCACTTAACTTATCAACTTAGACTCGATTAAAGTAAACAAGATACATGTTCGGTACAGTACATTGAGTGACTTTAAAAGCACCGCTGCCTTGTCATTCCTCCCGTGATGCATGTCGTTTTTAGGTTAATTTTAATTATTTTACTCATTATTTTAATTACCATTTCCTTTGTTGCCTTAAATGATCAACAAAAGAGTTTTATATTATATAATATTCTTATAACAAGACGCCATTTGTGGCTGCTATGCATTATTGTAAATTGACCGAGTGTACATCTTTTTCACTTCCAGAAGTATTTCTTAAGAATATAGACTAACGCTGTGACTCAGATCGATAAGTGCTAATATCTCATTATTTATTAATAAATGGTTCGTATCCGTAAATCAAATATAGGATTACTGGCGCGAAACTTGTGAGAGTCATTCACTTGCAGTATATTTGATTCTTGCATTGAGTAATCAAAACTTTTGAGGTTACATTATTGGAAACATAAGGAATGGAATATTAGCTTCCGGATATTGTATTTTAATAATACTAACTAAATCAACTTATTTGGCTTACTTTTATATAGTAAACAGTATACTACATAGTTATTAACACTAATATAATCTTATCATAAGTCAATAGTTCTGTCATAGAGTCATTTTTGCAAGTATACGATATTTTCTATTGTTTCTAAACTATATCAAAGAAGCATAAGTCATATTTTAATATCTATCTTAAATTATTAGTAGCAGTTAAGAGAAGAATGTGTACTGACTTGACTTCTGTAGAGTTATAATGTTCCTGAAATTGAAGCAAACTATGTAAGGAATTCAATATGAATTATCTCTATCCTAAGTCAAATTTGATTCGTGTTATGATTCTGAAGGAGTGCGTACTTTGCCATTTCTATCCGTGTGTCCGACTTGAGTCTGTCAGGGGCCTCGTGTCACTTTATGGCATTTCAGTCAATTCATTTTGGAAAGTATAATGTTCTTAGTATTTTAGTATATTATAAGATTTTTTCTGAAAAATTCTTTAATCCTATAGCACAAAGTAAACATTTCTTACTCTTTAGTCAGTCTTGTTTATAAATCAAAGTACGTCTTATGAATAAATTATGCATTGAATAAAAGGAGTTGAATTGAAAATGACTTTGAACTCCTCCACATTGGCATAGTTATCATTGATTTGTTACAAATGTTTTTAGCATAATTACTAGCAATGTCTCTATCAAGTTCTACTTTTAAGCTTTGATGTGTTGCGAGAAAGTGTCATTTCGGTTGTTTATAACATCTCACATTTTATTCGTTAGAAATATTCTTATCTTTTCGGAACAGTGAGTTAGCTCAAAATCATCTAAAGGTTTTCAGCCATAAATGGATGACATTGAATATGAACAATGATTTTCGCAAATAGAGTGTTAAAATTGAGTTGAAAAAAAATGCGTAAAATTTATTTTGATATCAAATTCCTTTTTTGCTCAGAGATACCCTTTAGAGAAAATCCTCAAAAATAGTGATTTATCGACAATATTTTCAAATTCATTGTTTTATTGAGAATAATAAAAAACATTTTTTCATGAAAATAGTTTATAACGAAATATCGATCTAAACATTTCTCATTGAAACACAATATATATTTATTTTGAAGATCAAACATTCAATAAATACATTATTATATTTTAAAATAAGAAATACGATAGCTTTTAAGGTATCAATTCTTAAGATTCAGATATCAAACTGTCTTATATGTAATATTTTTCTTTGCAAACCTCAAATATTTTATTCTTTTGCTCTTATGAAGCATTATATTATATTACGATTCTTTATGTGCTTTTTAGTTTAATACCATATAATTCAATATTTTAACGCATACATCAAAATAAGATCTACTATTATATTGAATGAGAATATTCAGAGAATTTTATGTATTTATGCATCACGTCAAAATACTTCTTTACTTTATTGACATAAATGGCCAGCGATTTTGATTCCCAAACCATTTGAAGCCATCATAATAAAACTTCATCCCTTCTGATCATTTTTACCCTATCCTTCAAAGTTCTTGAAAAGTTTTTCGCTAACCTCTAAAGTTCAAAAATAATTCAGATCTTATGTTGCAATAGCTGAAAATCAAAAGTTTCTAAGTTCAAGTATAAGTGGACCATTTATAATGGCTTAGAGTTGAATAGTATCAAAAAGATATAGCTGTTCAAGAGTATAGATGGATTCGTGATTTGGTGCAAGTCGAGACCTCGCGGGCCACTGTTAGATCAATCCTCAATAATTCTCCTTTCACACATCTATATTCCCATTTAGAAATTTGCTGACTTTTGATTCAAGGTCTATATTCTCATTTAAACATATCAGGAATATCTAAACGCAGTCGAACATTTGAGTCGTGTTTGGAATGCTAAATGCCTCAAAATAATCAGTTTTTTATGCAAATTAATCCCGAAGTCGCAATATCTGTTCATTATTATTTCAACTGAGTTTAGAATCAAAGCTTAGAATTGAATTTCCATTAATTCAGTTATATATTCAAATTGAATTGTAGAATCTAGAGAATCGACTCTTGCAAACCATTGCATAATTTAAAAACTTTAGCAAAAAGTTAATTCAATTACAAAGTAAAAGTCTATCAAATGACAAGTCAGTTAATTAAATAAAGTAGAAGTTGGCTCGGAATTTTCAATTCAAATTCACTGTTTCTTATTTGATAAATCATCTCAAATTGATTTCGATTGATATGATTATAGAGTTGGAGATATAACACGATTATTAGATTTATTGCCTCAATAAGAATAAAAACCAAAATATGACTCTATTATAGACAAATTGATAGCAGTATAATTGAGAGCGGTGTCCAAATAAATGTGAATGGTTCAGAGAAAATCTATTCTGAATTGTTTGCAATATTTCTTTATTGTGACCCATTTCGATGCACTTTGTCATACTTGTAATATAAGTATAATAGTTATTGTTTTTCAGTCTGCCATTGAATAACAGCATATTTGTTGTTTGCCTCTAAGTTTTTCCCATAAAAATATATAGCTCGAAAAGTTTTATAGTTTTTAAGTAGTTTTTTCTTAGTGTCTGAATATGTAATTCAACCTAAGTAGGCATATTCCTCAGTGTAGATTTTAAAGGACTTTAGGTATTATAAGTCAAGATCAGAACATACAAAAAATTTCACTTCTCAAAGTATTTTGTAGTTTAACTTGTGAAGGTGCTTTTTATTATAACTTCTTACAAGTCAAGCAAAAACAACCTGTTTTCCATAATATGAAAAATCAGATCCAGAGAAAATAGTTCTCAGTGCAATATTGAGAACTAAAACTGATTTTCAGTTTAAAATTTAAACTATAAGATATTAGATTTTCATTGCTATATTATTTTTATTTTTATCATTTATCGCATTCTTGAACAAGATTACCATAGTATTGAATATTATCAAATAATAAGGAGATTTATTATTATTCAATTTATTTGAAATGATTAAATTCTTGTAATGATTAGCTTCTTTCATGTGATTCTTTAAGTCAGTGCATTAGAAACTAAATACTTTTTATAAGTTGGAATTGCATGCTTTTAAACTTTTACATAATGAATAATTATGTGAATAACTTTATATAATATTCAACATGAATAATGTATTTACGGAACAAAAAACAAATTCTCTCATTAATCATTTTTGTTTTACTTTAATGTATATGATTTAAAATAATATATTAGAACATTTGCAAATAACATAAATCGGTTTAGTAGATTTCGGATTATGATTAATTACCTTAGGAAATAATTATTCAGAAATACTAGCTACTCTTATTCATTTCATCAATTTTATTATAGATAGAATACGTATTAGTTTTTTGAGTATCAATTTTGATATTCTACTGATATTTCGCACTACATAGTATGAATTTTAGTCGTATTTTTTAATCAATATAAAAATAAGATTATCTGTTACTATATTAATAAACAATCAGTTTATAATGAAGAGCTGGTTCAAAAACAGGAGGTACAATCATTTCACTTGACCTAGTAAAAATAAATACTATAAGCCTAATTCTAGTTTCATTTGTTATAAACTAATAGATTGAAGTTTAAGAATCTTTTTAACATATGTTTGATCTTTAAAGCAAATGATTAAACTAATAAAGCTCTATCCTTAAAAGCAGCCAAATTTAGTAATTCTCAATATTCCCAAAACAAAAACTATCCTATCATTTCATTAAAAATTGACTTATTATTTTCAAAGAATCACGATTTCTGTTCAAATCACTTAAATTAAATTACAAGCAATAGAAAGATATAATTTTATGTCTATCGTATGTATACCTGAGAGAATGACTTTCGAATTGAATTGCCTTAAATTAATGGAAACCCTTTTATTCTGAAGAAAGCCTTTTCTTTTTTGTTTTTCGTTTTAGGAATAATTCATGATTTTCATTCTATCTTCTTCTCTTTCGTGTTGAAAAATCCAAAATAATTCTTGTATACGCCATATCAACATTTTTCAGTGAAGATAATCAAATTCCATAATATAGTTGGTTTATGATAGATGAATGAAAAATATTTATAATAGTGTCACGTTATCCAACATTTTCACAGATTCAAATTGGTTTTAAGCATTTAGATTTTAATGTATTGAAGATTTAAGTTTTAATCTACTGAAGAGTCATATAAATCTTGTGTCCCTACCCATTGACGTAATTCAGAAAAGTTCAAAGCAATCATTGAGCTATAGAATGACAAAACTCACCAGTCTAAATGTCTATCAGTTGAGATGCCTTAAAGTAAAGACAAGATTTTAGAGACATAAAACCTATAGACAAATCAAGACAAATGCATATGAAGCAAATCTCAATGACAAGTTATCATTGATTTATATGACAATAAGCGTGATTCAATTTATTGCATTACACGTTTGGAATGGCAAATAAAATAAGTTAACATTAGTGTCGTCAAAGCTAGTCCCTGATAAGATATCTAATAAAAATTGCCCATGAGAATAGTTTATGACCAAATTAATCCAAATAGTTTATTATTCTTTATTATTCTTTATTATTCTTTTAGGTATTGTATTATTATAATAAATATAAGGATTTACAAAATTGATTTCTAAATTTCAGTTACAAATATATTTATTACTTGTAACTACTTATATGTTTTATGTTAAACTTCTAATCGATACAAAAATCGTCAACACTAAATTTTGATTTCAAATTTGATTCTTCTTACTAAGTTGAAAACTGTTGACAAATAAATTATTCAACACTATATTTTGCTCGATAAATTAGTTTGAGATGTATTGTTTTGTTTGAGACGAATTGCTTGACAACAGTGAGTAATATGACAAATGTTTTTCATTAGTCTAATTGGATGGAATGAATGAAATTGCAAAGTCTACGAGATTTTATAGATAAATATCTTATAGATAAAGCCATAAAACTTATTGATTTAAGCGTGAAATATAGTATTGGTACAACTGCTGTAAGATTTAGTGGAAATTTATGCTAGATACACTCTTTTCATTAAAATATGTTAGCGCTCATACTTTGTTCAGTTTGAACAAACATTTATATTCTTCCTCGAAGTTTTGAGTGCAATATGTTGTTTGTAGATCATGATAACTAAAGAAAAACACAAACAGCAAAAGAAATGATCTTTACTGGCCGTTGGAGAATAACAAAATGGATTGACATGCATACAGTCTTCAAGCTTATCGACTTCTATTTACTATTCTATGTCTTCCTAAACTTGTCAAACTTCTCGTGTCACTGTAAATCAATTATGCGTAATATCTGTGATGCTGAGCACTTTAAGGCTACTCAAAACTTATTTATTATAATAAGAGTTGTTTTGGTGTCTCTTCTTTATAGATCAAATTACTTTGATAACCATCAGACTAATGCGAAAATCTTACGCCTACCTATGTTTTGACAATATTTCTATGACAATATCTTCTATGTTTATTAAATCATTGTTTTATTCTTTATCTTCGAACAGATCAAATCATTTTGTTGTTCTGTCTGTGATCAAATCTGTCAGATTGATTCTGGGGTCTGATATTCTTATATTCTGTAAGTTGATCAAAGCATCAAACTAACCAATCGATACCTTATACATTCAAATAACGTTTTACAATAGTGTTAAGTCTACAGATTTGAAAAAATTCATTCAAACAGAATCGAATGATTTAGTTAATTAAATCCCTATAAGTTTAATGAAAATTAATTTTTTGATTGCGTCAATCAATTAAAACTTATGAAGTGTCTACTGTCTTCTGTAAGCTTTTCAAAAATTTGTACATCAAAAGGGCTGAAGTCTTATTGAACATCTCAAAGAAGAAATTCATTACTCATTCAATTTATGAGATTATAGGCTCTTATCTGATAATAACTTATTTATAAACTAATATTTTGATAGTAAAAGAACTCATAACTGCATCGATTACTCAGTATTTCAACAATATTGACATATTTTTATGTTCACCTAAATATCTTAGTGTACAGAAGGCAATAAATGCTTCATATAGAGTATGCTTCTTAACATCTTCATCCGAATTGTTAACGACATCAATTCATGATAACACCTAAATTTTAAGGCTTCGCTAAACTTCAATTTAATTAAACATTACACAATCCTATTTGAGAGAAAGTAAAGTTAAATTTAATTTAGAAATTAATTGAATGTATTTGACGTAATAAGTGGTTATTAAATACTTGATTGCATAATGATAGAGCAATTTACTTCATTTTTCCAAAAATGACCCTCAAAACAATGGATACGGCAGTAAATATCACATAAAATATATGATAATTGTTGTATTCATCGATTCATCGCTTATATTATATTGTTTGCTCTGATCATATTATCTGCTATGGTGTAACGTCAATAGGCTTTATAGTTGAATGAATACATGTGTTTGAATAAAGGCATTCAAAATACATATCTATTCGTTGTGACGCATATAAAGATTAATTTTATGCTTCTAAAAGTATTATAAACTAGACATTAGATTGTAAGCTCACATTTCAAAAATTATTTTAATGAATAATTTGCATAAAACGTTAATTTACCATAGCAAAACAATAGCCTTTTGAAAAATGGTAACTAGTATTTAAAGATAATAAATTTTCATAAATCTAAGATTAAATTCTGAAGCAAGAAAACGACCTCATGTTTACCATCGACTAATTTTAATATAATAGGATTTTTCGAGAGCATTTAATGGAAAGTTGACGAATGTTCGTCAGTTTGAATATATTTAATAGAAAATTGACGAAGCTTCGTCGGTCTGAATACTTCTAGCAATAAAGTTAAAAGTGAACAATCTGCTCAATTAAACTGACTAAAATAAATTCAAAGCTAATAACTACCCTAATAAAGCAGCAATTTGTTTAGAATATAGTTCACAGAATTGACTCGCGATACTATTAAATGAGAGATGTGAGGTTTCGGTAATTTTTGAGTTGATAACTGGCTTTTAGATCTATTTTACTTTTATTCTTCTATTTCTAATAAACGATGTGATTCATAAAAGCACAACAATTTCCACTCATTTCAGATGGTATGTGATGTGAATTATTTATTATCGCAAAAGCAGTTCTCTCTTTGATCTAATCATATTATATAATGCATTACATAAAAGTTGTATAATTTACTAACAAAAAGGGTCTGTTCAGTGTATTCTATACTGTATGTATCAAATCTAAATCTTTACAACTTTTTACCTATTAATTCAACTGCCATTTTACATTCACTTTAACTTCATCTTCTTATAACTTCATTTTCTTGAGTTAGTTTTTGATTCAAAAGTCATTATTGGATACCATTGGTTTTGTTGACGAAAATTGTTTATATCCTATGAGAAAAGGTGTGTCTGCCCTAAAATATTTTTAGTACTAACTCTATGCTTCGTATACGAAAACTCTAAGCGATGGTTCATTAAATATATTTCACTGTTTATTCTCATTGTAGAAATGAATCCATTAATTTTGTCATTACATCAGAACATATGCTTATCTCAATTCCGTTGTTTGAGTACAACACTTGTTATTGAGACGATTTATACAAATAAGGCTCACATTATTACTCATATTTTTATGTTTGAATCGCTATTCTCTTACTAGTATTATGTAAGAATATTCGATGATTATGCCAACGATTCTGACGACTACATGTAATAAAAAGTAATCTAAATATGATTTTCATTGAACTTATTCAGTATTAAACTTTTGTTTTTCTTTCATAATAAATTCAAACTTTTTCCCAATTCCCAAACTTTTAACAATGATTTCATAAAATATTTAAATACTCATATCCATAGATGGGCTCTTGTAATTCGGTTTGATTTCAATTTATTTCATGGCTCGAGTCAAACTTTACGGACAAAGTTAACGAATCTGCTCAAGTTAGTAAAAGGCTTATAAAACTTTATTAAAGTAGCGATAAGAGTTCAAATTGATTTTGATTTCATGACCATCACTCTGTTATTGAAGTTACATAAACTTAAATTGAATTAAAAAGCATCAAAATCTGATTAGTAGTGCAATACATGCTCCACTTTTGCTGGTGTTAATATTAGTGATGGTTCGACACTCCTACGTACTATCGCTGACTAGCAGACATTCAACTTGATTAAAAGCATCGCACTGAATCCTATAAGTTTTATTATTTTTTATCTTGCAACTATCACAGTCATAGCTGGTATGGACACAGGAGGCACGTACTTCACCAAAAGTTCTCATACTGTTCACTATTTCAGTGTATTATTAGAGATAATTAAATATTTTGACAAATTATGTCTTAAATTTGATTATTTGGTTTAAAGGTAATAAAATGTGTTAATTCTATCAATTTTCCTTACCATTTCAATTAAATCTAAATCTGCTTCACACCTAGCTAAATTGCTGGTTACGGCATTGGCAACAACAAACCACTAATCTTTCTTTTGAACTTGAGTTCAGTGAAGTTTTGATTCTAAAAAATGACGAACACCTGGGACTCGAATGTTTTATCACCAGTTCAATGTAGAGTCTGATATCGTCAAAACTTCTGTGCTTGCACTTGCTCACATTTACACCGAGATCAAAGAGGATATCCGCATCATGCTATGTTTATGATTCTTCAAATTCGGAATAAAATTTCGTGCATTAATTCAACAATAATCTTAATTTTTGTTACGGATATTGCATTAAAAAGCGATCTTTTGAAAGGTTAAAACTCTTGGTTTTTCATTGGTGTTCAATTTTTAAGCATTCAAAAGGCGTAGAAATTGGATGAGAAATTATCATACAGATATTGTTCTTGGAAAAGATTACGTTGACACTTGCTCGCATCCGTTAACTTTCTTACAACCGTTTCGCACCGGCCCAATCATACGCACATACAATTGCGCGTGTGACGTGTCGGGGTCTAGTTCAATCTACAATTATATCAATTTAATACCAATAATGTTAGACATCAGCTCTGCTCAATGAGTAATAGTTTATGAAATTTGTTAGAGTTTACTATTTCTTAAACCATTTATCCAATAGAAGTTTGACACTTTTATGAAATAGCCATAAATAATATGCTGTGTAGTATAATGAGGTTTAGTTTAAATCTAATATTTTCCAATAATGGCTCGTGTAAAACTATCTTAAAACATTTTAACTTTAAGGTAGAATTAGATATTGAATAATTTAGCTCAAAAGAAGTTTAGTGTGTTTGAACTCAAATTTTAAATACTTTGATTCGGAATCAACATTAATATAATGGTTTGATATTTTAATTACACATAATTCTAAAAAACAAAATATGATTGAAATCTAGATCATTTAAAAATCTTAGACTAAAAGAGCTTGTCCGACATCCATAGTGAGTTGGTTCCCGGCGGCGTTCGGACATGGTGACTTTACCAATATATAGAGGTGGTCCAATGAAGTATAATAGCACCTGAATTTTTTCATATCTCACGTCAGAAGGTGTGAAAACCCAAAAACTCTAAAACTTTGGGAGCTTATAACTCTAAAACTATTAAACATAGAATTATGAGATTTGGTATGTTGAGTCACAGCAACCAAGTGTATTCAACGATAGAATGAAACTCACGTTCTGTTGTTGAGTATGTTTTCTAAAGATTGAAAATCTTTAATCGTTAAACTCAACGCTTAATACATATTGTTACGAGTAGCTCATCAATGCTTTTGTAGAATCACATAGCCTAGTATGATAATCCAAAAAGTTCTACTCGTAACAATATGTATTAAGGGTCGAGAAAAGGCGAAAGCTTTTTTCATATGTAAGAGTACTAGATGAGTAGATAAGCAATGGTATTTTAGCTGATCAAAAGCAATCATTTCAGCTGGTATATTACTCATAAGGGTTTACAAAGATGTAACACACTTTCATATATACGGCAATGTTAACCGTTTCTCGCCTGTAACTTTTAAACCTATGGACCGACTTTAATCTGATCAGTAAGACTATTGCTCAGCTTGACGAGAGCCTTCGATTGATATATAACATGATATATTTCACAGGGGGCCAACTCCCCATAGGATCTCCGGACAACCACTTTCCTGCTTTGCTCAGCTCAAACCAAAGGTAACTGAGCTGATGTTTATCACTAAGTACTAAGGCTATCCTTCAAACTTATGCTGAATTTGAGTTCAAAAGTTGACTTCAAGACTATGATCTGATTTTAGGCAAAGGTGACTCGAAAGCTTAATATTAAAACAATCATATCTTAAGTCTAAAATGTTTTTATTCATAAGAAAATGCTTGAATTTGAGTAGAAATTTTAAATTTACATCACGATCTTGAAGAAAAATTGATTCAAAAGTTATTAAAATTACCTAAATTACATCGAATAAAAGTAATTTATTACATCGATACAAACATTACAAATAATAATTATCACAAAACTTACAAAAGCGAGCAATAAATAGTTTCATATAAATAAAATCAAATAAAAAACACTCATATTCTCATTTTTAAAAAGATGTAAAAATAATAAAGAGAAAGAGAGAAAGAGAGAGTTAAAGCTTATTAATCAAGTAGACTAGTATTATGGTCACATTCCAACCGTTTCATAGCAAATGGTGGCGGAGAAGGAATTGAATCGATATCAATATCAATCAGTTTGTACTCTAATTCATTTGAACACTTTCTGACACGCTTTGGCAAAGCAGGCTTTTCATTATTGCTGTGATTGGCTCTCTCCAGAGTTGATGAACGCGGAGGAAGTGGTGGTCCAGAGTTTGTTATATTGCTTATATTATTGATTGGGTGCGAGCGCGGTATAGATCGAGATCTTTGGACGCGCGCGTTTCCGTTTCCATTCTCAAACCCAGCGCTTCGCGGTCTCGACGGGTTTGAGTTATCTTGTGGCACAGAATAGATATTGTCTTCAATCATTTGGCCATAAATTGGTGGCACATCTGCTACTGGTTTCTTATCGATCGGGATCGGAGGCAATGGTTGTGATAGAATCGATGGTCGATTATCGATATTTGACTGATGAATATGAGCTCTCATAGATGTAAATCTTTCAACTAATCGACTGTGAAGTGGACGCACTGCCACTGGAGCTAATCTTCCGTGTAGCGTAAGTCCTCCCTCAAGAATACGGACTTGATGTGCAATTCCTGCCTTTAAGCGCATTACAAAGTTTGAATAATTAGGGTTTGAGGCTATAAAGGATGGCACGAGGAATGCATCCATATATTTAGCGACACCTCCATTAACTGCTGCCTCGAGAACGCCCTTAAGTGAAATTGAAAAAAACAAATCGTAAGCTTCCCATTAGTCATAGTTTTACTCTTTTAATACCTGTAATCGCATAGACAGTGGAGATATTGACTCGTTCTTGCCTTCGATCGTGAAATTCGAAATCAGTTTCGACAATTCATTGTTCATATTTTCGATTGTCTCACACGCGTGTTCTATCGGTGACACTTGACTGACTTGAGTGGATACCACTTCAAACATTCTCAAGACCCCAGGCAATTGGTGTTCAATTGTGCAACAAGTTCTTTCGATCCATAATGACTTGAATTCATTGTTTGGATCAAACGGAGCTCTTTGTACGGGTCGATCGTAAATGAATTTGCGAACACAGTTTGTGTTATAGTAAGCCAGAGCGTTATCGGGTACTTGTGCGAACTCACTTTTGGGAATGAATGGTGGTTCAGGAACTGGTTTTACAGCTACCACTTGAATGTCTAGAGTTAGGGGAGAAATTCAATTCAAAACACATTAGATTGAAATCAAGTTAGCTTTCAGTTTGACATACATTGTCCATGAGATTCAGTTATACTTTCATCTGGTGGAACATTTTTGGTCATCAGTTGAGCTGAAGGAAACTCTGATTGCATTCGTTGTGTAAAAGCACCAATTTTTTCCAATTCAAGACCTCGAAAAATGTAGACTCGATTCTATTTTGTAAACGAAAGTCAAACAATACCTTAATCTGTTGGTTCACTCAAAATAAGTTGATCAATCATTAAAGTACCTGCAAAAATGTTGGAAAATCAAGTCCATAAAACCCAACACGAAAGTATTCGTTTTCTGGTCTCAATTTAGTAAGAATTTTGTCCAAAAAGCCCGCGTGTGTTTTAAGAATACGACTTAATTTCTCTAAGGAAAATGACTTTTCATAAACAGGCGCCAACTCCTTACACATCTTAACACCTTCTTCCCAACACGAGCCGCGATCAAAATAATCTATTATTGTCTGGTATAGAGCTTCCTTCTTCTGCAAGTCACTGCCATCCCATGACAATAGGTTTGCGTGCAATTGCAAAGTAAACGCAGATTCAGCGAAATTGCCTAAAGGCACGTGAAGTGAAGACAATTTCTCGATATATCTCAACATAATCGCGGTCCTGTTTGCTGAGACGATTTCATCGCGATAGAAACGCAGCAAAGCGTAGGTACACATTAAGACACGGTCGCCGTCGCCGTTCATTACTGTCCGGTAATCGATTAATAGAGACAGAAGTTTTGATAGAGAAGCTATCAATCGAAGTCCCTCTTCACGCCATAAGGGGTTTTGTGTCATCAACTTTTCATTGAGGCTATTCGAAATGAGAAATTATTATTAAAACCTATAATAAATCTATTAGTAGAGAAAAGGTTAGTCATTTGACAGTTCGAGTCTTACAATTGTCTTATATTATTCCTTTGGCAGCAATTAATCAGAAATTGATGTAAGTAATAGTGAACAAAAATATGATAGAATAATGACTTACATAGCAGATAAGAGTTGCCTGAACTCTACATCTCCTGCACCATTGTTCACAAGTATGTCCAATTTATCGATTAACGCGCATTCAACCTATTGCCAATTCAAGATATTTGAAAAGTTAGCTTAGTTGTAGTTTGAATGACGACCGTAACAATATATTACCCCAATAATTCTAGTTCAGTCATTTGAAATCAAACTCAGAATTTAATTTAATTTAATTAAGTTGGAATTGAGTTAGGTAAAATTTATGATGCTGTTCTTTATTTATTTGTTATTATTAGTAAGCATCAGGATAAAATCTTTATAGCTTTAGAGTTAAACAAAGATCGCATTTCGTGCTGATTAGGTTAGAAAGAACTTACAAATAAAATTATAAAAAACACATGCTGATAAGAATGCTTACTTTACCTAACTTTCTATACTATACAGTATCATAAGGTCTTTGCGTGCATCACATCTCAGACTTCTAATCTAAAGTATTCAACTAATACCTGTTTGAAATTTCCGTTTGCATTGAATTCAACGTCAATCATATCGTAAAAGATAGGAATAGTCGCCTTCCGTAAATCGGATTCAGGCACAAGAGTTACTTCAAGAAAAGGTGAGACCAATGAAGGAATGAAATCTATTTTAGAGACTCCCAATTGTTCCCAACACGCAACCAATTGGAAACCCATCAAAACTCTCATATCTCCGTAACGTTCAATTATTGATTGTTGTTTTATTATTGAAAACGACTCCAACTGAAGTCTTTGTTGAGTCAGGAAGCTGATTGCAAGCGAGAAGAACGATCGCCAAACTATTATATCAAAGTTGACACCGAGAAAGTCTCGAGACATTATTGCACACAATTCTTGGAGAGAGCATAAAATTATGTGGTTCACAGCCATCTTCATAACAACCCATGTGTCAGGGAAGTGGTTCAGAGTAGCGTGGAATGCACCAAATATATGGCATAAGAGCTCTTTTCGTTGTCGATGAGATCGTATTTCGAATAGTTGAATGAAATCGTTTTCATTCATACGCTCCAGAAGTGAGATAAAACAAGTGATAAATGATGACAGATAATGAGTATCACTTTGATTAACATCAGACAGTTCGATGATATGTTCCACCATAACATCGAGAGCACCAATTGATAGCATCTCTGTATCACGGGAACTGCCACTTCTACGCAGGTGAATGATTATGTGTCGCAGTATTGGTAGAGTTTCCTTTTGAGAGATATGTAATACTAGCTGTCGTATAATAGTGTCGAGCAGTTCAAAGCGTGACTCGTCGTCGTTCCAAATCATATCGCATTTGACTGTCTCGTGAATGGCCAACAGTTTGGCCCTAATTATCTTGTTATTTCCATCGAATACTGAATTGATTATCATCTTGATAAGTTTCGATAAATTCATCACATTTAGCACACGAATCAATTGCGGAAAAGTTACCGGAAGACTCAACAGAATCGCTTCTTGTATCGAAGTTATGTTATCTTCAATTGAACCTTAATCCAGATAACAAGTTAATAATATTTTAAATGATCAGAATTATAAAAATTCTTTACTGACCTTTGCTTTCAAGCGACAAAACTCGATTCAAAGCACCGTAAAGGGTAAACAGATCTCCGCGAAAGTTATCGTTATCGTCATTATGGCCCGTAGCTCTCGTATACAAAATTCTCGATTGTATTATGAACTTGATAAGCCATGATAAGACGCGCATACATTTGAGTATTGGTTCTCTTTTATCGGGCACTGTCACCAATTCAGCGCATTGTTTAACACATGAAACTAGACCTCGATGTACCAAAGCTGCAGAAAATTGAGATTCAATATAAGTATCGAGTGCCGGTTCGTATGACACGAATCGTGGCTCAGCCAATGTCGTGAATATATGTATCAAGACTTTAAATACAAGTCCCGTATGTGTCGTAGAAGAGCCGTCATTGTTGGCGAACAGAGCGAACAAAGCGTCCAAAACATCTTCGAGAAATTTGACCAATTCTTCGCCTGGAATTCTCATGACTCGTTGAAGCGCATCACTTACGTGTTCGGGATTTGTTCGCCATTTAAGTAGTGATAAAAGATCACTGTTTTGAGTCAATTTAGACGATACCAGAACTGTCTTGACGTGACAAACTTCTTTTGGTGAACGCGAATAGTGACCACTTGTCGATGCAGACAATGAGTCTTTTGGTCCCCAAGGAATGAATATGTAATGATTGACATCATCCAGTTTTCTAATGTCATCACATTTATAAATGTAGAGCTCGTGGTCTCCGTCTGCAATACACGCTCCGAGATTGTCGGCCAGAGGCAGAAATGCAAAACCCAATAGTTTACGTTCGCGTTCTTTAGAGGAACAGTGACGAAACTCGAATCTGATGTGCGCTCCTTCGAACAGATCAAGCGGTACATGTATTTTCATGTGTTCACTCAGTTTTGGAGAATTTTGATGATATAAAACATGTGAGCGATAGTATGTCAGTCTATCATCATTAACGCCACCCGAAATTGCTTTTTCATGGATTCCATTTTCAGTTACCAGACATGTTGACACTTCTATA
Organism: Archegozetes longisetosus; assembly: GCA_018873245.2. Lineage (NCBI taxonomy): Eukaryota > Metazoa > Arthropoda > Arachnida > Sarcoptiformes > Trhypochthoniidae > Archegozetes > Archegozetes longisetosus. Next base: position 17,477,625 of record JAEMBT020000009.1, on the reverse strand, counting down.
TTTTTTGGTATTGCCTTACCTGAAATTAAAATTAATTCATTACATATTAAATGTTATCTAAAAGTACACCGAATCTCAACAAAAACTCTTTCACTCAAACATGCAATAAATATGTCTTAAACTTAAACTGAAATTCATTTAAGAACTAAGTATTACCTCCTTTTTCAAAATCTGCAGTTTCTAAAGTTAAATACAAATCATTTCTGACATGTCCAGCAGAGATAATATCACCAAAACTTCTGGTAAGTGCAATACAAGTATTGGGCGACTCCAACATGTTGATGGGTAGTTCATCAACAAGTAGTTTACAAGTGACAAGTAATACTATATTTTGGGAATGTGTCAGTTTATTGGTCTGTTTACGCAATAGAATATCCAAATTATTAGCCAAATCTCCATCGTATAGCTTTAGAGCTATGTCCGCGTCTCGTGTTAAGTCACAAATAGGTATCAAATTGAATGCCAGGGCTCGCTTGAAATGGCCACCTCCTTGAAATGACTTACCGCGTCCTTCGTTTACTAACATCTTACCGAAACGCCAGACTTGCACGCAAAGCTGTAGAGATTCTGTTGATATATTCTTCGACGACAAATCAGTGAATATTACATTATTTAGCTTAGCATTTGGTTTATAGCAAAACTTTTCTGTAACATAATCGTTGCCGTCGAATAGTGAAAAGTCGATCTGTATTTGATCGTCACAATTGAAAAAATTCGCCTCACGAATACTGAGCTTAAAATGAATTTTCTGTGACTTATCATTGCTTTTAACTGTTAGCTTACTATCATTGGATATGCTGTTCATCTGTTGAGTTAAGTGTATGTCTAGTAACTCGAGTGGAGATTTGGATTCTGGATCTATTAGCTCATAGTTAACTCTAGGGACAAAATCGAGTCCCAGTAAATCGTTTCCCCAATCGATTTTTGTCACTATTTGTGCTTTTAAGCTTTTGGCCATTTCACTGGTACAGGCAGACGATATCAATTGTTTTCGCCATTCTATCAATTCAATCATTGCTATACGTATCGATTCAAATTTATTATTATCTCGATTTAAGTATAATTGACGCCATTTAGTGAACCACTCGCGTAATGTTGATACCACTTCCAGTGAAACTGGATCTTCGAGTGGCATCAGATTATCACTGAAATCAAAATGTTTACTGCTTATTAAGATTGAAAACTTCAAACCAGAAATAGATAATTATATCGAAATCAGGATAAAAATTTCAAACATTATCCCATTTAATTCTAGCTAATCAAACGAAACTTTGAATGCGTACCAATTTTTTTCAGATTTAAATGCTTTTATCTGAACAAAATTTGACGGAAATATTCCTAATTTTCCGATATTTCTTTGAGAATATCCGCGATACCAGCCTTTAGTTTACAAAACAGATAATAATAATTAATAATTCGCGAAATATTAGCAAATATAAAAATATTATAAGATGACAAACCATTGCATTCCTGAAGAATGACAACCAATTCTCCAACACTCAACTGAAGAGAATGTGGACAATTGCTTTTGTAATTATGAATAGCTATAAAAATAATAATGAGTTTTACATTAATAATAATTTGATCAAAAATTAAATGATTAATATTGAAATGTATTGTTATTAAGAGAAAACATACCAATAGCTAATTGTTTACTGTTTAATGTTATCCAAAAACTGTTTTCTTTCATTATTATTACATTAAAATCACAAATACTTTCATTAGTTTATCACAACTTTTCAGATCAAATGTCATTTCTATATTCTAATCAAATTAATGTTTTATTTAATAAGTTATGAAAATGTGGTTTAATTTTGAGAACATTTCAATTTGTGGTAAAAATGATAGCAAATGATTAAATGCTTGCATTGAATTGAGATAAGCGTTAACTGAGGCACTAATAACGAGCTCTTACTTATGTCAAATTAAGTACAATGAACGCCAGTTTTGGTTAAAGTTTTAGAGCCAAAGGGACTCAAAAGTTTATTCACTATTTATGTTGACAAATAATTGTGATTATGTTTTGGTTGTCACTCAAATTTTTAATATTTCTTTATTTATTTCCAATAGGATGTCATGCATTTTGATTTATTGATTTTAATTTATCTTAATATGATCTATTTTTTAAAATCAGATATATTTTCAATCAGATATTCAATTTCAAAATAATATAGACTTTTCATTCATGATCGTAAGCATTGCATTGAATCCTGTAGATGTCAGTCAACACTAGTTTGACATAAAGGCTAAATTGATCCGAAAGATTAAACCTATCTGATACGTTGTAAACGCGCAAAACTCATTGAATGGTGGAACAAAAAGGCACGAATGAGAAACGTAGTTACAGGAATTGAATGACAAGACAAGTAATGGTTTGCACAAATCGCTATGATTTTAGCGTTGAAGTAATAATAATAGCAATAATTGAAATAAATATGATAACAAAAATGGCGGAAATATTGGCAACAAATACATTGAAAACAATTGACTTATTAATAATTTAAAATAAATCAGTAATGATTTAACAAATAATATAATATAATAAATATTTTAAGTAATAAAAATCAAAATTTTATAATAAATCGATTAATGTCTTGTTGGAGACAACAGTTGTCAACACAAATGGACACAAACAAATCCGATGAAGACATCGATGACGCGCTTATTACTGATTCAGTTAAGAAACTCTTATCAGACTCTGACGGCAGTAATTTCGATTTGGCTGCAGACCTTCTATCAGCAAATAACAGTTCTTCAGGCAATGCAATGTCACAAATGCATTCTTCTGGTGCCACAGTACAGGAAGGCATGGATTTAGTCGACGCTTTAGACACTTTAGTCCAACACCTGAGTAGAGAATCGAATAATAATAACAATAAAGAATTAATTGATTCGAATGTAGACCCAAATAATTTATTATTAACTGCTTTTGATGTCGTTCTAATGGATCACAACTACTGTCAACCGGTGTTTGTCAGACCTGTCACTGGGATCAATACAACACAATCGTTAGATATGAATAAGCAATCATTTGAAACATCAAATAAACAATTTGTAAATTCTGTGCAATCATCGGTCCCATTGGCTAATGTTTCTTCTCCTTCTACTACTTCTTCAACTACTCCTTCGAGTCCAACTACTAATGCCGTCAGTCCTGCCGCTAAGTCTCCCAAAACTCCGACCGCTTCGCGAAGATCTCAGCGACAAATCGATAAAATAGAAAAATCTGTTTTAGAGAAAATTAAAGCTGAAAATCAAGAAATGCTTAAAAGAGAAAAAGAATCGATGGTTAGTATGAGTTGACTGCAGAGAAATGCAATTAGTTTTGGACAGTCTCCAAAACATTTCAAACATTGATTATATCAGTAAATGAATTGTTAAACTTTTCGACAACTACTTAATTAGGTGTCAATTGAATTGAGATTTGGAAAAACAAATTTATGTCAAATGAAAGTTGAAATAATTGATAAAATTTCTCATTTGGCGTATACTTTAAAATATTTACCTAACATTTGATTTGTGTTTAATAGGAGTCACCAAATAAGATAAAGCCTGAACCAATCGAAGATAATAAAGACGGTGATGAAAACGAACTGGTTATTGATTTCGAAAATAAAAAAGAAAAGACTATTAATAGTAATAAGAAGAGGCCAAAAAAGACGAAATTTCAAAGCGACGGTATGTAATACAAAAGTATTGATAAATCATTGTTTATGAACGAGAGTTGAACTGATAAGATAAGAAAAAAATGAAACTTTAATCACACAAAACCAATAATAGATAAGCGATTGTAATGTGCTTTTATTTGTTGTAATTAATATTTAATAAGAATATATTCCCTCTAAAATTAGAGCCAACTAATAAAAAGCCTCGAATGGAGAATAAGCAGGAAATACGTGAAAGTAGAGCGAAAGTGGAAACGATAGCTAAGGAGTCGCATGACAAACATGAATCATCTGAATTAGATGATGTAATTGCTGCTCTGTCTGGCGTTACAGACAGTGAGGACAAGACACCGTCGAGTGGTAGATCTCAGAGGACTCGTCGCAAACCTAAACGATGGGACGACGACGAAGTTGAAGTTGACTTTAGCGGTCAGTTAGGAATTCTCGCACAAGAACAACAACTTAAAGAAGATAAAGACATTAAAGTGGATAATAAAGAAGAAAAGCAACAAATTGTTGATAATAAGATTAATAGAGATGATATTAATAATGAAAAGAATGTTAAGGTATTGAATTGAGATAATTAATAGATAAATTTTGTTTAAATTTTTGGTCATCCACTTTCAATTAGGGAAATGAATCCCAACCATCTTCTGATGAAGCAAATGATGATGACGAAGAAGATTCTGGATCTGATTTTGGTAGTGAAGACGATCCCGACAAGTTGTGGTAAGAATTGATATTGTCTTCTTATGGAAAGGATTTAGAATTGGCAAATCCACTACCATGTGTTAAACTTTACTGATGTTAAGTGGATATAAGTGATACCAGTGATAGTGAGTTTGCCAACTCTGCGTCCTTAGTATGTAATGACAATCTATTATAAGTATTATAGTCTAATAACTGCTCACTTCTCTTAGATTATACTGATTCTAAATGACTATCATTTAATAGGTGTATATGCCGTCAACCACATGACGATCGCTTCATGATTGGATGTGATTCTTGTGAAGAATGGTTTCACGGAAAATGTGTTAACGTCACTAAACTACAAGGTTTTTAGCGTTATTTACAATTTGTCTAATTTGTTATTACTTTTAAGTGTTAATTTCATTTAGTGATGAATTAAGTATTTGCTATCTGTCAAAAATCTTTGATGAAAGTACTTCGAACCACCATTTAATTTCTGATTTTGACTGATGCATTTCTAAATGCAACATTTTGAATTGAGTTTTAAAATTGATTTTCATCTTTCATTCTCTCAATAGGCCGTCAAATGGAAAAAGCAAAGCAAGAGTGGTTGTGTCCGACTTGTACTAAAGGTATCTCAGATGGAATGACTCGCGAAGAACTTAAGAGAATAGCTGATCAAAAGCGTTCTAAACTTGAAGAAGAAGAGAGAATCAGAGCACAAACAAAGAGAGCGGCGAAGGATAAGTTTTTAAAAAGAGAGAAGTCTAGGGAAATGTCCAAAATGAAAGAGAAGAAAGAAGTCGAGAAAAAGAAGGAACAGAAACCAGAAAAGCTGAAGATTCTGCCTAAAACGCTTCAAATGCCGCCCAAAAAGAGAGAGTTAAATATCAAAGTCGAAGAAGAAGAGAAACTAAAAAAATTAATCAAATCATCGAAAAAAGATCTCAACAAAAAACGTGAATTAATGAGTAAAAAGTTGAATAAAGAGAGTGACACAAATAAGAGTACAAAATCGCCGCTTTTTGAGAAATTTGAGCCAATCTCTAAAGTGGTGCCAATCATTCGCAAACCAGAAGTGAAAAAGAAACACAAAGATGCAATCGACCCATCAGTACAAGACTTATTCAAAGCAGAACCAATTAAAAAGACATCAGTGACAACACCGACTACTCCGACAACACCCGTAACTCCGGGCGGAATACCTTTCCATCGAAAATCGTCTGATTCGAGACGAGTGTCAACTTCGACTGTAATCGAAAGACTGTGTCCTTCTGGTTGTGGCAAAATGGTTAAGAGCGACACTTCTATCTATTGTAATCAAGACTGTATTGAAGTTCATGTTAATGAAACTCTTAAATTGTTACGAATCGCTCGAAAAGAAAAGGGAGAAACTGGTGCCAAATCCAAAGACATTGATAGACGTGTTGTTGTTGTGGAGAAGTCAAGTGGAAGACTACTATCAGGAAAAGATGGTATTCTTGAGAAAGATGTACTCGAGTATATTAAATCAAACCCAACGTTTGAAGTGTTTCGTCCGAGTAATGTTAAAGACAAGAAAAAAGATGAAACTCATTCAAAGAATGCACTCTTTTCGCCCACCAAAGCCACTTCACCCAAAAAAGATGACAAGAAAACACCGATCGCAAGATCTAATAGTAGGAGTGGTGAACATGAGGGATCCGATCCGATTCGAGCCAATGTTAGGACTTCTCTCAAAGAGACGCTTATTAGCAGGTATTCAATAATATTCCAATTAATTTGCTTAGAATCTCCGTTTTTGAATATTATGTTTTCTCTATAAGTTGTTCTAATTTTCAGTCAATTCCTAAGCACTTGAATCAATTTAAACTAATCATTTCAGGTGTAAAGAAGTAAACGAGACTTCGGTTCAACCGGAAGAGATCAGAAAAATTGCAAATAGAATAGAAGAAGAATTATTTAAAGTTTTTAATAAAGATACGTCTGGAAAATATAGAAATAAATATCGTTCATTGATATTTAATTTAAAAGATGCTAAAAATCAGGGATTATTTCGTAAAGTAGTTAACGGAAAGATAAGTCCCGAGCGACTCGTACAAATGTCTGCCGAAGAGTTGGCGTCCAGTGAATTAGCCAAATGGAGAGAAAGAGAGAAGACATCGATGTTAGAAATGATCAAAAGGGATGCAGCAGAAAAAGTTAATCAAGTGATAGTCAAGAAAACACATAAAGGAGAAGAACTGATCGAATCAGCGGTTGTTAGTGAAACTACTAACGAACCAAAATCAGGTAAAATATTGTTGCCATTTTTTAATTTGTGTTGAGAGTTTCCAACAGCTTATTTCTATCAATATCAAGTTAACTAAACACAAAGGCCAAAATGGAAAAAATAAATATCTGACAATATTTTTCAAAAGTTTAGTTACGAAAAGCAATATTTTCGATTCGATTATCTGCAAACTACCAGAGTTTGCAATCTTTATTATCACAATCACTCATCTGTTCTGTAGATCGTGTTCCTTAGCGTTAATATTTGTATTTAGTCCAAAGATAAATATATTTAACTTTCGATAACTGACATGAATAATAATTTGAAATTAAATTTTAAGTTGATGGCAAGTCGTCAGTTCCGGCGTCAGCGCCAAACACAGGAGTCTCAACAATATTGGACGACTTGATGGGCATTTCGACTGTTGACACAACTTCACAGCATAGAACTCATTTATTCTCAAATAACTGTAGAATATGTACAAAGCAACAACTTCCAGATGACAATAAGCAAGAAGTTGTTAAAAAGCCATCATCACAATCATCATCGACTCAACGCGAAGAACATTCTAGACCAACACCAAAACGAGTTAGAGTAGAACTGGAGACAGCCAATAAAATATTAGAAGAAGCAGCGAAACTCAGTTCAACTGCAAAAGCACCATTTATTGGAGAAGACGACGACAGTGCAGAAGCGCCCTCTTCTACAGGTAATCAATTTGATTCCAGTTAATCATAATTACATTGAGAACAAAATGTTTTGTCACAATGATTCAAATAATAAATTCTCCTTCAGTTTGTCTGTCTTCACCTGAAGCCCCGAGTAGTTCTTCATCATCGAGGCCTGTATGGAAGGGAACTGTTTTTATGCAAGACGTGGCGAAATTTGCTGCCAATGCCATCAAAGTTAGCGGAGCTGTCACTGAGTTCTTGCCACAGGTTTGCTCTCACTATAGTTTTGATCATTTGTATGATGCATTCAATTTTCAACTCATTCATTTGATAGGATGTGTCCGAACAGATTACAGTCTGTGGCAGAATAGCTCCCGAACAGGTTCTCGATTATGTAAAGAAGTTGAAATACTCGTCGCGCACCGAAATCGGAATAATTAAATTTGTTTCGAGTAGGGAAGAAAGAGTAGGTTATGACGCATTCTTCAACTATCTTGACTCTCGCGGAAGATATGGGGTCGTTGGCAGTACAGGAAAATTACTCAAAGACTTCTACATTCTTCCGCTACCGAAGAATGGTGACGTACCAGAAGTTTTACTACCTTTTGATGGACCCGGTATGACATTCTTCTAAAATATAAATAGTTTATTGTCGAAACGAGTTTTGTTGAATAATTGATTTGATTAAAACAGGTTTGGATAAGAAGTCAATGCGACCAAATCTATTATTGGGTATTTTAATCCGTAGCAAAAAGCCAATAACACCCCAAACGCCACAAACTTCATCATCAGCTTCTTCTCAAAATAAATCAAAAACATCGAACCCATCTTCTAATCCAACCGATCGTTCCTATACTCCGCCTCCAAAAGATCCATCCTCTCAGTCATCGCCAGATGATAATAAAGATTTAGGCGACGTCTCATATACGCCGCCGCGAATCACATCAAAGACCACAATAACAAAGCCAACGACGAAGAAAGTGGTGAACGATGACGACGAGCCCTACGATCCGGAAGAAGCGGAACTTTCAAACTCTAATTCATTGCCATCTTCGACATCGTCCATACAGGAACTGATGGATCAAGTCGCTAAAAGTTCAAATCCGGTTGAAATGACATCATCTGTTTTGTCAGCGATCGCGAGTTCGTCCAATTATGAGCTTCAGAGACGACTATTAGATCAGTTGACCGCTAAAGTGGAAGAACAAAAGCGTCAGTTAGAGGAACAAAAACTTGAAGCGGAAGCTCACTTCGCCTCAAATAATTCATCAAACACTTCATCAGTAATACCCGGTCTTGACGGACAATTTGGATCATTAAAAGACATCAATATTCCTGACAATCTTCAAGATATACTTTCGTCAGTCAGGCAGAAGACGCACGAAATTGAACAACAACAAGAAAGGCTTAAAGCTGTAGCTGCTTCTGGTTTCAAATTCGATGATCCCATTGTCAAAAAATTCGGTTCAAGAAATGCAACTGAAGGTAAGCTTAGAATAATTTGATCTAAAATACTGTACAGTTTAGTAAAATTGAATAAATGTTTTATCAGACATGGATCAAACAGTTGAGCGTTGCTCAGAAGCAGAGCCTATGGATCTGGACGATGACGTGACCCCAACCAAGTCCAGTATCATTGAAGTGAACGCACCTTTAAACAATGCCAATGCTGAGGCCACAACAGGCCCGCAAACGTCTGATCCACGGCTCAGATCCAAAAAGCAAACACCACTGCCGTCAATATCTCAAGAAACTGGTAGCGATTCTCAAGTGGCGGCTATGACTGCCGACGAACTGATGCAAAAAGCAAGAGAACAAATGGCAGCTTTGGCTAAAATGGAGAAAGCCAAAGATAAGCCAATGGCTTCAAAAATTAAAATTGAATGGAAGAAAAAGAAATGAAATTTACGTTCAAGTTCTTTTTGAAAATAAAATAACGTTAAAACTAATTTAGTTTATTCTTAAACTTTAGATTTTAAAGCATTATATCATTGAAATTGATTAAGAAAAGAACACTTTCATGTTTTATCATTATTTACATACACCTTATATTGATCATGAAATGCATTAACTCATACGTTATTATACAATACAAATCAAATATCAGTAAAATCAAATTTTAATAAGTGTTCACTACAACATAAACATTAGACAAATTTTTACTTATTTTATCATTCATTTTCAAACACATAGTAAACAAATATCTCAAAATTGTCAGACAATTACAGTGTAAATAAATTTCACCTGAAAAATAAAAACCTGGGCTTAACTTAAAAAATAAGTCTCATTTTTGCATTCAGATTAAGTGATGAACCTTTTGAGTAGCTTTGAAAACTTCAATATTCTCCAGAATTCAATCGTATCGTAGGAAACTTGGCGGAAAATAATTTGTTAATCCAGTACTCGATTGTTAAGACAGAAATTCCAAACCAAAGACCAGTAATGCTACCGATATAGTTAATGAATTCTACTGTTTCTATTTTGGGAACGTGTTTATAGATGAACATCGGAAATGTGGATAATTTCAGGTGTATTTTAGCGCAGGGAGGCATCGAATTACTTTTCATATTAAAGTAATTGAATTGCATAGGTCTCATAGAATTTTCTTTAAGATCTATAGAACTGCATTCATTCAAATAGGATTCACTTGTTATCTCGAGACGATAGTATTCATTAATGCATTCGTGTTTTGCGCATCGGTTTCTGCATATCGTAGATGATATGTTTTGGGGAAAACCTTTAACCCATCTGAACTTGGTCTGATTTCGAACCGTGAGTACTGAATCGAAAGCATCTTTAGTATAATTAATCATTAATTCAATTCTGCACTGTTCAATACACTCTTTACGTGATTGATAGTTGATTGAAGTATAATTAATACAGTCTGATTCATAAGGTTTTGGTAATTGAATAATCGAAACTTTACTCATTATTGTCTTAATTCTCATTCCTTTATGTACTTTCAAAGCTCCTGATGATCTAGGTGAAGGTTCTTCATGAGGCGGATGAACCACAAAAAACATTTCGTTCTGATGTTTCTCATCAACGAGTCCTTCAGAATAGAAATTAAGAGCAATCTCAAGAAAGTAATCTTCTGTTTCATGTCTGTGAATCTTGAGTCCACTTGAATTCCATCGTTTGTCAAAATCTTTCTGAAATAATGTGAAACACTTGAATTTCGAATTGATTGAAGTGACTACTGGTGATAAACTAAAGCATTGTCTTTGTTGATCTGTTACAAAACAACTTTTAATAATATGCGTATAATTAGCTCCGATCGAAGAGATCCATCCAATAGATTTTCGAAGTCTGATCAGTTCCTCAAGAATTTTATCCCTATCTTTATCAGTGAACAAGTTGTCAGGAGAATCTGGTGGTGGTGGTGGAATATGTGAAACATACATCGGTTTTAGTTTTCCCTTTTGATCATCGTCTCCTTCCGGGCCATAACTTTCTTTCGAACCATTATTTCCTTTCGGGCCATAATTTGCCTTTGGATCATAATCTCCTTTAGGACCATGATTTTCTCCTCTATCTAGTTTCCATTTTGGACGATCATCAAATTGCATTGGCCCCATTAGTTTATCAATTCGGCTTAAAATCTCATTAACTGCTGGTATTTGTTCAGCCAGTATTTTACGATTCAGTGTTTGTATAGTCTGAACGCACACACTCACAGCCGGTAATTCAATTCGAGTACTTGTGTCAGTTTGAATCATAACAGTTGTGGGCCTTTCAATATAGAGAGTGATCATAGAATAGACATGATATCCACAGCCGATGCAACAGATTATAATGAATGCAGCTTTGATCAAATACCTGATCCATTGTGATTTGTGTGCATTTTTATTAACCATTTTGTTCACAATGACTGATCGAGAATATAATTGAAACAGTTTATCATTTTTTCCAACCACATACCACGGATAAATTTGACTATTTTTCATTTGCATTTTGGTGTGTATAATGTATGTTCAGTTTACCGGATTGAATAAAAATAATTTTATGTTTTGGTTTAATATAGAATTTATAGTAAAAGCATTTTTCATATAGTAAGTTTATTTGCATACATACAAATAAAATTTTCTGCTTATATTGTTGAGTAAATAAATTACCTTAAAAGCTATGTCCTATCGATTCAGAATGAAAGCTATTCTCAAATTTGTTTTCTGAAGAAAATTGTAACAAGATCTAGGTTAAATAACAAACATTTAGATAATGAATGCAGATGACCCATCGTTACTGATTAGGGTGACCACCCGTCCCGCTTTTGACGGGATAGTCCCATCCTTTTAAAGATAAAAGACAGGAATCCCGTCAGACAAAAAACTCTATACAGGACAATTAGTTATCCCGTTTTTCAACTTTAGTTTTGGAAAATGTGTTTAGAAAAATATTTCTTAGAAATTTAAACATTGAACTTATTTTACAAATGATAAAGGATTAAGAAACCCAGTTTGATGTTTTGAACGCCTGTGGTTTAAAACAAAAGGTTGTAGAATTAACATTTGCTACCTTGACTTATATCTTATATAAACCAGTATTTCTTACTTTTGAATAACCTTTGAAAGATGCCATTTCTAACAAAAAATATACCTTTGAGATCAACCATGACTAATAATATTCAATGTTTTAATATCAGAATGTATTGTTTGACACCTAAATATTTGTAATGATTAATAAAAGCGGCATTTTTCTTTTTAAAAATGTAAGGGGTCCCTCCTTTGATATTTTTGTCCCGTTATGAGACAAGCCAGAGGTGGTCAACCTATTACTAATCCATTTGAAGTAGAAATGAAGTAAAAACCAATGAATAAATTGATTAAATATTTGTACTTGTAGTCCAATAAAACGAAAATAGAAAATGAAGATTTTGCGCATATTTTAATCTACTAGCCTCTGTCATTAATCTTGTTATTAGTAAACGATCGATTAATCCAACAAATAAAAGTCTTTGAGAGTTTAATGACGAACATTCCTAACCATATACCTCCGAGACCATCAATTTGAATTCAAGTAATCCCAGGCGAATGTCATAGACCCGATCCATTACAGGCTTATTATTATAATCAGATGGTTATTATGATCAAATCTGATCCCCCAAAATGGCCTTAATTACGTCTCAACTGATGGAACTATTGATTTTCTGGTCAACAGTCGACAGAGTCGTTCGTATTTGAGTCCATATCTATGGCAATATTTTCTGCTTTGATATTAGTGACTTTTGTAAGCATCTCTTCAGAAAGAATAAACTAAAGGGCTATAACTAAAAATTTACATAAAATTCAAAACGCAATAACTTTTATTACTAAACAGAATTTAAAGAGCAATACATGTATTGAAAGAGCATAGAATAAGCTTTAGTTGAATATAAAGTTTGGTACATTATCTGCTGTTTTTCGAACATTAGTCTTCACTTTCTTTATGAAGCTAATTATCACCTCTGAATAAACTTCGCACAACTTTTGTCTAATGTGAGTCTTCAAGTGATCAGTATTTTTGGCAAACTTACAAACTGTTTTTATTTTAACTTTCGGACTATTATTGATAACGACATAAAAATCAGAAAAATTTTACTGATTTTATCATTAAACTTACAAATAAATATTAAAGAGATATCTCAAAATTGTCAGACAATTACAGTGTAGATAAATTTCACTTAAAAAATAAAACCTAGGCTTAACTAAAAAAATACCGCTCTACCTCGAATTATAATACATGCCTTATACAGTGAATTTCTATGAATTTTGGAATTTTGATTTGCAAGTACCTACAACTCGAATAGTAAGAACAGTGGTTGAGGTTTCACTCAATGAAGACATTTCTAAAAGTGAATTTTTACTCTGCAAAAATTTACCAATTAGATAGTAATTTATACAAGATTGAAAGTTAAAAAACATTAAATTATCTTAAATAATTATTAAGAGGGTAATTTATTGATCTAAAAAATATATCATTTCATAAGTTTCTTCATTGACTTGATCATCTGTTGAACCGGTCGTTTAGCATTTAAAAGCGAAAGCATTCATTTACCAAGAAAGGGAAAGTATTCAAAAGTTTTCTTTCATTCTAGTCTAATATATTTTGGAGATCAAAATTTATAAAACTATTACAATTTTAAAAAGTTTGTAGACTCTTCAAAATACCATTATTAATTTTTATCTATTAAAGACATGTATTTAAAGAAAACTTCAAGTGAGAGATAGACTCGTACTTAAATTAGAAAAAGCTTGTCCGGACGTCCATTGAGTGTTGGCCCCCGGTCAGGTTGGGACATAGTGACTTTACCAATACATAGAGGTGGTCCAATGAAGTATAATAACACCTGAATTTTTTCATATCTCATGTCAGAAGGTGTAAAAACCCAAAAATCTTTAAAAATTTGGGAGCCTATAACTCGAAAACTATTAAACATAGAATCATGAGTTTCGGTGTATTGAGTCACAACAATCAAATGTACTCAATGATACAATGAAACTCACGTTTTGTTATTATTAAGTGAGTTTTTTAAAGATTGAAAATCCTCAATCGTTAAACTCAACGGTAAACATATACTGTTCCGAGTAGCTCATTAATGCTTTTGTAGTAGCACATAACCTAGTATAATAATATGAAAGCTCGAGTTGGAACACTTTATGTTAAGGGTCGAAAATCGGCGAAAAAATTTTTCATATGTAAGACTAATAATTGCATTAGATGAGTAGATAAGCAGTGGTATTTTAGCAAATCAAAAGCAATAATTTCGGCTGATATATGACATGACTCATAAGGGTTTACAAAGATGTAACACACTTCCCCATATACGGTAATGTTAAGGGTTTTTTACCTTTAACTTTTGAACCTATGAACCAATTTCAATCTGACCAGTAAAATTTTTGCTCGGCTCGACGAGAGATTTCGACTCATATATAACATGATACATTTCGCAGGGGACCAACTCCCCGTAGGATCTCCTGACAACCTCTTTAAGAACACACTTCGTGGACTTTTACTTTTTAAAGACAATGTATTATAATGTGCGGTAAAACTATAAGTCTCATTTTTGCATTCAGATTAAGTGATGAACCTTTTGAGTAGCTTTGAAAACTTCAATATTCTCCAGAATTCAATCGTATCGTAGGAAACTTGGCGGAAAATAATTTGTTAATCCAGTACTCGATTGTTAAGACAGAAATTCCAAACCAAAGACCAGTAATGCTACCGATATAGTTAATGAATTCTACTGTTTCTATTTTGGGAACGTGTTTATAGATCAGCATAGGAAATGTGGATAATCTCAGGTATATTTTAGCGCAAGGAGGCGTCGAATTAATTTTCATATTAAAATAATTGAATTGAGCGGATACTGAAAACCCTCCACTAAGACCTGCAGAACTGCATTCACTCAAATAGGAATCACTTGTTATCTCGAGACGATAGTATTCATTAATGCATTCGTGTTTTGCACACCGGTTTCTGCATATCGTAGATGATATGTTTTGGGTAAAACGTTTAATCCATCTCAACTTGGTCTGATTTCGAACCGTGAGTACTGAATCGAAAGCATCTTTAGTATGATTAATCATTAATTCAATTCTGCACTGTTCAATACACTCTTTACGTGATTGATAGTTGATTGAAGTATAATTAATACAGTCTGATTCATAAGGTCTTGGTAATTGAATAATTGAAACTTTAGTCATTGTCGTCTCAATTCTCGTTCCTTTATGTACTTTCAGAACTCCTGATGATCTAGGTGAAGGATCTTCATGAGGCGGATGAACCACAAAAAACATTTCGTTCTGATGTTTCTCATCAACGAGTCCTTCAGAATAGAAATTAAGAGCAATCTCAAGAAAGTAATCTTCCGCTTCATGTCTGTCAATCTTGGATTCATTTGAATTCCATCGTTTGTCAAAATCTTTCTGAAATAATGTGAAACACTTGAATCTCGAATTGATTGAAGTGACTACTGGTGATAATCTGAGGCATTGCAATTGTCCGCCTGTTACAAGACAACTTTTAATAATATGCGTATAATTAGCTCCGATCGAAGAGATCCATCCAATTGATTTTCGAAGTCTGATCAGTTCTTCAAGAATTTTATCCCTATCTTTATCAGTGAATAAGTTGTCAGGAGAATCTAGTGGTGGCATATATATACTGTTTTTGGACATGGAATCTGGTTTTTGATCACTACTTTCTTCTGAACCATTATTTTGTTCCGGTTCATGATTTTCTTTCAAACCATCGTTTCCTTTCTGACCATAATTTCCTTTCAGATCGTGGTTTCCTGTCGGACCATCATCTGCCCTCGGACCATCGTTTTCCTTTGGACCATAATTTCCTCCTCTATCTAGTTTCCATTTTGGACGATCATCAAATTGCATTGGCCCCATTGGTTTATCAATTCGGCTTAAAATCTCATTAACTGCTGGTATTTGTTCAACCAGTATTTTACGATTCAGTGTTTGTATAGTCTGAACGCACACACTCACAGCCGGTAATTCAATTCGAGTACTTGTGTCAGTTTGGATCACAACAGTTGTAGGTCTTTGGATATAAAGACTGATCATAGAATAGACATGATATCCACAGCCGATGCAACAGATTATAATGAATGCAGCTTTGATCAAATAACCGATCCATTGTGATTTGTGTGCATTTTTATTAACCATTTTGTTCACAATGACTGATCGAGAATATAATTGAAACAGTTTATCATTTTTTCCAACCACATACCACGGATAAATTTGACTATTTTTCATTTGCATTTTGGTGTGTATAATGTATGTTCAATTTACAGGATAGAATAAAAATAATTGTTATGGTTTGGTTTAATATAGAATTTATAGTAAATGCATTTCATTTATTAAGTTTATTTGCATACATATACACAATAAAATTTTCTGCTTATATTGTTGAGTAAATAAATTACTTTAAAAGCTATGTAATATCGATTTAGAATAAAAGCTATTCTTCAATTTTTTTTCTGAAGAAAATGATGACAAAATCTATATTAAATAAACATTTAAATAACGAATGCAGATGACGCACCTTTACTAATTCATTTGAATTACAAATGAAGTAAAAAACAACGAATAAATTGATTAAATATTTGCATTTGTTGTTTAATAAAACGAACAGAAAAAATGATTTTGTGGATACTTTAATTTATTAACTTCTGCCATTAATTTTGTTATTAGTAAACGATCGATTAATCCAACAAATAAAAATCTTTGAGAGACCGATGACAGACATTCCTAACCACATACCTCCGAGACCACCAAAATCTGAAACTAGTTGAATCCAAGTAATCCCAGGTGAATGTCTATAGACCCGATCCAATACAGGCTTTCGACTAATGCCAACTCCACTCGAGTTCGAATAATTATGCCACGGAATATCAGCCCAGATCTCAAACTCGTACTGTTCAGAAATGCAATCAGTTTTACAAGAATTCGCACAAAAAGAATGAGTATTAATTGATTTGCATTCATTATCAGAAGGGCAGAACTTATCATCGTCTTCAAGAAGATTTTTGCGGTAGAGTAAACCACTTCTAGGCAAACATTTGCATTTTTGTCGATATATATTAATGACACATTTTGTGATACAATCGTCATATGATTGTGAGTCATTTTGATCTCTGACGTTATAATAGCGACAATTAGTCTCATAAGGAGGCTCTAATAGATAAGAGACTGTCTTCCAGTAGATAACAGGATAGAATTTCTCCCATTCGAATAGAACTTCGTTTGGATAATCTCTGAAATTGGGAATCATATTCGAAGGATGAATAGCAATACGCGCGCGAAGTTGTTGCTCAAACGGATTCGAACTGTTTGAGGGCTTACTGAAGCCGATGTAAGCGATTTTGTTATCTCTGTCCTCATAATTATTCGATGTCTTGAAGATCGTTGTCGTGAATAATTGATCACTTTTGTTAGCTTTTAGGAATTGGCTGAAATATGTGAAACAGCGAAAGTCAGCATTAATCGACTCCAAAACACTTGATATTTGAGTACAATTTTTGATTTCTCCTCTGCCATCAGTAATAGGAAATGAATCCAATTGGCATTTACCAGGTTCACCAAAACTCCAATTCTCGAGTATATCCAAAATTGTAGATTGATTCATTAACTGTTTTTCGTAATACTTTTGTAATTGATTTCCCCTAACATTTGCTGATGTAAGATTCTTACTATCAGGTTTGCTGAAAAGATTGAAGTCATTTCTTAAACGCATTTCTTCCTCAATTCTATCGACATCTTTGCCAAATTCTGGATATTTTTTCTTAAGTTTATCAAAAGGAGCTAAATCTTTGTAGCAAATTGTGACACCGGGATATTCATACTTATAATCATGAGGCTCTTCTGCGGTGAACGTCACTTTTGTCTTATAAGCCCAATATTCAGATACTGATTGACTTAAATGCCAACAAAATCCAACGATACTGAACATTATTATTATAACCAAATGGTATCTCGTTCTCCAAAATTGGTCGCAATCACGTCTCAACTTAAGGCACTTTTGATTCTTTGGTGAACAATCGATAGAGTTGTCGTTCGTATTTAAGTCCATAGCAATGGCAACATCTTCTGCTTTCATATTAGTTGCTATTTTTGCGAACATCTCTTGAGGAAGAATAAACTATTTTTCTAAAATCATCTCATCTATACGTAACTAATCGAGTAAAACGAGTTGTAGATTATGATATTGGAAACCAGAAGTTATCTTCGAAATGTTTTACTGATACGACTTGAAATATTGTGCAAATGTATTCTATCGCAAGACTACCAGAAATAGTCTCTCAATGCTATACTTTATTAAAATATAAACCATAATTTCCCTGTGGATCAAATTAGAATTTAATTTACTTCCGAATGACATTATAGACCCGATAGAACTATTAAATGAGACACAATTGAAATTTAATCTTACGTCGCGGGAATAGTTTTGTTTTCAATCGTTGGCTGGTTTTGTTTTTAAACAAGTCAAGCGTGTCATCAAAGATATCTCATGAGCATTAATCTAATCCTTATGCTACGATTGTTTTCGATACAATACACGCCACACTAGAACTAGCCTAAAAATATAATTATCTTCACTTTTTTTAAGTTTTAAGTTTATACTAAACGTTGTCATATCAAATATTTAAATGATTTATACCTTTACTTTCATACCTTAAATCATAGCCGGAGTTTTTACGTTACTTGTTTGTCAAAATTTGAAATACGTGCTAATTCTGATTATAATATTTTTCAAGAATCAGATTTAGAAAATTGACTTTTAAGCTTTGTAAATTAGGACATAACTGGATTAATATTAATCTTGTTACTTTAAGCTTATTTGATGAAAATCAGTGATCAAAATTTGAAATATTATTAAACAATTAACGTTTGAATAATACGATACTTTTCTCTATTCAATGCTTTTGCTCTCTTATCGTTTGTTTGAAGAAGTGAACACATACGCAAACGAATATATATATATATATAACAAAAAACATACATATTTAAATATTTTAGGTTAGAATAGTATAACTAATGCTTTATAAAATTATTTAACTTTCGAACTTACCCAAAAACTTACTATTTTATAAAAACAGTTGCGAAAAAGTTGATCAGCTTTTACTCAAACTGTTTGCAAATAAACTACCAAAAAATTTGAATATAAAGTGTGCGACTGGTTTGCTTCCGCTTAAATGTATAAAAAATAATTGATTTTGTTAGTGTAATCTAATAGAGTTGAGAGAACAACGATGGAAAGACAAACTAATAAATTTATTGCCCGACGGTTTATCAGATGTTGTGTTTCGCTCAAAATTTATGATATCAAAGAAGCAAATTAATATTTTACATTATAAGAGCTTTTAGTAGACCAAATGAAATTTGATATGCATTAGCGTAAAATTATTACTGCAAATTGCATTAACTTTTTGATCGTAAATCTGAATTAGGCGTAGTATTGATCATTTCATTGTATATACTTCAGGATAAGTAATTGGTATTTGTTGAAAGTTCTCTTGAAATTTGTTGTGGCTTTAGTTTATTATTAGTTAATTCTGTTTTTCCCAGAAATGAGTGGGAATTGTTCCAAAAGGCTAAAGTTTCAAAAATTGATTTGCTGTAATTAGTATTATAAGGTGCTATGCTTTCTTTCAATACGAAGTGTTTAATCAACCTAATAGTCAATTATAACTATTTATCTCTCTAAATACAGTGTTTGACTTGAGTGTAAGTTTATTTCTACGATTAAAATATATAAAAATATTTTTGTATTATTATTGGCGTGCGCTTTACACAACATGAAAATAAGAGACAAACAAATCCAAATACACAATAAAAACTTGAGGGTAGTATGAAATATGCCCGGTCGAGAATTACAAAATTAATGATATAAGTAAAGAGTGAATGATGTATAGTGTCTATCGTTAATGTTTCAATGATCGAAAATAAAAGGTTGAAAAGTTATAAAAAAAATTCATTTTAAATTTTATAATAACAATTATGAGAAAATTTTAGAATTTTGAATTGATTCTGTTAAATAAACTTAATATAACTCCAAAACATCAAAACCCAGCCTAACCTAACCTAACCCAACCCAACCTAACCTAACCTAACTTTGCAACCGTAGGTTTCCGATTCAGGAAACTTTATGTATAGACACTATACATCATCCACTATACACCCACATCATTTAAATTATAATTCTCGACCAGCCTATTTCAGACTATAGCCAAAACTTGAAATATAGAACTTGAGTGTATTGATCTCTAATTCATGTTTTATGTTAAGCATACGCTAACAATAAGGCAAAACTTTACTTCCTTTCTATACGCTCTGAGAAACCTATAGCTCGATACTGTGACAGAAGATGATTTTAATGATAAGCATTAAGTATTAGACTCATTAAGTTAACTTGATTACTAAATCTGAATGAGGCTAACCGTCTTAACTGTACTTATAAATAAAGGATAATCAAAGCTAATCTAACCTCTGTATTATTGAACGCTATCTGCAGTGTTAATGGCTATTAAGACTATTAAATTACAAGGTTTTTCTCAAAAAGTATATTTAGCATCTGATAGAGTTTTGCAGAATTTTTAATGACAATGAGTCAAAAATTGACGATCAACATCTTAATAATAGATAAATTTATTTCATATTTACGCATTAATTAATTTTTTTAATAATGCGCAATCAATTGATGCGTCAATTAAACACAATTTCAAAGTATTTTTTCAAAATTTTGTTGTAAGTGCATGTCTATATTCAATTTTGATGAAATCTCTGGGGCTACAGCCCCCGAGGCCTTCTTCGCTAGTAGTGGTTGTGACTATAAATGAAAACAACACAGAAGGCTATAATGCAATATCAAAGAATTTCCGTATGTGACATTACTTAAATTGAGTGGTTCTGATTCTCGTAGCGGTAGCTCTTATCAATAAGTGATTGGTCCTAACCACTTGTTATTGTCTAAAAAGCTTTCTGTAGCCTTTATCAATGGGTGGTAAATTTGAATATAACACTAAAACCAGTTAATATTTTGTAAAAAGAACTTCGAGATTTATCAATGCTTAGAATAAAAATCGAAAATATTGAAAGAAGAATAGAGCACTATCTTTTGTGGTCCATCAAGTTATGATAGACAATTTTTTCACTTGAAAAGCGTTGATTTTGATGGTACCAATTCGATTAGAAAAGACAAATATTCAATTTATACGAGTAGATGATATCTTATGAATGGCATTTTTTACCTAAAATAGAGAGCCAATCGATTTATGATATAGTAGCGTTTCCAGAGTTTTAAACAGAAAGCTTGCCTAAAGCGCAATAGAAAACTGCTATCGAATTAAATTCTTTGCTGATGTGTTGTAATCTAATCATTCTGAGGTGATTGATACGCTGGAGATTGAGTCAATCACTTGTAGAATTAACTTTCTAAAAGATAAACTTGTCATCAAATTCTTGAAATAAAAATTGGTTTGTGAAACATCAGCTTGTCGGAGAAACAAATTCAGTAATAAGCAAAGCAATTTCATTGTTTTCAATTACTTTATTGAATCAAATACATTACCTGGTTTTACAGAAAATTAGACATAGTCACAAAACTTATATAAAAAATAATTATTGTATAAAATTGAGGACAAATTTTAATTGTTACGAAGATAAAATGGAATCGTTATTGCTCATTCAGGCGAAGTTGGTGGTTGCTTAGATATTAATGTTTTTGATGAATAAGATGCTGATAAATCTACTTTTTCTTCCTCTTATCTGATGAGTTTTTGGTGGATTTTTCTGACTTATCACGAGTGACTGGAATTATTCTTTCTTTTTCTCTGGTCGATTCCGAAGATTTTTTCGGTGCTTCAATCCTAAGCACTCCTTTGGAGCTGAGATAAGACTCAACTTTTTCTATTTCACAGTCTTTTGGAAGAGCATACTTTCGAGTGAACTCTCTTTTGGTGTATCCGTCATGATCCTTTTTCTCGTGCTTTCCACGAACCACAACGTTGTTATCGACAGTCTTGACAGTAATCTGTTCAGGTTTGAAAGGTCTACAATTAAATTTCACCTCAAACTTGTCGTCATCATTCTTGATTTGTGAGGTACTACCACTGTGAAACCATTTATGACTCGAAGAGATAAAGCATTGAAAAGCCATTTTCAACGATAATTCTATTCAATTCATAACTTTATAACTATAAATATGTTCGACTTTGGTAACAGTTTAAGAGATAGAAAAGTCTTTTATTCCAAGTTTATTTGAGCTTTGTATTTACTTCGTATGCATTACGCGGATTTAGCACAACTTTATATAGTTTTACGCGCACTGAGTGAAGCCTCGCGAACTTTCTAGGTATTATTTATCCATCCAAAAGGCAGATAAACAAAAAATTAGCGCTAGAGGTCTCAGCAAAACATAAACTTTAACTTTAACATACAATAGAAATCCATTTATTTAGCAGTAAAATTGAAAAAATACAACCAAACATTATTTACAAATAGCAAAAAAATATTTTGAAATTTAATAAAATATTTTAATCAAGAAAAACGCTTATTACAATAACTTTCATAATTAGCACATTTTCACAATTTTATCATAATTTAATCACAAATAATTCACTGTTTTAATTATAAAGTTAATCAATTTAAAGATGAAAAACATTCAGATACTACATTCAGATGAAGAACATTCGTTTGGCTTAAAACCTATCATAAAATGACTAAAATATCATAGAATACCTAAACATTTTCACGTAATTTATTGTTACGTTTTTGACGACATTTTTTCGCTAGTTAAGAAATTTTGTTAAGTTTCATTATCTATGAAGACCTCTAGTGCTAATTTATCTTGTGCATCTGCTTTTTGGTTGGAAAATACTAGAAAATATTGGCTTGTTTACAACATAGCAAAAATTGCCAGAAGGAGACATTCAGAAAAACTTTGATGACTTTCTACACCGCGTAAAATTTAAAACTAAATTTAAGGTCAATCAATAGATAGGGTTTACAAACTTGTTTTGAAAATTACTATAAATGCATTCACTGATAAGCTACAGTCAGTTTTCTTCTTTCAAACTCTAATCGATTCTTATTTTATGTAAAAGTTTGCAAAGACAGTGTTTAAACAAGTTTTAATCAGAATATTTAGTTTTCAAATAACTGTTAACAATAAAAATCCTTTCGTTTATTTTTAAATATTTTTCAGATTTAAGTCACAAGTTATTGTATTCCATAAATTACTCATACACTGTATTAGGCATAACTTTTTCTAACGAATAAAGGAAAAAAAAATAAAGCAAAAAAATAATTCTTGAGAATTTTAAAATTTAGTTTTTAATTTTACGCATTGTGTTACTATTAGATAATTAACTATGTAATTTGATAAACTTAAGTTAATTGACTTTGGGATTATATCGTTAAATGCAGAATCTGATATTTTATGCAACTTATAGTTTTGAAATGCTTTGCTTAATACTGTGAAATACAATATTAACTGAAATTTTGCTAATTATAAATATGCGAGCTTTTTACTAACAATCTTATGCAAAGCTTTGCTTATCGTAAGAAATTATTTTTAAAAAACACTGGCTTTTTCAAAGATTAAAGTAATTTTAATTGAATTGAATGACCTAAAGCACGATTAAAGTAAAATTGGCATAAACTTGATATAAACAGAAATAACACAATTTTGATTTTAGTTTGAAGTTGTCTGAAAATTGATCGATTAATTTGTTGAAAATAAAACAAGCTTGCAGTTAACTGTAATGAATAATTAGAAAATGATTCCTGTCTCTTTTCAAAGAGCAATTCAAAGACTGTCTAAAAAAAGTACGAAAATTAAGACTTTTCTTCAGAACTTAAAAGTATAGCTAAACCTCTCCATGCTGAACACGTAGTTGAATTCTTTTTAAAAATTGAAAATTAACTTTAATTCCTTATAAATTTACTCGTGCCTTTATAAAATCGGTTTAACTACGTGTTCAAGATAGAGAGGTTTAGCTGTATTTCAATCATAAGTTTAAATATAAATGGATCATAACTTTCTAGTTTTTCCAAACTTTTTCATGAGTATTTACCTCTTAGTTTAAGCACAGGTTTACCCTCACTGGATTTGCAATTATAATCAAACGAAAGTACGAAAATAATTGTATTTACTCATAGTAGGACTAATGTCTATATTTTTTAGATTCTGCATTAATGAGTAGAAGTCACAAATCAATTTACAATTTATTCGAAAAGAATAGTAAAAGTATAATAACTCAAAATTAAAAACAATGTTTAACTATCTATATGACTCTTGAATTGTATATTTGATTCTGTTTTTAAATAAACTAAGAAAATTTGACATTAATTTATTAGAAACCTTAATGAAAAAAAGAATTAATTTAGCTGCTTATTTTTCAAAGAAATTTACATTAATATAACACTTAAACTTTAATTAATTGAGGCAACTAAACTAGTCTCTAAAAAAGTTCAAACTATTGGATCTAGTTATAAGATCAGAAAAAGCGCTCTATTTTGACTGATTTACAAAATACACTGAATCATATTGAAATGTTCTTATGCCCTTTAAGAAAGCAATTCATTTAGTACTTATTTGAGACAAGCTTTCAATTTTTAGTTTCAGTACTTGTGCACATAATTGTATCTACTATCCAACACTAAAGCAGATAAGCTGGCATCATACCTGGTATGAAGTATATCATTTATAAATGGGGCTGATGCAAAATATATATGCTCTATCATAATAAGAAGTCCGATAGATCCTACCCTTTAAAGAGCGCTTTCTTTCAACATAAATATTTTGAAAGTTTTGAAACTTTGATCAATTGTTTTACATGCAATATCATTTTTAAGGAGTTCGAAACACTCAACACCATATAGTTCATTGATTTTTAATGAGTGGTATTCGAAATTTCAAAAGTGAATAAATCTCAAAGCGTTAGTCTGATATACTTAAGAATTATATTTCTGGAAATCGTGTGAAGATCTTTGAAATAGCGAGCATATTATCCGAGCATATTAGCGAGCAGACAGCGAGCATATGTTCCAACAGATCCACAGACGAACATTAGTGATATGCACATAATTTCAAAGGTTTTTGCACAAGTTCCAAAAATATGTCTTAATCGTATCAGATGAACGCTTTAAGAGTTATTCACTTTTGAAATTTTGAATATCACTCTTAAAAAATCAATTAACTATATGATAGTGAGTATTTCAAACTTATCATACAGCCGTTCATCGGTATCCACAGTGAGTCAGGTGACTATCGGGGAAATATTCGTCGATGAGATGTCTCGGGCCTACAGTTCAGACGAATTGAGGCTCAATTTTTTACTATTGAATGCCTGATAATGATACAAATAATGACCACTCTACTCTTCTATGAAAGGCAACGTCTTTCTCTCTTTCTCTCACTCACTCACTCACTTTCGTTAATTACTAGATTTTTTTAATATTAGACAAAAGTACAGCCAAAGAATCTTGTTATTACAGAATTGGGTCGAAAATTTAATAAAAGGATTGTACTATTTGATCGTATTAAAAAAATAAAACTTTTGAGAGTTAACGTCAAAGTCAAAGCTAAAAATTGACAGTTAAAGTCAAAGTTTTGTCAGACGATTAAGCCAAGAACCAAGTTTTAGTTTAGCTTTTAGCTCGTTATTACGTCATTACTATCGCCAATTATATATTCAAACATATTCTTCGCACCGGTTTCTTATGATTTGAACTGCGTTTCGTAGTATCTGAATCTAATCAGAATCGCAATCGTATTAAATAAAATGAATTTCAAAACCATAAAATAATAGAATCGTTTTTAAAGTTCTACTTTAATCCAGCAGTTGAGCTTTGATCTTATCGTTAACTTAATGTAAACTATCAATATTTACAATTTTCATACCGAAATCAATAGAAATGTTACTAGTATTATACTTAACTTCAAACTACTGTATAATTTCACTGTTTTGAAAAACAATGAAAAAATCCACAACAATCTAATTAATTGTTTGCTTTCAGTTGAAAATTTGAATCAATAATAAGAACCGATTTGGTTTAAAACAGCAAAGAAGTAAAATCTTTCGACAAATATTAATATTTTTATTTCAATGAGTTACTAAAGATAGACTATTCAAATAGAGATTAAAGTTATTTCTCTCAGTAACTTGTTTATCACTAATCTCATTTAAGAGTAATTTCATCAGTTGTCTCTTTGAGGGATAGATGTTCAGAAACTTTTAGTCTTGTGATAGAATATAAAAATCTTTACTTTATTTGATTCCTTTACTTATTATATAATTTTAAAATCAAACCAATAATAATATTCTGATTTGATTTCAACTGAAATGTTGGAATAAATTTATCATAAGATTTTGAAGAACTAGGAAGATAAACAGAATCGCGGTATTTTAAGCCAAAAATAAGAGGTTTAGAAATGATTTTGAATTAACTGGAATTACTTTTGCGTCCATGAACTCGATGCCAGACGTACAGGGTGTAAATTAAATACCTGATGGATTTAATTTGATTATAACTTATTATTAAGATAAAATTAAGAGTTGAAATTTAGCAAAATTTTAGGCGTATAACAGGAAATTGTTTTCATAACATTCGATTTTATTTTACATTCGATCTGACAAAATGGCACCATACTCTATAAAACAGCGAATATTCATTGTAAAAGAATGCGCTCATTACATTGGGGAAGGTATTGATTGGCCAGCTTATTCACTTGACCTTAACCCCCTTGATTATTTTCTATGGGGCTATCTGAAGGACAAAGTTTATGCTCAGGATCCTCAAACAATTGAAGAACTCGAAAAACTAATTGAAGACGAAATTAAAGCAATTCCAAATGATGCTTTAAATGATGTGATCAGCAATTTTCAATTACGATTCAAAAATATCCATCAGCGTAATGGTTGGCATATCGAGCATATCCTCACATAATTTCCTGTTGTTCCTTTATTTGAATATTAAATTTCATGTAAAAATCTTTAAAACTTATTAAGTTATTTCAAAAACAAGTCTATCAGTTATTTAATTTACACCCTGTACTAACCATTAGAAAATCATTCAGTAAAAGATTCATATCGTCAACTAGTTGAAAGTTTTCAAATTGAGACCAATATCTTATGCATTTTTAAAACTAAACCTATGAGAAGTTTAGATATCTTTTCACTTAAAATTGAGACTGTTTTTAGTATTTTGAAGTTGAGAAAGATGTGAAATTTTAAAAATAGGTAGAAATAATCTATGACATTGTTTGGGTGAAAACTTGGTCGTACTTTAGAAGTCGCCACCTCACGAATTTTTCTGAAATTAGTATCTAGGGGTTTTAAGGTACGAGAAGTCAAAATTTGAATGTTCTGGGTGTCGGAAATTTATGGTTTAAAAGTTTTGAGTTTTTAAAAGTACATAGAAGTTACCATTGTCCCATTAGTTATTTTGAATCCAGTTGATACCACATGGAGATGGAGTTGAATTTAATCAACCTTGACTAGTTTTGATAACCAGGGTGTCTCGCCTATCCGGGGCCTATACATTAATGGGGTGTGCGGGTCAATCCGGGCTGATGGGTCTACACCGTTAGAAATTTTTTTCTAGGGTAAGACGTTTGAATGGAAAAAAAGACATACATTAATCTGATTTTAAACTTAAGGCCAGATGTCATGCGTGGAAACTATTTTGAAGATTCAACT
Organism: Archegozetes longisetosus; assembly: GCA_018873245.2. NCBI lineage: Eukaryota > Metazoa > Arthropoda > Arachnida > Sarcoptiformes > Trhypochthoniidae > Archegozetes > Archegozetes longisetosus. The sequence goes on along the minus strand of JAEMBT020000009.1, from coordinate 17,450,154 downwards.
TCTAAAAAGTTTTGTTTTAAGCGTTTGAATGACACATATTTTAAAAGTCATTCATATAACATTCGCGCCCATTTGTGTCTGTCATTATTAGAAGTCTAGTTAATTGAATGTAACGAAAATATTCGTGTTAATTTATTAATTAACTAATTGATTATTAAAATTGAGAACATTTGGCAGTCATTTAAGATTTATTCAATGTCTGAAAAAATTGTTCTTTCTTTCCATTTCAATAAGCAATTAAAAGTAAATCTTGAGCACAAATATGAGCAATCATTTGATACAAATTGTGGTTACTTTGGAAATTTCATAATCAATGGGTCACAACTCTATCAGAAATCAGAGGACAGTGACCAATTGAACCGTTCGTCTCAAAATATGCAAAATATTAAAAATAGGTATTGAAAGCGCTTTCAATAATCTGAAATTAATATTTTATTTAACCCTACACTGCATGATTTTTTATTTTTCAATGAAAATTTAGCATCAGACACTTTCGGGAGCATATAATTTGGAAAAATCATTGAAAAAGCTATAATGATGGGATTACGTGAAAAAACTTGTTTGAAATGTGGCTGATCTGTAACTTATAAGTTCTTGTAATCTATCAACATTTTGAGGAAAGGGGCTTTTCTATGATATTATTGATTGTTCTACATGCCTTTAACTCAAAAATTATTAACTTTTGGAAGAAATATGAAAAATATGCCTAATTTAGAAAATTTTTTAATTTTTGATATATAGTACCTTGTTGATTTACATAATAAGAAATGATGAATGTCTATTTTTCTTGAAAACCATGATATCTATATAAATAACGAAACTATATAATCTCAAAAGCTTTGTTGCACATCGGCTAGTATGCATTATTTCTAGTAAATGTTGTCATATTGAGATAATGGACTAAGATCGTAGTGTAGCAGATCTGCTACACTATGCAGTGTAGGGTTAACTTTATTATCAGTTGAAGTGAAAGCTGTGCTCTCTTTACTGACTTTACAAGACATTTGCGAAAGCCATTCAATGATCACTCTTAACAATATTCATCTAAACAACGGCAGAGCGAAGACTGTTTTAGTATCGCTTCAAGAAAATCAGTTAAAAGTATGTCAGAAACGTTGACTCAATATATGGCGAAGTAGTACTTGATGGAACAGTTACGATGAAAGCCTAAGTCTATGAATGATTATTTTATGTATTCATGTGTTATTGTGCCTTCTCATTGAAATACGACGACTTTGTGACGTTCTTATATGTATTGAAAGGCTATGAAGTGGTCGTATTCAAACTCTACAAAGAAAGCCAAAGATATCGTTTTAAAGTTATTAGTGAATTAATTAGAAAACCGATTGAAAGCGCTTTCATTTCGTTATTTGCTTTACATTAAAAATAAATTTCTGAAATTTAAACATTTTGTAATGCTTTTATGTTGATAAACATGGAATTATCTAGTCTTAAATGAAGCGATTGTACTTATTAATAAAGAAATTTTTTACATCTTCAAAATATTTTGAAACCTCTTTCGAAGGATTTGAATTCATATACAACAATATACATGTCTAGATTTCAAGACATACGTAAATCTTAAAACATTTACAAATATATGGAGATTTTAAGACAAATGTATGGCTTCAAGCTTATAAAATGTCTTATATAAGACTCAACAACATATTCGTTTCGAACCGTTTTTGGTCCGTGCCAAAGTATTTTTTAAGACTTGTGAATAGTGCTCCGCACAAGTCGAGTCGATTTGAGCGATTAGCCAAATCGATTCAAACTTTCGAGTTCAAATCTCTAGAAGATTTGACTAGAACGCAATCGAGTCGAGTCCAACTCGAGTCCGCGTATAACTCAATTAGGTTTGAGGGATTTGAATTCTTTTGAGCTGTAAAATGTTCCATGATTTCAACATTCTGGACTTTTTAGATCATTCTAGAAACTCATGGAATGCTCTAGAACTTATTAGAGTATTCAAGAAACATAAGGAATAATCTAGTATTTACTAGGACACTCTAGAAACCCGTGTAATATTCTAAAACTTATTAAACCATTCTAGAAACTTATGAAATATTTTGTAACTATTCAAAGTATTCTACAATCTTACAACATATTCAGGAACTATCTAGAAAGAATGCATTTTAGTACAAAAGGGGGTCTACTCTACACATCCGTTCGATATTTGAGTTGAAAAACTTATGTAATCCATTAATATTAGTTGATTCGAATCTTTGGGTAGGCTCAACGCGAGTCCAAATCAAATCGATTCAAGGTTTGGATAGACTAGACTCGATTTTTACGAGTCGAATTTAAATCTACTCTGACTCGAACTCGATTTATGTGGAGTACTACTTATGAATAAAATCTTTTTTTTTCGGTGTAAGGGGATTCCCAACCCCTTACCGAGTGTGATACATGATTAAATTCGTTTCGTCGAGCTGAACATTTCAATACCATACTTAACCACTTCTAACCAACTCTCGACGGAAGTGTATAACCCCGCCAAGTGATACATCGTTAGACTCAGGATATCGAAATGAGCATTTTGATACCTCACTTGATCAATTATCACATGTAGTTCTCGAAACACCCATCTTAGTTTGGTTTAGCACATCGTAATTGCTAAACCTGGATTACAACTTGGTAAATCTAGGATTATTCATTTTCGAGGGAGTTAGGTCCGGGTGGCTAGAAGTGGTCAAGTATGGTATCAACATATTCATCTCGACGAACTGAATCCAATGATGTATCACACTTAGGGGTTCGGTTTGGTAAGATTTTTGTGATATCAGTATAAAAATGATAAATGTCGCTAGCTTTCAAATAAAAATTTTCGACATTCGGGGCCGCCAAATATGAACTTCTCGTACTTTATAACCGCTAGTATGAGGTTTAAAAAAATCCGCGAGGTGGCGACTTTTGTAGTAAGCTCGGCCATATGTAATGTGACTATTATCATGACTTAAGAGTTTAAGTATTTTATTAGGTTAGGAAGAAACAGAATATAGGAACAAGAAATTCTGTTTGAAATTACATTTAACATATAATTAGTAAAGATAGAGGTGAGTAGGGCTTAAATAATCGATCTCGATCCCTACTTTTGTAGTGACTGTCTAACTCTTCCCTAACTTCTTTCCAGATACGTATTGCCTTATTACGTGGTCGCACTTTGTCGTTAGATACTTTAAATGATAGATGTGCATATAGACCATGAGTTCCGATATCACCACCAGATTCAACAGGACAGCTCCATTCATTATTTGAATAAACATTTATGTCAATGCTTGTCCTACCTGACGAATATACTTAACCTCAGTAAGCCTAGGAGAACTTTGCTCTTGTATGGCCCCAAAGTGCGCTGAATCTTCTCCTAACACACGGAAGAAAAGTCCAGAGTAGTCTGATGTGATCTCAGTCCAGTTCACTGACTCCCATAGATCCTGCAGTTCTGGCTGATCCGGTAGTTGAACATAAACGAAGCCAATCGGAACTATAAAAGTATGTATTAGTGAAAGCATAAATACATATTATCTAGTTTACTTGGATTTTTTTGCAAGGCTTCTAATTTATTATTTGCATTGACCAGCTGTGTGTTCAGATTGTTTGTAGTAGTATTCAGCCCGGTTTTTGTATTGATAAGTTCATTCTTGGTAGTAGCCAACTCGTTTTCCGTGTTATTCAACTGATTTCTGGTATCATTCAGCTGCTTTGTAACATCTTCGAGGGATTCCTTCAGCTCCTTCCTTGCATCTAGAAAGGATTTTTGTAGCTGAGGAAATGACCAAGTTTGCATCTTTTCACAAACAACAAAGTTACTTTTCTGACAGGGAATATCCACCCATATGCCTACAGTACTACTCTTAATTAAATTTGTGGAATCTTTGAAAAAATACTCAGACTGCATTTCAACACATTTTCTATCTGTATTGTTGGTATGATATCCATCGCCCCAATTTTCATACTTTAAATCTGACCCGTCACTCCATTCAAATTCATTTTCATTGTTTATTTTTCTTTTAGCGCTAATCCAAACGCTATCCAAAGCACCACTTATTTCAAATAGATATCTTTCTAAGAATTGTTGCTCTCTTTGAGATTTAATTGAAACTAAAGTCGGAAGAGAATTTAATGCTGGGCCGCCTTTTGTATGATTATTGCAAATCTGTTCAGCTTTTTCACGATTGACTACTCTATCAACAAATTTAAAGCATTTTTCATCTTCAAATGCGATCCAATCTCCAGAACCACATAAAGAACATCTAACTAATAGAAATTTAATCGTTAATTTACAAATAAGGGTTGCAAAACTTGGAATAATTACCAGTCTTTGTAAAGGATATAAAAATTGATATAAAAAATAATGCTTTCTTCATTTTTGTGCAGAAATTTCAATCAATTCACTTATAAGAAGAGGATACAAGAAATTCACACTTATGTTAGATACATCTAGAATGAACTAATAGTCAGAATTGCTTTTAATAGTCAGATTAAAAGCAAATATTACTTTAAATTTCTTCTCGTACTTATATTAATGTGAAATTTTTATTGTTTTCTTTTACCTTGAACTACTATTTCAAAAATATTTTATAACTTTATTCACTTTCTTAGAATAATAAATTTCAAGATTATTGTCTCATGGCATGAGACTGTCCTTCAGATCTTTAAATGACTTATTAATAGTAATAGAAAAAATTATTTTATTTAACGAATAAAAGTTATAAAGTATTTGTGGGATAGTAATTCAGAGTAAAAAAGAGATAAAACTTCCAAGTTAACATTAATGCAATACTTGTCTTTAATCTGATTATTAAACGCAATACTACATTATATTGACTGAATGTTTAATTAGTTCATATAAGAAGATATCTAGCATCAGTATGAATTTTTTATATTCTTGCAAATGAATTGATTGAAATTTCTGTACAGAAATTAAGAAAACATTATTTGTTATATCAATTTTTATATTATCGTATTTATTTAACAGAAAAATCATGAAGTTCTCCAATAATCTCTCTATTTTATTAGACAAGTTTGCTAAATTTATTTGGCTAGAATAATTCATAATAAAATAAAGTGAGAGATTTTTTTCATATTTTAGGGCAATCCTTGCTAAAATTATATGAAGAAATAAAATTAAACACAAGATTTTGACCATTTTGTATTATTTTCCATTAAAAAAGTTATTGAGGTTTTTAATTATTAATTAGACAGAATTGTTAAAGTTTATAGTCATTCTCCAGCTTGAATAATGTATTTTAAGATTTGTTTTTGTGAAAGTCTAGCTCATTTGATTGAAACAATAACTCTTTTTGCTTGAACTAAATTTTCGAAAACAATTGCTTTTATAGGTTTACTATCGTTTCCAATAAAAATACTGTTTCTCTTTGAGTCTATTAAATCATTCGTATTTGTGTTGACCAGCCGTCCAGTTTTGAACGGGATAGTTCCGTCTCTTTAATGATAAAATACGGAAATTCCATCAAATCAAAAAACTCGACGGAACAATTAGTTGTCCCGTTTTTCAACTTACATTTTGAAAAATGTGTTTAGAAAAATATTTTTTACATAAATAAATAAATTAGATTAATTCAAACATTGAATTTAATTTTACAAATGATAATGGAATAAGAAACACAGTTTAATGTTTTGAACATCTGTGTTTTAAAACCAAAAGTTGTTAAATTAATCTTTTTTACTTTCATTTATATCTGATATAAACCAGTATTTCTTACTTTTGAATAACCAGCTTTTGAAAGATGCCGTTTCTAACAAAAGATATGCTTTTGAAATCAACCGTGACTAATAACTTTTAGTGTTTTAATATTAAAGTGTATTGTTTGACACCTAAATATTTGTAATGACTAATAAAAGCAATATTTTTCTTTTTGAAAACGTAAGGATCGCCCCTTTGATATTTGGTGTCCCGTCATGAGACAAGTCACAGGTGGTCACCATATTCGTATCTTTTTCCTTTACTTTATCTTCGTTTTGATGTATTTAACCTTCCGTTTGAACTGTAAAAAAGTTACACTGTATGAATCGTGGCCGATTATTTTCCCAATTGATTTTCTATGGAATTGAATCGTGGCCAATTTTTTGCAATCAAATTAATTTATAATTAAAAGTAATAAACCTGTATTTAACATTTTAAATCAATAGTGTTAATAAAGTATGAATCATTACTAGAAGGATTTGTCTGCAAGTGGCAGGGTTGATTTTATAAAAAATAACAAACCTTGCGTGGCCAAAAAAATCGGCCACGGTTCAAACCGAAGGTTAATGGTCTATGAGTTTACTCTGTAATCTCTCCATCACATGCATTTACTTTATCAATCACTCCATTAGCAGCTTTAGATATTGAGTGTTCTCTATTAAAACAATAAAGGAAAGTTATCACATTATCTTAACAGTGACTTACTTGGGTTTTAAGTTTTTATGTATATAAAATAAAATTCATCAACTTTCTCAGTCCAAACTCTTCTGTTTTTAGATATTTCAGTTAATATTTTTTGTGCAAATTAAATATAAGTTCCAATATTAAATGTAGTAAAACTATAGTTGGTTCATCTAAAACATTTAAATTAAAAATAGAATAAATAAGAAACTAGCATAACTTCGTAGTTCATAAGAGATTTACAATTAATAGGAGCTAACGGAGAGCTATTCTGAAAACAAATGTTAATTTCTTATTTGCATTTTTCAAGGTTTAAGAAGTGATATACCATGAAATTTATTCAGAATTATTCAGAATAAAATATCACGAATAAAAAAGTTGTCAAAAAGGTATAAGTTTTATATCAATTTACAGATTTAATTGTACACGATATAACTATAAGATTTTTATTAAATCAATTAATTGGTTTATTTGTTATAAACTTACATAAATACTAAATTTCGACTAATTAATAAACTTAATATAAATGTAAAACAACATCAAAAGTTTGGATCCGGACAATTTGACCTACCGGCAATATGACCTACCAATCAATTTACCTAACCTACCTAACCCAATCTAACCAAACCTAACCCAACCCAACCCAACAAAACGGTTGGTAGGTCAAATGGTCGGTGGGTCAAGTCGTCGACTCCCAAAAGTTTATAACTATTATTTACACTGCTTTCGAAGCCGATTGAGTTTGACATTATAATAAGGAGAAAACATTGACTATTTTTTCTTAATGAGTTAATAGAAGGCTTTAAGATATGTATGTGGCTTGAAGTCACAACGATTTTTTAACCGAAAAGAACTCTCAAATTTAAAATAAAACTTGAATGAAGTCCTATGATGAACGGTTCAAAAGTTATAGTGACCACTGACCACATTGATATGGCTTTCAAAGTGAAGCTTATTCAAAGACGAATAGAGAAAAAAATAAATCAACTCATCTCTTACCGTTTAAAAGATATGAATTTTTGAAGATTTATATTTTTGTCATTATAGCTACAGGAATAAAGTTAAAGTCCTTCAAACTTTTACTTTATGAATTTTTTAAGCATACTTCTGGTCATCGGATTTTCAAAAGTTTATAATATACAACCTATATCTGTATAACTATTGTTTTGTCGTATTAACTCCAAGTTCTCGTAAAAATTAAGTTATGAAGGACGGATATTCTAATTGTTGTAGGAATTGTACTAAAAATATTCCTCATAGACATGAGAAAATAATATACATGTGGGCGATTGATTAACAATGCTGTGATAGAGGATCATATGAATAGACTTGTTCATAATCGTCTTATTAATGCTAAATAATACTGAAAAAATAGGTGTGTTTTATTCAGTACTTACACCTGACCTTTTATGTTCAGAAGGGATATAGGTCCCCATCCCTACAGAATGTCTTTATATTTTTAAACTGTAACCGAAAGCTAACTACAGATCAAAACTAAAGCAGAATAACGAAAGGTAATCGAGTACTACACTAATTTATTTATTCTTCAGTAGGAATTTTTAAGTAAAAATACTAGTATTTCGATTATATTTTGAAAGCTCTTAACGTTTTAGTCTGATGCGAAAATTTTATTTAAAGACTTGAACAAAGTTAAAAGATTAATACTGAATTCTGAAGAACTGTCTCCAGTATTACTTGTATTAAGTTACTGTAAATGGTCCTGAAAGTCTTAAATCCTCTAGATTCCAGGGCAAACCTGGTGGCAGTTCTATTTTTAACTTCTAATTGTATATAATTTGTTATACTGGAAAAGTAATATATTTCTGTATATAGAGTGCGTACAATAGAATCTCGGACTTATAAACCTTAATCTACAATCAGTTATTTTCTTGAAAGTCAAATTCACTGTATTTCGAGTTGATTCTAATATTAATAAGACTTATTTATTAATAAAGAGATTAATTAAATTTTTGTCGCATTTTTTGAATCTATATTAGATTAAATGTTGAATGTTTAATAAATTGAATTGATTTAATAAATAGGCTGTTACTACCTTCATAAATAGATATGTTTGACTTTCTGTATATATTAATGACTAGTCCTATCGATATTTATCGCAATTGAGTATAAGACTGAAATTTGATCCACCAAAATATGTTTTAATACCATTTGTCGAGTATTTATTATTTTTATGCGACTAATCAGTAGGTTTAGCATTTAGATGCTATATCCTTGAATTCGCTCATAATTGTTGAGACGTACGATTTAACAACGAATACCGTTTCAAAAGATTGGACTCTTACATAATTGTTATGTGATATATGCAGAAATAAACATGGGTATCATCTGAATTAAACATGATTAGATGTTTTTAATTACTTACAATGTCAAATAAATAAATGATACTGTTAAGAATAATAATGAATTTAATTGTTAGATCAGACAGTATTGCATAAAAGAACGATAATTTCTAAATTTTAAAAATTGAACTTAAGAAAAGGTTTAAAGTGTGTTATTTCATTACACTCTTCTTTAATTGTGATACTCCGATATTAGGTAAAATATTCAAAAAGACTTAAACTTTGAGGATTATCTAACCAAAGAAAACCTAATTGAGTTAGTTTTAGGAATAGCATTCTAATTATGTAAAAATTGTAGAATTTTCTATTATATATCATTTATCACCCTAGAAGGCCATCGGTCCATTAAATGGTATCTTTGGAGTTGACTTCAAATTAATATTTTACATGATATGTGTATTCTCGTATATTGCTATTATCTAATAAAAACATCTTCAGGATTTCCTCTCTTATATGAAAATTGCAGTATTAAACAAGTTTTTGCAGGAAACCGTGTTTTTGTTTTATCAAAATAGAGCATTGAATTAATGGTCATTAACATTTCGAAACAGGCTGACCAACTGTTCAGTTTTCACGCTCTTGTTCAGTGTTCAGTTCAGTTTTGGCAAAAATTGTAAATTGTTCAGTTTTTTAGAAAATTTGTTTAAAATTTATAATTTTCAGAGAGAGAATCAATGATTGATGTTTATGTTCAGTTTTGACATCATTTCTAATTTTTCACCCTGTTTCGAAAAGTAAATGGAGCTTCTCATGAAGCTTATGAGGTATTTAAACAGGAACTGACATTTCTTCCTCTAGAACTTCCTCTAAAATATTTCTCTGAAAACACAAGAAATTTCCCAAAAAGTATACCAATAAATGATTTGATATTAAAATCTAATATTTAATACCTTTTGCATTGATTCCTATGATAATATAACTTTAGCCTTTATTACTGATTAACATTTTTGGTGAATAATTGAAATCTTAAAACTTTTTAGTAATTTTTCAGATGACAAATGCTAACAAATAACGTACAATACAAACTAATAGTTTATTATATGTTTATATATTTATAGTTTCAGAGATTTTTAGTAAAGTTTTGGCGGTTTATTCAAGAATAAAAAGTGTCAGTTCCTGTATTTAAACTATTTCAGAAACACATTTCGTCTATAATTTTATACTATTAAAGCATAGTGAAAGCATCATTTTAAGAAGCCACGTCGTAACCAATTTAAAAAATGAAAATAAGTTATATTTCGATTCTGATTTACGTTCAATTTTTAATTATAGCCGCGAATAGTGTATGTATTGAAGTATTTGAACACAAAAATTTTGAAGGTGACAAACTTAATGTGTGCATTGAAAATGATTCGAAGTGCTATAACTTAAATAATGAATGGAATAATAGAGTCAGCTCTATTAATACTCACAGTCGATGTGTCGTATTATATCAAAATAGTAATTGTAGTGGAAGTCATACAAAATTATTTCCTGGAGAAAATGGTGGTGACCATTTCGATTTAAAAACAAGTAATTTTGACGATTCGGCCTCTTCTATTAGTTTGTGTGGATATCTCACTCAAATTGGCTGGTATTATTTAGATGGAATTGATTTTGCGGGTTCAGATCTTTTTTATGAAAAATCGAGTGAAATACAATGTATGAAGCGTTGTGAAACTGATGAAAAGTGTAAATTAATTGTAATGTCTTCAGACGGTACACAATGTTGGGGTAAATACTATGGAGATTATGGAGTCTGGAAGAATTGCGAACGAAGAGCTATTTCGAATAATTACACAGAACTCGTTCGTGAATATGGAGAAAGTTATTACGGCAATGATATTGCTATCATTGATAATATTACTGAAAATCAGTGCAGAGATATTTGTGGTGTTCATCCTAAATGTACTGCCGCTAATTTTGTTCCAAGTGAACAAAAATGCTTTATTAAAAATATAAATCCGATACATATTGATTATAACCCAAATATGATTGGACTAAGAGATAAAGATAGGGAATGTAAAACTTTCAATTCTCGTTTAACAAGTTCAAATTTAAAAACGAGTAGTTTCGATAATGGGACTACTTCCATTGGTTCATGTAGATATCTCCTTCCAGTTACCTGGTATTCCTTGTATGAATTTGATTTTGTGGGTTCAGATCTTTTTTATGAAAAATCGAGTGAAATACAATGTATGAAGCGTTGTGAAACTGATGAAAAGTGTAAATTAATTGTAATTTCTTCAGACGGTACACAATGTTGGGGTAAATACTATGGAGATTATGGAGTATCGAAGAATCATGAACTAAGAGTTATATCGAATAATTATAGAGAATTAGTTCGTAAACATGGGGAAAGTTATTACGGCAGTGATATCGCTATTATTGATAATACTAGCGAAAATCAGTGCATAGATATTTGCCGTATTCATCCTAAATGTACTGCCGCTAATTTTATTCCAAGTGAACAAAAATGCTTAATTAAAAACATGAATCCGATTCGTATTCATCATGACACAACTAGAATTGGATTAAGAGAAAAAGATAAGGAATGCATAAATTTCAATTCGAGTTTAACAAATTCACATTTAACAAGCTCAAAATTAAAAATGAATAGTTTCGATAACTGGATTACGTCCATTGGTTCATGTAGATATCTCCCTCCTGTTGTCTGGTATTCCTTGGATGGATTTGATTATTGGGGTTCAGATCTTTTTCATCAATATTCGAATGAAGCACTATGTATGAAGCGTTGTGAAACTGATGAAAAATGTAAATTCATTTTAGTTTCTTCAGATGGTACACACTGTTGGGGTAAATACTATGGAGATTATCAAGTCTTGAAGAGTAGCGAACGAAGAGCTATTTCGAATAATTATAGAGAATTCATTCATGAACGAGGAGTGGATTATTATGGCAATGATATCGCTATTATTGATAATATTAGCGAAAATCAGTGCAGAGATATTTGTCGTATTCATCCTAAATGTACTGCCGCTAGTTTTGTTCTAAGTGAAAAAAAATGCTATATTAAAAATATGAATCCGATTCGTCCCTATTACGCATTAAATATAAATGGAATCAGATTGAAACATATCGATTATATATCTTTGAATAAAAGTTCAAAAAATTCGAATTTATCTGTTTTAAAACAGTTGGAAAAGGGCTTTTCTATAGATGGAATCGATTTTGCGGGTTCAGATGGTTTTATTTTAAATTTGAATGAAACAGAATGTAAGAAGCGTTGTGAAACTGATGAAAAATGCAAATTCATTATAGTTTCTTCAGATGGTAAACAATGTTGGGGTAAATACTATGGAGATTATGGAGTCTGGAAGAATAGCGAACGAAGAGCTATTTCGAATAATTATAGAGAATTCATTCGTGAACGCGCAGAAAGTTATTACGGCCGTAATATAGCCGTTATAGATAATGTGAATGAAAATGACTGCATGACTATTTGTGGTATTCATCCAAAATGTATTGCAGCTGATTTTTCACAAAATGACCGAAAATGCTCTATCAAAGATAAAATTAATCAAATGGATCGTATTAATTATGATCCACATATTATTGGAATCAGATTGAAGATTGATTTGAAAGATAAAACTGAAGAAAATTCTTTAATTTCTATTATTACTATTCCTTTTATTATAATATTGTCGCTACTTATAATTATAATAGTATTAGTAATTGCTTACTTTAAAATCTCTAAAAATAAGAACCGGAATAGAGTGGAAATTGGCCCTACAAATAATTATGACGAAGCTAATTACGTTAATCCTTACTTATGTGAAAATTATGACGATTTTACACAACCAAACTATTATATAGAAATGTTGGGCCCAAAGTAATACGATCACTTGATGAATACTATATATAAGTATAAATATAAGCTATACTAATTTTATCCTCTGATATTTATTCTAAGGAAAATTTATACGTTGTTTAGAAATACTAAAAGAATTAAAATAAAGTTTTAATCGTTCATTCTAACGTCAAAAATATAAATCCTAGATAATAATTTCCGTATGTATCTGTTTGTTTAACAGCTTAAAAGCTTAGTCTGTGGCGGTCGTAGCCATGTTGTAAGGACATCATTTTAATTATGGCTTTTTGGCTGGAGATAGGGCTTTTATGTTTTTAAGTGGCCACTGGCTAAGCAGATAATAGCTATTATTAACTAAAAACCTCAACATCTAAATCTTTACATACACAGTATTTGTAAGTGTCAATAATTTTTTTTATAAAAGTAGTGTAATTTGATCTGTCTTTTCATGAGTTTTTTTTTGTAGTTTTAGTCTTCTAAATGTATTTTAATTATGTGGGATCTTTCGATTTTAATCCATTAAGCGAAGTCAATTGTTTAACACCATGAGTCTCGCTTGAGGTCTACAACTTCGTTGGAGTTGCACTTATCATTTCAGGAGTAATTTCATTTAATGGTTTAACTACATGAAGAGTTCTATTATAAAATTTTAGAAATACCTTCTTTCAAATGACTTAATTTTATATAACCACCATTTATAAAATATTTTCTATAATCATGTGATAACATATCTTCATATTTCTTTTCATCAAACGTCAAAAAAATTCTGGTGAAACCCTTATAAGCCTTCGGTAAATTTTCTTTAATATAATTATCTATTTTTCTTTTAGATGATTTTTGTTTGATTTTACATAATTCCTAAATTGAGAGCACTTTAAATCAAAATTATTTTTAATACAAATCTCAGCCTTAATTAAATCGGTTGATAACGAGTTTCGGTCTTCGGTCCAATCCTATATATCTTATCATGTTTTTAACATTATATAAATATTTTTATTTGAGATATATTGTCAATTATAAAAAACTGGACATTACAATGTCCAGGTCAGACGTCGCACTGGTCACTGGACAAGACCCCCGAAAACTGGACGATCCAGGTCAGGCATGGACAGTTGGCAGCCTAAGTGTTGGCTCATTATTCATAGGAATCAATGTGTAAGATATTCAAACACTCGTTTAGCGTTAAAATAAGCTTAATTTAATTTTCTTAAAACTTTAAAAATTAATTGTGGTCAAACGAATTGTTCGATTGATTTCGGACTTTTTTATTCTAATAGCTGACAAAATTATTTTTCCAATGATATGAGTTTTGTGCTATTTTGAGAAACTTTTCTTTCATATATTGATGTTTGAACGCATGCTATTTTTTAATGTTTTTGATGAGTCATTCACTCACTTGCAATCACTTTCATTCAACACTTTTCTGTCCCGCTAAAGAGTTTGAAGGGGGCAGGGGGACGGGATAAACGGGATAGTTTTTTTTCCCTCATAGAAAAGTATTATGTGACGTCAAGCGTTAAGCATAAAGTTGTTATTTCAAGTATAAGCCATTACAAATACCACTCAATGGCTCAGACGGTAGAGCAGGCGACAATGAACCACAATGTTCAGGGTTCGATTACCATCAGTTATACTTCCTCTTCCCGAGTACTGGGTTTTCTTGAGAGTATAGCGAGAAATACTCATAGTGAATCTGCGGCTATAGACCGTAAAATTGCTCAGCTTAAAGCACAACGTAAAAGATTGCGTGAGAATGCTAAAAAGATCAAACAACGTATAAGAGAACAGACTGAAAAGCTGAGACTTATAGAACAAGAAATTGATAATATCGACTTGAGTGTAACAAAACTGCAGGATATACGAGAAGACGATGAAATTGACTTAAAATAAGTTAAAAGGAATTGAATCGAGTGTGCAAAGTTTAATAGGAGATTGTGAGGCTCACCTCAATTGAGTGGACAGTTTTTTGAACTCATACCTTTTCAGCTTAAATTTCTTACAAAATAATATGAAGTTTGATTTTATAAATGGTTTAAGAGTATTGGCTGAAGTACGACTTGTGCTGTCCCAGTATTTTTATTGATTTTGTTGGTTTATATTAGCTATTTTTGTGAGTTTTTTCATTTTGTTTTATGGAAATTCTGCTTTTTTCATGAATTTTAGAGGGTACAAAAAGTACGAGTTCGTACTGTCCGAGTATTTTATATTGATTCTTATGCTTTTATTGGTTATTTTTGTGAACTTTTGTTTTATCTGATGGAAATTCTGCTATTCGTAAATTTTAGAGGGTATGAAAATTACGAGGTCGTATTGTTCCAGAATAGTAGTAGCAAAACATGAAATTAGGTGGTTTTCTCAAGTTTTTAGCTTAAATTCCATGTTAAATGATGTGAAAACTTTATCTTTTAATGTTTTTATTAATGGTTTTAGAGGGGTACGAAAAGTTCGAGCTCGTACGCTCCAGTTCCGCATTTTTAAATTTACCCATTTTATTCGATAAATTTGATATATTTTTCGTTTTTTCTTGATTTTTTTATTCCAATTGATGAACACGTACTACTCGTACTTACTCGTACGCTCTAGCTCCGCCATATATATATATTACTTCCAAAGCACCACTTATTTCAAATAGATATCTTTCTAATAATCGCTGCTCTCTTTGAGATTTAGTTGAAACTAAAGTCGGAAGTGAATTTAATGCTGGGCCGCCTTTTGTATGATTATTGCACAACTGTTCAGCTTTTTCACGATTGACTACTCTATCAACAAATTTAAAGCATTTTTATCTTCAAATGCGATCCAATCTCCAGAACCACATAAATAACATCTAATAGAAATTTAATCGTTAAATTACAAATAAGGATTGTAAAACTTGGAATAATTACCAGTCTTTGTGAAAGATATAAAAATTGATATAACAAATAATGCTTTCTTCATTTTTGTGCAGAAATTTCAATCAATTCACTTATAAGAAGAGGATACAAGAAATTCACACTTATGTTAGATACATCTAGAATGAACTAATAGTCAGAATCGCTTTTAATAATCAGATTAAAAGCAAATATTACTTTAAATTTCTTCTCGTATTTATATTAATGTGAAATTTTTATTGTTTTCTTTTACCTTGAACTACTATTTCAAAAATATTTTATAACTTTATTCACTTTCTTAGAATAATAAATTTCAAGATTATTGTCTCATGGCATGAGACTGTCCTTCAGATCTTTAAATGTTTCATTAATAGTAACAAAAAATTATTCTATTTAACGAATAAAAGTTATAAAGTATTTGTGGGATAGTAATTCAAAGTAAAAAAGATAAAAATTAACATTAACAAGTTAACATTAATGATAAATTTAATGCAATACTTGTCTTTAATCTGATTATTAAACGCAATACACTACATTATAGTGACTGAATGTTTAATTAGTTCATATAAGAAGATATCTTGCATCAGTATGAATATTTTATATCCTTGCAAATGAATTGATTGAAATTTCTGTATAGAAATTAAGAAAACATTATTTGTTATATCAAATTTTATATTATCGTATTTATTTAACAGAAAAATCATGAAGTTCTCCAATAGTCTCTCTATTTTATTAGACAAATTTTCTAAATTTATTTGGCTAGAATAATTCTTAGTAAAATAAAGTGAGAGATTTTTTTCATATTTTAGGGCAATCCTTGCTAAAATTATTAATATATGAAGAAATAAAATTAAACACAAGATTTTGACCATTTTGTATTATTTTCCATTAAAAAAGTTATTGAAGTTTTTAATTATTAATTAGACAGAATTGTTAAATTTTATAGTCATTCTCCAGCTTGAATAATGTATTTTAAGATTTGTTTTTGTGAAAGTCTAGCTCATTTGATTGAAACAATAACTCTTTTTGCTTGAACTAAATTTTCGAAAAAAATTGCTTTTATAGGTTTACTATCGTTTCTAATAAAATTTCTGTTTCTCTTTAAGTCTATTAAATCGTTCGTATCTGGGTTAACCATCCGTCCAGTTTTGAACGGGATAGTTTCGTCTCTTTAATCATAAAAGACGGAAATTCCATCAAATTAAAAAACTCTCGACGGGACAATTAGTTGTCCCGCTTTTCAACTTATATTCTGAAAATTGTGTTTAGAAAAATACTTTTTACATAAATAAACTAGATTAATTCAAACATTGAATTTATTTTACAAATGATAAGGGAATAAGAAACACAGTTTAATGTTTTGAACATCTGTGTTTTAAAACCAAAAATTGTTAAATTAATCCTTTTTACTTTGACTTATATCTGTTATAAACCAGTATTTCTTAATTTTGAATAACCAGGTTTTGAAAGATGCCGTTTCTAACAAAAGATGTACTTTTGAAATCAACCGTGACTAATAATTTTCAGTGTTTTAATATTAAAGTGTATTGTTTGACACCTAAATATTTGTAATGACTAATAAAAGCAATATTTTCCTTTTTGAAAATGTAAGGATCGCCCCTTTGATATTTTTGTCCCGTAATGAGACACGCCAGAGGTGGTCACCCTATTCGTATCTTTTTCCTTTACTTTAATCTTCGTTTTGATGTATTTAATGGTTTATGAGTTTACTTTGTAATCTCTTCATCACTTACATTTACTTTATCAATCACTCCATTAGCAGCTTTAGATATTGAGTATTCTCTATTATAACCAGAGTCGAGGCTTTCCGGACTAAATAATTGACAAATTCCGGACTAAATGTCAATAAATTCCTGTAAATTCCGGAAAATTCGGGCAAATTTATTTAAATAATAGAAAATATACATTCACTTCTAGAGAATAGTATAGAAATGAATGAAAAGAAACTCACGTGAAAGAAAAGTGCTGAATTAACTAATACTAAATCAGTTATGAACTTATTTGTAAACTTAAGGCTACTTATTTCTTAAAATATGTGTTCAGACTAACCATATCTGATAATAAATATTTTAATCCTAAGACTTAAATACATATAAAGTCATTAAAAGTATTTTTCCAGATTAAAATTGAAAATTCCGGAATTCCAGAGAAATATCAAAGATTCCGGATTTTTCCGGAGCGTAGAAGTTGAAAATTTTCTTAATATTAGTTGATCGATGTTTCTTAAGTCTTTTTTGGTTCGATTTGCGCGCATTAAAAAATTCCGGACGATCTGGAAAGTCTCGAATCTGATTATAACAATAGAGGAAAGTTATCACATTATCTTAACAGTGACTTACTTAGGTTTTAAGTTTCTAAGTATATTAAATAAAATTAATCAATTTTTTCAGTCCAAAATCTTCTGATTTTAGGTATTTCAGTTAATATTTTTTTGCAAATCAAATATAGGTTACCATATTAAAACTATAGGTTACTATGTGGTAAAACTATAGTTGGTTCATCTAAGAAATTTAAATTAAAAAATAAAATAAATAAGAAACTAGCATACACTCGCAGTTCATAAGAGATTCACGATTCATAGAAGCTAATGTAGAGCATATTATAATAGACTGTGATAAATATCTAAATCAACGACAAGCGTTGGTCAACAAAGCATATCGATTAGGCCTAGGGTGCCGACTACAATTCATAACTTAATCAAGATTAAAACATTAAAATATGAATTTCAAAATTTCTTATCGAAAGTATAATATAAAGTATTTTAAACAGTCTCTATATATAAATATGTATTTTGTAGTAAATGAAAATACTAAAACTAAGAATTATAACTAAAATCTCAATGTATATAAGATCGTGCGGTACTGCAAGCGATGCGCGAGTCACTGTTTAATACCCAAATAAATAAATTTTAAAAAACCCAACCCAACCCAACCTTACCCAACAAAACGGTTGGTAGGTCAAATGGTCGACTCCCAAAAGTTTATAACTATTATTTACACTGCTTTCGAAGCCGATTGAGTTTGACATTATAATGAGAAGAAAACATTGACTTTTTTTTCTTAACGAGTTAATACAAGACTTTAAGATATGTATGTGGCTTGAAGTCACAACGATTTTTTAACCGAAAAGAACTCTCAAATTTAAAACAAAACTTGAATGAAGTACTATGATGAACGGTTCAAAAGTTATAGTGACCACTGACCACATTGTTATGGCTTTCAAAGTGAAGCTTATTCAAAGACGAATAGAGAAAAAAATAAATCAACTCATCTCTTACCGTTTAAAAGATATGAACTTTTGAAGATTTATATTTTTGTCATTATAGCCAGTGATGCTCAACGCTCGAGCGTTTGGCGCTCGGTAGCGAGCGCGAACGTCGAGCGTTCTACTTTTGCCGAGCGTGAGTGGACGCTCGAGCGTTTGGCGCTCGGTAGCGAGCGCGAACGTCGAGCGTTCTACTTTTGCCGAGCGTGAGTGGACGCTCGAGCGTCTTACCCCCGAGCGCCGAGCGCGAGCGTTGAGCGTCAAGTCATAGTACGTATCTCCTAAATTAGAAATATAGTATAGATATTTTTTAATGCAAAAAGTTAGTATTTACTAAATATTATATTTTACACAAAAATTTATGACTTATTCTGTTTTAAAGAATTTAGACAGAATCTTTT
This sequence comes from Archegozetes longisetosus, assembly GCA_018873245.2. Classification (NCBI taxonomy): domain Eukaryota; kingdom Metazoa; phylum Arthropoda; class Arachnida; order Sarcoptiformes; family Trhypochthoniidae; genus Archegozetes; species Archegozetes longisetosus. The sequence goes on along the minus strand of JAEMBT020000009.1, from coordinate 17,431,039 downwards.
TGAGTCTGAAACTAAGTGTGTTTACACATGAAAGTGTTTATGAAAGAGAGACAGGCAGACAGAGATTGGTATAAAATGTACTATCAAAAAGTTCTAACATTTAAGTCAATGATTATTCAAAAAGTTATAAACTTAACTTATAAGTTATTACTAGACTTTTTAGTGCTTTTAAATATGGACTCTAATGTATTGCAATCTCTCTCTTTTATAAACGGTTTCATATCTTCAATACGAACATTTTATTTATATGACATCAGATTTTGAACTAAAGTATTTGTTTGGATGGTTTTCAATCAGTGAGTATCATATATATGAAATTTATATACAGATAAAGTTACAGCTTAAATAAAATAAGTTAATTTTATGCAGAAAAAGCCTTTCAATTCATGAACTTTGCTTACTTGACGCTCGGCAAACGCTCGGCGCTCGAGCGCCTCAAAAAAGTGAGCGCCGAGCGCCAATTTCTGACCGAGCGCGAGCGTGAGCGTCGAGCGTGTGCATCACTGATTATAGCTATAGGAATAAAGTTAAAGTCCTTCAAACTTTTACTTTATGAATTTTTTAAGCATACTTCTGGTCATCGGATTTTCAAAAGTTTATAATATACAACCTACATTTGCATAATTATTGTTTTGTCGTATTAACTCCAAGTTCTCGTTAAAATTAAGTTATGAAGGACGGATATTCTAATTGTTGTAGGAATTGTACTAAAATATTTCTCATTGACATGGGAAAATAATATACATGTGGGCGATTGATTAACAATGCTGTGATAGAGGATCATATGAATAGACTTGTTCATAATCGTCTTATTAATGCTAAATAATACTGAAAAAACAGGTGTGTTTTATTCAGTACTTACACCTGACCTTTTTATGTTCAGAAGGGATATAGGTCCCCATCCCTACAGAATGTCTCTATATTTTTAAAACTGTAACCGAAGGCTAACTACAGATCAAAACTAAAGCAGAATAACGAAAGGTAATCGAGTACTACACTAATTTATTTATTCTTCAGTAGGAATATTTAAGTAAAAATACTAGTATTTCGATTATATTTTGAAAGCTCTTAACGTTTAGAGTAGTCTGATGCGAAAATTTTATTTAAAGACTTGAACAAAGTTAAAAGATTAATACTGAATTCTGAAGAACTGTCTCCAGTATTACTTGTATTAAGTTACTGTAAATGGTCCTGAAAGTCTTAAATCCTTTAGATTCCAGGGCAAACCTGGTGGCAGTTCTATTTTTAACTTCTAATTGTATATAATTTGTTATACTGGAAAAGTAATATATTTCTGTATATAGAGTGCGTACAATAGAATCTTATAAACCTTAATCTACAATCAGTTATTTTCTTGAAAGTCAAATTCACTGTATTTCGAGTTGATTCTAATATTAATAAGACTTATTTATTAATAAAGACATTAATTAAATTTTTGTCGCATTTTTTGAATCTATATCAGATTAAATGTTGAATGTTTAATAAATTGAATTGATTTAATAAATAGGCTGTTACTACCTTCATAAATAGATATGTTTGACTTTCTGTATATATTAATGACTAGTCCTATCGATATTTATCGTAATTTGAGTATAAGACTGAAATTTGATCCACCAAAATATGTTTTAATACCATTTGTCGAGTATTTATTATTTTTATGCGACTAATCAGTAGGTTTAGTATTTAGATGCTATACCCTTGAATTCGCTCATAATTGTTGAGACGTACGATTTAACAACGAATACCGTTTCAATTTCAAAAGATTGGACTCTTACATAATTGTTATATGATATATGCAGAAATAAACATGGGTATCATCTGAATTAAACATGATTAGATGTTTTTACTTAAACCTTAAATAAACGAATAACAACGTTAGAGATATTTAATGAATTTAATTATCAAATCAAGCAGTATTGCATAAAAGGACAATAGTTTCTGAAATTTTAGAAATTCAACCTGAGAAAATGGTATTGAATTGTGTTATTTAATTATTCTCATCTTTAATTATGATATTTGGATATTAGGTAAAATATTCAAAGTTTGAGTGTTATCTAACCAGAGAATACCTAATTCAGTTAGTTTTAGTAATAGTATTCTAATTATGTAAAATTTATAGAATTTTCAATCATATCTCATTTATTACCCCAGAAGGCTATCGGTGCATTAAATGGTATCTTAGGAGTTGACTTCAAATATTTTTCAATCTGGGGTAATGATTCGATTCTCGAAACAAATTTTGCCAAATTATCAAACGTTTCTACTTGTCCAGGAGCAAATTCTCTCATTTTTTCGAACAATTCATAAGCCAAGAAGTCTACATATGTCACATTATCTCCTATTCAACATCAATCAGAATATACTGTAAGTCAATATTGCTTTTGAGATCCAAATCAATTAGACTTATATAAAAACATATCTCATTTGACTATCATTTAGATAGAAGAAATTGATTACCTGCCAAGAAAGGTCTATCTCCAAGAAACTTGCTCAACTCTTGCAATTTTTGAGGTAAATTCTTCAGATATTCAACTTTTGAGGCCTCATACTTTGGAATATCATCAGCTGTTACTGCTGTAAAGTCTGGTTTGTACGAAACCTGAATCAGAGACAGGTAAACATCAGTCAACTGTTGTTCAACCAAATCGATGCGAATTTTTTGTTCCTCATTCTGACCGTCGAGTTTGTTCTTACGAGCAATGTAACGAAGAATTGCCAGACTTTGTGACAATTTGACGTCACCATCGATATAATATGGAAGCTATTTATTAGACATTGACAGTTGATGTATTAATTCATTTATTTTCAACTTAAAAATCTATGTATTAATTTTTAGTGTGTAGAATACGAGTTTAGATAATAATAAAAAATATGTACTAATTATACTTTTTATTCATACAAAATCGTGATATCAGTTATTGCTTTCTAAATATTCGCAAACATTATAAATGTATAAGTTAAAAGTATGACATCTTTAATTATAATAGATATCAAAATAGTAATAAAGTGAATTAAATTAAAGGAGTACTTACATTCGGAAAATCCAAGCCAAGATTAGGATTACTTTTGTCTTTTAACCAGTCAGAAATGTCATAACCAGGTGCTGGTCCGATGTTATAGATTTTGTCCACAAAATCAGTTTGAGTATAAGCCAGTATAAGACGAATGGGATAACCCCTCTAATTGTCAACAGTAGATTATTAGATATTGCATAAGCTATAAGTAATATTAATTTAATTAAAAATCAATCGGTAATAAATACTTACTCCACGACAATTCCAATAACCAAGAATTGGAGCCATTATATGAATGTCTTTTATTCACTCTCAATAAATTGTTTCTTAATCTCAAAGAAATAGTAAAATTGAAAGATAGCGAATGAATTATAGCAGTCTTCGAATAAATATGTCAGATAAATTCCATACGTAACAATGTAGAAGGTCATTTATATAACCAATACAACTGCAAGTCAATATAATCAACATTCGTACGATAGCAACTTTTCAAGGCAATCTAATTATTTTCTAATTTAATGATTTAACTGTAGATTTTTAGTTTATTCATCCTTGAATTCTTATCCTTGACTATTGATTATCTTTAGATACTTCAATGATTTTAGTGAAAATTTACAAATAAATATTTTTGTTAAGAGCACTGCTTCAAATATATATATATATATATATATATATATATATATATTTATATATAATAATATTAATTATAGACATATTATAAGTGCATGTATAGAAAAATTTTCTAGGCTTTAAATTGATCAGTTAGTAAAAGAGCTAAATATGAGATAATCTTCATGTCTATCAGTATAGTTTTTAATCAAGTACGGACTTCAGAGATATGTTGAATAATGCTTTTGGATCACTTTTTTGGCAGAATGATAAAGCAAACTGAAATTACGTCATTAAAACGTTATCTATAATGAAGTATTATAATGTTTGTTAAGTATTCCGCTAGACAGAAGTTAACTTTCAGTGGAACGGACTGAGAACTTGCACTGTTGTTACTCGTGAGTAAAACATTTTAGGCGAGTCTAAAGTCACTCTAAGGGTTGTTTGAGAATTATCTATTGTTTAACTGATGGCATCTTAAATGAGTGAAGGCAAACATGTAAACACATTTGATCTCATGGCAAATATAAACACACCTTAGATTAGATTAAAATTTTTGATGCTTACATTTCCGTAGAAAAAATTTCTAAAGTTGTTTAACATTGCTTCTATGAGAGAAAAAATTATTTCAGAAATTCGTTTGACCCCACCCCTATCAGTTTTATTTTGAGATTTCGCCCAAAAATCGCTAAAAATAGGGGAATGATTTTGAGAAAATTTTAGAGCGATGCAAGGCCTGGAACAGGATCAAATCGACGATCGAAGTTTTCATTTAATAGCTGTATAGCGAGTTCGAAACACTTATCATTTATTCAATTGGTTTTTAAGGAGTGGTATTCGAAGTTTCAAAAGTGAATAACTCTTGAAGCGTTCAAATCATATGCTTAAGACTTATATTTTTGGAAACTGTGTGCAAAAACCTTTGAAATGGTGTGCATATCACCGATGTATCTATTGGAACAGATGATAATATGCACATCATTTCAAAAGTTTTAGCACATTGTTTCTTAAGAAATGTCTTAAGCATATCGGTTAAGCGTTTCAAAAGTTGTGAAACTTTGAAATCGTGAAAACCAATCTCTAAAACTCAATTAACTATATGATGACGAGTGTTTCGAACGAGTTATACAGCCATTTATTCGTCAGTATCTATTGTCGGTCTGATGGCTATCGGTGTAATGGCTGTTCGTAAAATGTCAAATATTCGTCATTCTTAATAAATTAAATTTGTTATTAATAAAAAAAGCTAATTGTGATTGTATAAAATATTAGTTTTGTCCCCTAGGTCAAAGTGTGGTCTGATACGACTCGAATTGCTTAGTAATTTTCAATAATACCCTACTTTAAGATTCTAAGAGACAAGCTCATTTTTGTATACTTTCCACTTACCTCATTTTGGACATCTGTAAATATTTGAGATCCAAATCGTGCAAACATTTCAGGTTCGAATCTTGAATATAATTAATTTTACATTAAGAAACTTTTTTGGATGCGAACTTCTGATACAAGTTTTAAGGTTGAATTTAGTAATGAAACTATTCTCTTTTCCTTTAAAAGAGAACAGTTTCCACGAAATTATGCTACTTTCGTGTTTTTACACCAATAAACAATTATAGATTTATGCATCATACGACTTATAACTCTCCATCATATATACTGTATATAACAGCTAGTGTTTACGAAATTGGGTTGTAAAATTTAGCATCAAGCCGAAAACCTCAGATACTAGTTATAAGTACTCTTAATATTCATATGAATATCTTTATAGTAAATGCATTTCATTTATTAAGTTTATTTGCATACATATACACAATAAAATTTTCTGCTTATATTGTTGAGTAAATAAATTAATTTAAAAGCTATGTAATATCGATTTAGAATAAAAGCTATTCTTCAATTTTTTTTCTGAAGAAAATGATGACAAAATCTATATTAAATAAACATTTAAATAACGAATGCAGATGACGCACCTTTACTAATTCATTTGAATTACAAATGAAGTAAAAACCAACGAATAAATTGATTAAATATTTGCATTTGTTGTTTAATAAAACGAACAGAAAAAATGATTTTGTGGATACTTTAATTTATTAACCTCTGCCATTAATTTTGTTATTAGTAAACGATCGATTAATCCAACAAATAAAAGTCTTTGAGAGACTGATGACAGACATTCCTAACCACATACCTCCGAGACCACCAAAATCTGAAACTAGTTGAATCCAAGTAATCCCAGGCGAATGTCTATAGACCCGATCCAATACAGGCTTTCGACTAATGTCAACTCCACTCGAGTTCAAATAATTATGCCACGGAATATCAGCCAAGATCTCAAACTCGTACTGTTCAGAAATGCAATCAGTTTTACAAGAATTTGCACAAATAGAATGAGTATTAATTGATTTGCATTCATTATCAGAAGGGCAGAACTTATCATTGTCTTCAAGAAGATTTTTGCGGTAGAGTAAACTACTTCTAGGCAAACATTTGCATTTTTGTCGATATATATTAATGACACATTTAGTGAAACAATCGTCATATGATTGTGAGTCATTTTGATCTCTGATGTTATAATAGCGACAATTAGTCTCATAAGGAGGCTCTAATAGATAAGAGACTGTCTTCCCGTAGATAACAGGATAGAATTTCCCCCATTCGAATAGAACTTCGTTTGGATAATCTCTGAAATTGGGAATCATATTCGAAGGATGAATAGCAATACGCGCGCGAAGTTGTTGCTCAAACGGATTCCAAGTGTTTGAAGGCTTACCAAAGCCGATGTAAGCAATTTTGTTATCTCTTTCTTCATAATTATTCGATGTCTTGAAGATCGTGGTCGTGAATAATTGATCACTTTTGTTAGCTTTTAGGAATTGGCTGAAATATGTGAAACAGCGAAAGTCAGCATTAATCGACTCCAAAACACTTGATATTTGAATACAATCTTTGATTTCTCCTCTGCCATCAGTAATAGGAAATGAATCCAATTGGCATTTACCAGGTTCACCAAAACTCCAATTCTCGAGTATATCCAAAATTGTAGATTGATTCATCAACTGTTTTTCGTAATACTTTTGTAATTGATTTCCCCTAACATTTGCTGATGTAAGATTCTTACTATCAGGTTTGCTGAAAAGGTTGAAGTCATTTCTTAAACGCATTTCTTCCTCAATTCTATCGACATCTTTGCCAAATTCTGGATATTTTTTCTTAAGTTTATCAAAAGGAGCTAAATCTTTGTAGCAAATTGTGACACCGGGATATTCATACTTATAATCATGAGGCTCTTCTGCGGTGAACGTCACTTTTGTCTTATAAGCCCAATATTCAGACACTGATTGACTTAAATGCCAACAAAATCCAACGATACCGAACATTATTATTATAACCAAATAGTATCTCGTTCTCCAAAATTGGCCGCAATCACGTCTCAACTTAAGGCACTTTTGATTCTTTGGTGAACAATCGATAGAGTTGTCGTTCGTATTTAAGTCCATAGCAATGGCAACATCTTCTGCTTTCATATTAGTTGCTATTTTTGCGAACATCTCTTGAGGAAGAATAAACTATTTCAAAAATTTTTCAAAAATCATCTCATTTATACGTAACTAATCGAGTAAAACGAGTTGTAGATTATGATACTAGAAACCAGAAGTTATCTTCGAAATGTTTTACTGATACGACTTGAAATAATGTATTCTATCACAAGACTACCAGAAATAGTCTCTCAATGTTATACTTTATTAAAATATAAACCATAATTTCCCTGTGGATCAAATTAGAATTTAATTTACTTCCGAATGTGATTATAGACCCGATAGAACTATTAAATGAGACAAAATTGAAAGTTAATCTTACGTCGCGGGAATAGTTTTGTTTTCAATCGTTGGCTGGTTTTGTTTTTAAACAAGTCAAGCGTGTCATCAAAGATATCTCATGAGCATTAATCTAATCCTTATGCTACGATTGTTTTCGATACGATACGCGCTACACTAGAATCAGCCTAAAAATATAATTATTTTCACTTCTTTTAAGTTTTAAGTTTATACTAAACGTTGTCATATCAAATATTTAAATTATTTATACCTTTACTTTCGTGGCTTAAATCAGAGCCTAAGTTTTTACGTTACTTGTTTGTTAAAATTTGAAATATGCGCTGATTCTGATTATAATAGTTTTCAAGAATCAGATTTAGAAAATTGACTTTTTAAGCTTTGTAAATTAGGACATAATTGGATTAGTATTAATCTTGTTATTTAATGCTTATTTAATGAAAATCAGTGATCAATATTTGAAATATTATTAAACAATTAACGTTTGAATAATACGATACTTTTCTCTATTCAATGCTTTTGCTCTCTTATCGTTTTTTGGAGAAGTGAACACATACGCAAACGAATACATATATACATATAATTAAATATATATAACAAAAAACATACATATTTAAATATTTTAGGCTAGAATAGTATAACTAATGCTTTATAAAATTATTTAACTTTCGAACTTACCCAAAAACTAAGGGAATTTTCTATTCTCTATAACAGTGAAAGATTTAAAAAATATTCATATAAAGAAAAGTGTTACATAATTTTAAAGCGAATAACCTCGAAAAAGTGTTTGGAAATTTTCGTTTTAAAACTGGCATCATTCAAAATTTTTAATTTGACTCATTTTAATTCATTTCAAAATTTCTAAAATGACCAGAATTTATAGTTCAGATATAAGGGAATATAAATTATCAAAAATATTAACAAAATTTATTTCAATTTACCTCAAAAATGGTCATCAAACTTATCAAAGAAATTTAAGGATAACACTAAGAAAAGTGACTGCAATTTTGTATCGATAAAGTTAAAAATTTAAACTTTTCTATAATATAAATAAAATATTGATGATCATTTAACAATGACAGAAAAGTTAAAATATTCAGTATAATAAAAAGAGAGACAAAAATCGAAGCGCATCTATATAGTTATTGTCTCGATTTTGGTCTATTTAAGGAGTCCTTTTCGGTCGCTCCCGATTCCAAACCATACCGACACATATATCATTGGAAAGCTCTCGACGAGAAGAGCACTTTGATACTCAATACAAGTACTTTTGATCAAAAGATTGATCACAGAATGCCCCTAAATTAATCATTAGTTATCAAGAAATATCAAAATTTACCATTAAAAACGGAAAAACCTAATAGTTACTTACTAATAATAATAAATTACATAAAATTATTGTGAAATAACTGAGAAGAGAGAATAAAATTTTCCAAATTTTTATATAATTTTGAATTATATTGATTTCCATTACACTTTTAGGGGTATCCTTGCAAAAAGTGATATTGTAGCCAAACACTCACTCATATGTTTAAATAAAAATTACCCTATAATAATCAATAATTGGTTTAAGTTTTTGCAAAATTTTGACTCTATATTATAATTATTTTATTATTTTACAATCAATTGAAATTTGTGCGGATTTTTATCCGAGTACGTTAGTATAGCTAATGCTTTATAAAAGTATTAAACTTTTGAACTTACCCAAAAAACTTACTATTTTATAAGAACAGTTGCAAAAAAGTTGAACATCAGCTTTTACTCAAAGTGTTTGCAAATAAACGGCCAGCGCTCTTTTGGCGCTATTTAGCGCCAAAAGAGCACTTTTATGCTCTTTCGGCGCCAATTAGCGCCAAAAGAGCACTTATACACTCTTTCCACGCCAATTAGCGCCAAATGAGCGCATAAGTGCTCTTTCGGCGCTAATTAGTGCTAGAAAAGCTTTTATGCTGAGTTAAATCAGAAATTCATGAAGTAATATTGAAATCATTTTATTTTATGACGAAAAAATAAAATGAACATTATTTTGTGAAATTTTATAACGATATATTTATAAGTATGAACGACTTAATTTAACGAAAATTAAAATATTTTAAAACTTTTATTACTACAATAGAATACTAGTAAATCTTATAAGAGTACTAAACATTTAAAATATTTGCTCCATTATTGTGATAAATTTAAAAGTTAAGATATTTCCCTAAAAATTTGTACAAAATTCAAAATGCTATAACTTTTTTGTCATTAAACAGAATTTAAAGAGTGATATATGTATTGAAATAGCATTAAATAAGCTCTAGTTAAGCATAAAATTTGGTCCATTATCTGCCGAATTTTGAGCATTAGTCTTGACTTTCTTCATAAGGTTAACTATCATTTCTGGAAAAATTTCGTGCGGCTTCTGCTGGTCTAATGCTGGTCCTCGAGTGATCAGTATTTTTAGCTTTCCAACCATTTTTATGAACGTTAGACTTAAGGCAGCTCCAAATCTTCTCAATTAGTAGTAATTGGGGAACGTTGGTGGATTGTGCGCGTTCGACAAACTTTATACTAAATTTTTTCATTATTGAGATAGTGTTGCTCGCGTATGGGCTGTTGCCAAATCCGGCCAAAAGACTTTTGCCGTTCTCATCACATTTCTCTTGGAATAGAATCAATCGCTTCTCTATGCACTCTTTAGAATCAAATTTTCAATAAATAGCACAGCTTTTAGGGTGCAAATAAGCGACACGAACTTTTGAACAAAATTTCGATTTCATGGCTCAATTTGGTGATTTTGTCGACCGAACCATTGGATCTTTTTAATTGTATGTCATCATCTACTCAACTAGTTATATTATAAGTCGATCGTGTTTAAGTCACATTTCAATATAAATAATGTGTAAATAGTGAATGGTTTTCTTTCAGTCTATGTCTTGAATTTAAATTCATCAAAATTATCTAACGAGTTGTCTTTTCTGAAATTAATTTAGCGATTGCATGGCTTGAACTGAGAGCTTTAATAACCTATATGCTCGATATTCCTAAACTGCAAATCCATATGTATTGAATACCGTAAAGCTTGTTGTTATACGCGCTCTGATTCTCATTTTACTAGCTTTAGAAAGTTATGCAAACTTCTAGTAACATGTCCTTACCCGAATTATCGAGACATTGAACGCATAAAGCTCGTATACGAAGGTAATGTTAGATTGCGTATTATATAAATAGTTTTAGAGAAAACAATATGAAAAATCACTTTTATTTAAAATAAATCTATTGAATTCCCGTAAATTGATTTAAAAAAAATTTTTTAAATTGAAATTTACTGAAAAATACTTATCATAATTAGATGAAATTACAATGTATTTCTATTTGGAGTGAGTATATGCGTTTTGAATTTAAGTATTAATAAAACGAATTTTCGTAACTTATAGTATGCGATTAAGCGAGAAGCTTTAAAATAATTAATTTCTTAATTTGTTTCATCATTTATTTCTATTTCTAACTAGTTTTGAACAGTAACCACAATACAATGTATTACTCTTGTCTATTTGAGTCTCTAAACATTTAGTATGGAAAAATTCTAAACATTACACATAACCATTTCAGATCCACCGTCCTTTGCTCGATAATAACAGAAGACAGGTGAAGCTCTTATTACTGTAACACGAGATCGATCGTTGAATACAAAGCGTTTGAATAGTTCTGAATGATGTCCATTTTCAATGACCGAAATCAAGTGAGAGCGCATCTCATTCTGAATATAGACGTGACAAATTGCAGAGAACAATTGCATTAGCAATTGAATGCACACTACATAAATCACTATCTATTTGGTGTGTAACGTTGCGACACACGAACTCTAAGGTTTTGACATTATGGCATCTGAAAAAGCTAGACACTTGAGAGATAAGCTCAGGATTAGCTATATTACTGTTAAGAGAATCATAAACATCAATAGATATTGTTTCCTTTGGTCTGCAATCACCAGAAATAGTAATCAAATGTGCGCGCGTTTTAAGATTTAATATTTGGACGAAGAATCCACTTTGTGGTAACGGTGTAAAGCGAGGAATTTATTTCTTTCAGCGTTTCTTTGGGACATTGGACCTGTTATAAAATTTCCCATTTTCAACGTATCTTGTAATCCATGTATGTTAGGGAACTCGGCTTTAAGTTTAAACACCATTCCATTTATAACACAATCTTCGATCCATTGATTCTGAAGAATGATTTGTTTATGTCGATCAGTCAACGCAAGTGGAAACTGTGGTGGTTCTACCCAATTAGTATATTTCGGATCTGGAGATTCAGGCACAAAATGGAATGCTGTTATTTCACCGTCATCACTCCAATATTTTGATTCATAATCCAAGTTATCTGAATCCTTTGAAAATAATTGTAATTTCATTTTTAAAGTAACGACAATTAATGATAAGGCTTTAGCTCAACTAAGCAATACTTTATAAATATCATTACCTTTAGAAATCATTTAATTAACATGTTTTTAAGTAATAAATCGATAATCAATATACTATATCCACAAAAACTTAAATTATAACTGAATTGCTTTAATTTATACTTGGGAATTTTCTCTAATTTTATGACAATTAATTAAAATATTATTTCCTTTTAAAAAATGGTTTATCTTAAGTACTAATTGGGAAATATACTTTAAACATCACAACAAATACCCAAATATTTGATTATCTATGAATCCAAATACCTTTTATTGTAAAAACTTAGTAATTAAGCTTTATCAAAGAATTTTGAAATAAAATTCTCATCAAAGTACGACGTAGTTCAACTAAAAATTTTTCTAATTTGCATATAGAGTAGTGTTGAAAATTTCTTGGAACTTCTAGAAAAAATAATTTCTAGGAACATTTTCAAGGAATTTACAATAATACTTTACAATTAACAAATAAAGAAACCGATACCTCTTCCATTTTTATTCCTGCGCTTGAACTATCAGTTTGACTCTGCTGTGCTTATTATAGTGATATGTTTGTTTTTTCGGATTCTTAACAAAGGCTTGAGCCTACTTCGAATTTTCCCAATGGCTGTTTAAGTCGATGGTCTGCCGGAAAATTTTTCTCATCTGTGGTTTAATATTCGAATAACTGGAAGTTCTCAGAATCTCCTTCTCACTATCAGGTGATGGAGCAGTTGGTAGTGCACCTCGTTCGAATCACTATCTGTTTGTTAGACACCCCCGATCGGGACAATTTTAACATTTTTCTTCTCTGCAAAAGCTTCAGCAAGATTTCTAACTACAGATAGTTGTGATTTATAAGCTTTTTCTCCAGATTTTGAAATTACATTAGCAAATTTGTCTGTCTCTATTCTAGCATCCGAGAACTTGGCAGTAGATTTTGGAGAATACTTAAGGATTGGAGATTTTATATTCAACTTTGAGATGGGCGATGACAGAGCAGCAGAATGCAAGTAAAAATCTTTGTGGTATTGTGGTGGTATTAAAGAACTGTCAGAGAGTGGTATTCCTAAATGATTTTTGAAAGAGAAAATGTGGAAGCAAGGTGATTTCTTGTTACTAAATCTTGAACATTTGAAAGAATTAACGGTTGTTTCAGCGTCTCTATGGCCATCACATCTCAATTTGTAAGTGATATCATCTAAATTTTGAAAAACAAAGTTCAGGTCATCAGAAGACATTCATTTGGTCCACAATATAATCTGCATTATTTTGCGTAACTGCTTGATTTATAATAGGCTCGAATTCAATTACTTCTGGAATTCCTGAACGTTTAAAGAAAGGTACTTTGAATTTCTCATTATGTCGTTTAAAAGATTTTCGTATTTCAAAATGAGAGAAAGACACCATGACTGATCGATAGCATTCTAATATATCTGAAAATTTTCCTAATTCTTTCAAATGAAAATTGAGAGATTTAATTTTATTATTTGTAGTTCCGCCTAAATTAAGTTTTTTGGGTATACTTTAGAATAATTCCACCTCCGGATCTTCTTCAAATCGGGTTTTCTAGGGGTTTTCGACGCCATAGAATCCATTTCTGGCGATCCCAGATGTCGGAAATCAATACTTTCGATGGAACAAAAATTTCGAATTTTCGACTTCCGGTTCGACTTTTCGAACTCTATTCGGTCTTCTCGACCTTCTTTTGATATGACCGGACCGATGTGAGGCCTTACCGATAAATACGACACAGGCCATGTCACTGAAAACTGTTGTATTAGGTCATTTCTAGTCTAGATCTAGTCAGGGATGGACGGCGCGTACATCAGAAGATTGGTGCGCGAATGTAGCGTGGACGAGCCCGAAGCTTATCTGCAGTGGTCCCAGCAAGTCGGGCTCTTGCCCGAGACTCTTGCTTGCTCAAAGTGTCGTAGAGATATGACACTTTCGAGCAAGCGGGCTGGCACTGCTGTGGGCATGACGTGGCGGTGTCGCAAGTGCGCCAAGGAGGTCTCTCTTGTGAGCGGGAAGGTATTCGAAAAGTCGAGATGTGTCTTTGTTTATAATTTATCCACCTACCAATCCGGAAATAATAGTCAGGCATTCACCTAAAATTCAATTCGAAGAATTTCTTTGTTATGTTACTAGTATAAGTTTGTGGTTCGGCTTTTCAGTGGTTATGTTAACTAATGTTTGTTTATTAATTTTTAACATGCCTTTTAATAACATAAATAATTACAAAAGCAGATACGTCGTAAGAAATAGATTAATTATCAACCGTCCTGTAGTAAGAGTGGCAAGCAAACAGGAATCGCGCGAACTTTACGGGAATCGACCCCTCAGTCCATAGATGAGAAAGAGATAATCCTTTCGCGTGTGATTGCAAAGGACAAGAATCGTAAAAAGAAGAACCCACGTTAGGTCATTGTGCGTGGGCATTCAACGGTACATAACTGAAACTTGAACTATGGGTTCGGGACGTTTCACCGATAGATATGAGACCCACAATAGATATCGATGAATGTCTATATAACGAGTTCGAGTTACTCATTATCATACGAAATCGTTTATGAAAGAGAGAGGAATTGATATAAAATAATGTACTATCAAAAGGCTCAAATATTTAAGTCAACTTGAGTTACTTGAGTGTCAAGTGTGACTTAACCAAATTGTCGGTATAAGAAGGAATGCGAGTTTGGGTTTGAAACTTTCGCAATTAAAACTTAACTTCGCTAAGATTCTATAGGCTGAATATAGAGAAAATAAAAAAATGGAAGATTACGAGTTATCAGTTTTTTGAAAATAAGGCTGCATCTCTCTCTCTCTCTCTCTCTCTCTCTCTCTCTCTAAGATTAAAGACTAGAGTTTAGCATCTATTTTACTCTATAAGAACATATGATCCCCTATAGGTCACCCTCTCCCTTATATCGAAAGGCACAATTAATAATCTTTATTTTATTATACATTATTGCCCATTAATATCCTTGCATACTGTGCAGATAAATAGCTAATAGGAACTGAATGATTAGTTGAACGATGTCCTTCAACTAAGAGAACAGTTAACTTATGCAAATAAACATTTTCATTTCAAATTACAGCAATATTTCACCCCTATTTAGGCATCATTTGACTTTAGAATCACATGATTACTATTGTCCGGTATTTATGAACGATGGTTTAAACTATCGGTTTTTAATCAAAGAAAGACTGTAAACAATTTATTACTTCATAGAAGTAAAACACTCTCAAACATGTATTTGCTGTAAATTAATAATTTGAATTTACAATATGTTTCTAATCTTATGTTTAACTGAAATTGAAGAAAATAGTTGTGTGAATTTCTAAAGTCTCAAATGTAGTGCCTTATGCATGCAATTATGCAGTTATATTTGAAATAACGCAAACTTTTTGGTCTAACTTAATTTATTCTTATAAGACAAATAACTTAGCTTACATAAAGTTCGACATAATTACAAAAATTAAAACTAAGTTAAAATAACTTATATACAAAACTAATCATACAATACAAATATACGTAATACGAACATTATACAGAATACAAAACATACACAACTTATATTAATTTGTATTTATACTCACATTATAATTTCTAAATGTCTTTTGATGAGTAAGGTGTTGAAAAATTTACTTTTTCTTCTTCTTATCTGATGAATCTTTGATGGCTTGTTACGACTTATCATAAGTGATCGGAACTATTCTTTCTTTTTCTCTAATCGGTTCCAAAGGCTTTTTCGGGGCTTCGATCCTAAGTACTCCTTTCGAGTTGAGAGAAGACACCACTTTTTCTACTTCACAGCCTTCTGGTAGAGCATATTTTCGAGTGAACTCTCTTCTGATGTATCCATGTTTATCTTTCTTCTCCTCGTGCTTTCCATGAATCACGAGATTGTTGCCGACTGTCTTAACAGTGATTTGTTCAGGTGTGAAATGACTGCAATCCAACTTCACCTCAAACTTGTTGTCATCGTTCGTGACTTGTGAGGCACCACTTCTTTGAGCCAATTGTTTATTCGAAATAAACATATCATCAAAATCACTCAAATCCAAACCAAAGTTTTGGTTGAATATGGATTGCGGCCAATTCCATACATCCCAATAGTTTCGTCCGCATCGATGAGGAAAAAAGTGTTGTAAAGCCATTTTCAACGATAATTCTATTCAATTGACAACCTTTTAACAATAAATATGCACGATTTTTGTAACAGATTAAGAGAGAGAAGTTTTCTTTAACTTACTCACGTTTTGTATTTACTTCGTATACCTCACACTGAGCGAAACACAGCTTTATATAGTTTTACGCGCACTGTAGTGAAATCTCGCGAACTTTCTAGAAATGACTACAAAGTATTGGCTTTGTTTACTATATAGCAGACACTGCCGGAAAGTGACATTTCTAGAAACTTCAACAACTTTTTATTTCTATGCAATAATGTAAGACATAAGAACCCGCGAAATTTCCAGAAAAACGTTTAGGTGACATCCAGTCATTAGTTTGAGAACTATAGAACAACCGACATATAGCGTAAATAGCAGTAATACGTCGACTTATTGAATGTCGAATATGCTAAATTTATTATTTAGTCTTCAATAACTCTATAATAAACTAATTGGCGTCAAACTTTTTACGAAGTTTGATGGAGAAATAATCAGATTTTACCTTAGAATTAGGTCTTCATCTATTCTGGTGTTAGTTAACACAAATTTTTGACTCATTTCGAATTTCGTAATTATTTGATCACATTAATTAAATCAATTTTTCCTGTCCATCATAAGTTTTATTGTATAATAATTGACATTATATTAACTTTTATGTTTGCGATTTAGATTTTTATTCTATATATGAAGGATAAGTCATGATTGATGTTTGAGCTTTTAAGCATGTTTTAATAAGGTAGTCATATTTTAATTAAATTAGAGCGCACACGAAAAAGTGATAATAAATTATTAATAGTATCGTATATATTAGAAAATAATTTTTGCGGCTATTATTAGATTTATATTAATAGTTATCTACAATATACAAACGTTTGACTTTATTCGATGAGTTCATATTGATTAATTCGATCAAGAGAGAAAATATTTCTCCTCTAAACACAAACCACCATCTATTTACTGTTTATCTTGATTTAAAGATTAATTGAACGAATTTTTTATATTTATCCCATGATAGAGTGTGGGCTCTTCTATTATAAGAAAGTTTTTCTTTCATTTTAAAAAATCTACTATTGATAATCCTATTATTCATATTTAGATGCGAGTAACTGGTATAAAGCTTTGAAATCAGTAGAACTGAAATAATGCTCAAACCAAACACGAGGTGTCGCTCAATTTTTTTTTGCAATTCAACCTGCATTAAATGTTCTATACATTATAAATAGTTCTGATATTTCATACTTGTCAAGATTTCGATTTAAACGTTAAACATGAATTGTTATACCAATATGTTAAATTTCTAAAAATAGTTTCGTAAAAAATAAGATTATTTTTCTTGGAAAACTTCTCGTTCGCATATTCAATAGATATCTGATATAGGCACTAAGAAGTTCGACTCTCGATAAAATCTGATTAATCAGAAAACGAAAAAGCAGAAACTCAATAGTTAAAAATGTTATTGTTTTAAATCGATTGGCATAAATCATCTTTCATCTACTGAATGAAATGAATGTCATTTAAGATAAAATTTTCAAAAATACAGTATAATTATAAAGAGCATTATATAAGGTTTTCATTCAGTTTTAATCTAATTCGATGATAGGTTAATTTTGAATCCAAAAATTGACTGATTTAGCCAACAATAAATTTAAGGGTTATAGCTGTAGAACAGAAAGCAAAAAACTAATTCTTTAGGGTCATTTAAAAAATTATATTGTGCTCAGAAGTCCGCATCTTTTGTCAAATGTTTAGCACTAGGGATACCAAGTCTCCAGCTTTGAAGCAAAGTCTCCAGTCTCCAGCCCAGGCCTAAAGCTGGCATTAAATCCTCCAGCTTTTAGAACATCAAAATACTTTTATAGAAATTTCTGACTTTTTCTAAGGAGATAAGAAATAATTTGTGTTTGTTGTTTGCGAAACCCATTTCCCAAGAGAAGCTAAAGTGCATTAATCCTTTGAAATACTCTCTGAAACACAATTTTGTCCTTCAAATGTATGCATTGTATTGAAGTCCAATCATTTTAAATAAAGTTTCTATTGAGTGAGTTCATTCACGTTTGTTCATATTTAAAATATTAATTAAAAATGTCTAAAAGACAGAAATAATTTTGTGAATTTGATGATAATTGGCTAAATGTTGAGAAATATAAATATTGGCCTAAGAAGATTGATAAATATAATTAATATAATAAAAATGTGATTTTTTGAAATAATAACTCAAATTATGTAAAGAATAGTAAATGAAGGTAAAGTGTCACTTTTCATATATAATACTCTCTCTTTGGTTTTATGCTGAAAATTTCCAAAAATGACCCTTACTCCCCCCTTTGATTTTTTTCTCCAGCTTTTTCTCGGAAAAGACTTGGCATCCCTATTTAGCACAATAGAATTAGATTTCTTTGCTTAAAGTCCAAATTTGACCCAATCGATTCCGTGTTGTCTTTAACTTGATCTAAAATACCTAAATTGATTACCTCTAGTTTGCACTTATAATAAAACACTGCCAATAATCCAAAATTTATTATTACTTTTTCATCCGGAGACCTTTATCATAAGCTGTCCATTATTGCTTACGCTAAAAACGTCACCATTAAATATAAATAGGGTCTCATTATGATAGAACAATTTTATGTTACCTAATATTACGATTTTTATCATACTGTAAAAACTTAAAAATTAGAAAAAATTTGCAACCAGCGATATGACGAACATTCTGAATATCTTGGTTTTAATTCGCCACATCCCCGTTCAGCAATTTGATTGATAGAAGTAACTGGTTGACAAACGAATGTTGATTGAATGAATGAAATGGAAACTTACTCAACAATATAGTTGGTCCATTCGCTAAACAAACTAAAAGCAGCTTTGAATGCCATAAATATGACATCAATAGTCACTAATGCTGCCATTAGGTCAATTTTGTTTCGATAATTTTCACTAGATAGTATATACAGTCTGACCCGGCTATGACTACTCGGCTATAAGCAAACCTGGTTGTTAATAGGCCATTTTTAAGCACCAGCCAATCCAATCATATGTTAAAGAGTTTGAATATAGACAACTCCAGCTATAGGCAACTTATTTTCTACTCATCGACAAGTTGCCTATAACCGGGTCAGTCTGTATGCACAAATAGATTGACGATCAAGAAGAAAATTATTAATAAAGTGAACAGACAGACAAGAATACCCATCTACATTTTAAAAATTTAATCAAAACATTTTTCTTGGTAAAATTTTTCGGATGAAAAACTTGAATCATATCAAAATCTTATGACTTATACCAGTAAGCACAGCCGTAGCCAGCGGGGGGGGGCTAGGGGGGCTATAGCCCCCCAAATGTTTTTCAAAGTTTAAGTTAAATCAAAGGTTTGATAATAAATTAACAGATATTTTAATGGGAGTTAGCGCTTGCTATCCAATATCCAAGCATTTCATGAACTTTGAAATTATGAAGCCTTTTGCTACTCATTGTTTGAATCTAGAAAATTTAAAGTCAAATTCTGAAACTCCAAAATTATTATTCTATGAATGCGAAGATACTTTTAATGTCTATGAAAATTTAACTGATTATTCAAACTCTATGCCAGATTTATTAAAGTATTTTAAGATATCATTAACTATAGGATGTGTTAATGTTTCGTGTGAAAAGAGTTTTTCAACATTAACAAGAATTAAAACTTATTTGAGAATTTCGATGTCTAATGACAGATTAAACGGTTTGGCTCTTATTTCGATTGAAAGAGAAATTGCATTATCTATTAATCTAGATAATTTTGCCATTGGATTTGGTAAAAATCATTGTAACAGAAAAATTTTATTGTATTAAATTTTGATTAAATAAAGTTTAACTGAGAATTTTCAGACATTTAGCCCCCTCAGACCAAAAAAGCTGGCTACGGCAGTGCCAGTAAGTCTATTAAATTCATTGAAGACAACAAAAGAGAATCAATATTTCGAGCTTTGCGAGGAGTTTCTAGAATTTTGAGATTCGACTCTTTTGCACATCATTAAATTTCTAGACACGATACAGACTTTATTCTATTTGATGGTAATGAAGATCGACTAATACTCCAGAAAAATATAAAATTTGTCATGCTGTGAAGTTAAATGTTTCAACTAGTCAATCAAAGCAATTAGAATGAGCTCAAGTTTCGATAAACAGTTCAGTTTTATAAGAGACACTTTTCAATTGCAAATCACGACATGTTTGATTTGAATAAAACTAATTATAGCTCATGTGTAACTTATATTCTTGATAGTGCGTTTTATTTATTTAGCTCTCATAAGAAAATACTGTGAGTTCTATTATGGTATTCAAGTGAAGGAATGAGTAGGATCATGACAAAATTATATTTTTTATTTGTACTGAATATCCTCTTATATGAAAGCCGGACATAAGCTTAAATTTATACATAACTTTTATAACTATGTCAATGAATATCTCAATAAAATGTAAACATGTATTCATGAAATGAATAGTGAATTAGTCCAACTTTGAAAATGGAAAATGTGAATTATTACATAATTTGTTTAACATTGAAAAGTAAATACATAGGCGAAATTTAACTAGAGTTGAGAGAAACTCATATGACTGAAATTTATGAATTCCATATCTAGTGAACTGTATTTAACGCCTCTGCATTTAAAAACTTTCTATACTTGTCTGTAAAGACTTCAAATGATATTTAATGAGCTGTTGGATTATTATTAAACATGTTATTCAGAATTTAAGATCTATTTCTTTTATCATTGATTTGTAGATAAATCACTTTTACTCAACTAATGCTTTAATCCAACGTTTTGCTGCCTTACGAAAATTATGGTTAAACCAAAAGTAAATGAAAGGATTATAGCTATAGAAAATGGGAACAAGACAATTTCTTTACAACTGAATCCTTGAAATGGTCAATGCAAACTTACCAGACAGATGACATGGCTAACCAATGACACTAACGATAAAAATTAAAATCAAATAACAATAAAATGAACTTTTTAGACTGAAAAATAATTAAATACCATGAAAAATATGTAAATATTTCCTTGTATGATCATACTATCATATAATAAATGATACAAATTCAGTGGAAGCCAACAAATCGCAAAAGCAGCCACAATTAAAACCAACATCAAAATCCTTTTTCGTTTATCTATCGAACGATTCCTTTGTAGTGATTCCTGATGAGAGATTTGGTGCTTCGCAATTATGAGACCGACTTTTGTGTAAAGTATACCTTCAAAAATATGAGCACCTTATTGATCAAATTTTTGAGCTCGCAAAAAAATTACAAAAGCTTAATTATTTACATGAAATTGTTAGAGGAATGAAGTATTGTGTTAGGAAAGCTTCAATTGATAATATCAGAGGAATATTGTATTCAGTTGTTGGTAATACTACTCGACATCGAATCAATGGTCTGTAAGTGAAAATGTCGACCACTTTGTTGAAGATGGAATGTGGTAATGCAAAGAGTGCTGATGCGATCCAAATCAATACTATTATGATTGTTAGCCATATGTTTGACAACGAATAGAATCGTTTATCTTTTCTTTTCATGACAATATAACGGTATATGGCGATTGTGATGATTGTAAAAGTGCTCACATAAACAGATGCCACTTGGATGAAAGGCACTAAAAAGCACATTATGTTTCCAAACGGCCAGTTGGGTAATAAAACTCTGGCCAAATTGAATGGTATGTTCATTGATGTCATTAAGATATCAGAGATCGCCTGATTCGCTATCAATAAATTGGTTGTGTTTCGAAATTTTCTATCGAATAGTATTATTTTACAAGCAAATAGGTTTCCGATCAAAGAAACAACTATTATTAGACTGTAAGAACAAACAACCAAAACGTTCGTCAATATATCACTGAACTCAAGCGTAATCTCATTTTCCAAGTTAAGTGACTTAAGAAATTCAGTGATTGTCATGTTCATATCAGTCGTAAATTTAGCATAGGATTTATTTTCCATTTTGTAACAAACAAAGCACTTTTACAACAGAGCAGATTATTTAAAACAAATAAGATTTAGACAATATTAGGCAAAATTTGAAACAACTTTTTTTCTCAGTCAAAGTTTTCACATTAATTCACAAGAAAAGTTTGACTTGTATTGAAAAATATCTTTTCATTTATATACCCACTGAATCCAATGGAGCCGCAAACAAGTATTCAATCAATATTTCGGACTATGCGCACAATTGTTATGATTATATGAGAAGTTTTGTGCTTCATTGATACACTGAGTTCATATAGTAATATATGATAAATGGATATATAAAATCTTTCAAAGTCATTAAACTGACATCAATTAATCTTGCGCAAGGACTTCAGAATTGTGTAATAATTCCGAGAAAATTTCTGACATGAACATTACGTCAAATCATGTTTGAAAAAGCATATAAAAATGCTGACTACCAGGCATTTAGAGGTTATTTTGATTCAATGTCGGCCCTACTATGTGGAAATACATTCCTCATAGAGAGTGATCAAAGAGAAAGCTTGCACCTAAAAAATTAGTGACAAATTTTTACTATAAGAGGCAAAAGCTTGATATCCTTTAAAAAATTATAGCTTAATTATTGACAAATAAAAAAGGTTCAATTGAAATCTAAATAATATTTGTCAGAGATTAACTAAATCAAAACATTATCACACACAAATCTTTTAGAATTTTTTGTTTATTTTCACTATCTTTACATTATTGGAAGTGATTATCACATTACAACAACAGATTTTTATAATCGAAAATTATTTCCTTAATTGAAAAGATAAAAATCCCACTAAGAAGTATAAGAAGTACAGTATTTTCCACTGAAGCAATAAAATCTGAACAATACATTCAGATTTTATTAATACAATAATTTGTTTGACATTTATATGAAAAAATCGTAGATGGGCATTTCCAATAGGATGGATCACTTCTCAATTCTCAAAGCAAGCTGTACTTCATCTGGTTAATTACTTTGGGAGTCGAATAATATCAACAAGTAGTCAACACCTCCCGACGGAGATTGATTAGGCACCCTACTCTCTCGATTTCTTCTTATGAGAATATCTAAGGAATTACGTTTATGCTTTAAATCCACAGATCATAGAAGATCTGAAACTTTGCAATACTGATGAAATCAAGGAAATAAGTACTGAAACTTCGGCAAAAATTTCTGATAATATGGTACGTCGTATATGCCTTTGTATGGAGATAAATAGTAGACACTGTAAACAATTTTTATAACTAAGTCTCATATGCCAATAATTAAGTTATATGTGCTTAAAATCTCAAGCTTTTATCTCTCATAATAAAAAAGTTATCACAAGTTTTAGGTGCAAACACTTTGATGGCTATGTACAATGAAGGAAAACAAAAAAGAAGCAGGTTTTTACTTCTCTACAATTAAAAATCATGTACTGATTAGAAAGAACTAAACACGAATAACTAGGGGATAAAAGTTGACAAGATTTTGAATATTCAAATTTTATGTATAATTGAAATAAATTATGTCTAAGAAGATCATAGTATTTACTGAGCATAAAGTATTAGTTTAGTTATCAGTATTTTTGACGGAAAAAAGTTATGTATGACTTGAGTATATTAACTTTTTTACTTTAAGATATAAATCTTAAAACGTAAGATTTTTTCACTGTTTCGTTTTTGTTTCCTTCGATTGTACAATATAGCAAATGCTTTTATGAATAACATTTTTATTTATTAGTTTGGTCCATAAATCTTTATCACTACTCAACTTTAATACTAAGAAAAGTTTTGATATACGATAGTACTATTTTTCGAACATTAGTTAGTGGTCTCCATCACATTCAATTATTCATTTATCATATAGTTATGGAATATTTTCAACTTCTAAGAAATTTAAAAAGAGGATAATCGAAATAAGTGACACAGACTTATATGTCAACCTAATAGTAGAGCTAATTAAAAGTAAGGCGATCAGTATTTTTATATGCCTTTTAAAACATGACTTGACATATTATTGGTGCTATCAAATTATTTTTAGAGTTGGTAACTACATAGTCCTAAATATCCCATGTTAACCTCATTTTTAATCAATTTCAATCATTTTAGCATGATTGCATATTCTAAAACCTGCCTATTATGGGATGATTTCAATCTCATAATTGATTATGATGAAATGTTTAGCAATTCTCACTTATTAGAAATAAATAATATTTGTTTCCTTAGAAATTCTTCTCAAAAATTTTTCATTAATTTCATGAATACTTATGTCGAAATTTTTCTTCATTCTACTCACGAAAGATTATGAATGATTAATTGAGAATTGTTCAAAATATCTTAATATAGTTTCAACTAAAATTAATGACAGAATCGACGTCAAAATAGTGACTTTATTTCTTAAAGAGTAAACATATTTTGACTCATTGAACCTAATAAGTAGTGAACAGATTATGAATGACTCCAGACGTGAACCCTTTATGGATCATTCAATTCATTCGTATTCGTATCTATAAACTGAAACTGATTTAGGATTTTAAGGTTTTGTTACTTATTTACTCACGATTGTAATGCATTCAAACAAAACATTATGAAAATAAGACCAAATCAGATTAAGTGAAAAGGAGCTATTAGTTGCTTAGAAAATAATCTTTAATAAATAAAAATATAACAAATAATATGTCTTACTAAGTATTTGTAATATAATTAAAACTTAATTTTATCTTTTCAAAAACTCAACAGGCCTTTTAAGTGCTTATTTTTATATTATTATTTGTATTATTTATTTTTTGCAAGAATGAATGGTCCGGTGGTAACCTCAGCTGTGGACGTTACTGCAAGGAAGACTGTAGCTAACTTGACATTGGAGACCCCTGCATAATCTCTAGCACAGGCTTAATTTGAGTGGGTACTAATCGAAAACCCCCGCGATAACGATATAGCTATTATCGGGGAAAATCTCGATGACTAAACATTTTACTAAAGTGATAGAAATATTTTATTGTGTCTATCATTAAGGCTTTTGCTTAATTATCCTTTAAAAGAAAGTTGGTCAAAACGTTGATTTTTTAACTTAGGCATAAATCTTTAAAAATTCATATATCCTCTCTGCTATTGTGTTTTCGAAATTTTGTTTCTGCTTTCAATTTTGCTTCACATAAGCTTTAATCTAATATCCCTATTGGATTGGTGAGCGATTAGGCCAGAGCCTATACACACAAGAATGTTTCTAAGGTGGAGAAAAATGATCAGAAAATTCAAGGCGCAACAGAATTATTCTCCTGTATTTTAAAAAGGATCAGTTTACCTAAAACTTTTATGCGGATTAAGGAGAATAAAAAATGAGTTTCAAATTAGATTTATTTCTGTTTTAAAGACTATTTGGGACATCATCTTAAGAATCACTATTTAAAGACAAAAATTTAACCATTAAAATACTTATTGTATTCGTTACAAAATGCATATCAATTTCATTGAAATATCACTTTAAAATCTATTTATTTATTTGTTTTAAGATAATTGTAAAAAATCTGTATTCTTAAAATTTGAAATTACAATATCTTTATATATAAAATACAATGAAGATGATTATATAATATGAAAGAGAAGAATCATTTAATGTACTTTAAGTGATTCGGAATCAAGTTTATTTAATCATATAAAAGGCTTTTACAAACTGTAGTGCGATACTATGTCTTGAAATTTCAAAGCGATCAATTCGTGATAAACCTTTCAAAATAATGAACACTACATTAAGTCACACTTAAAGTATCTTAAGTGTAGTATAAATTATGATTTAATAAAATGTAAAACCTATTTGCAGATAGGATTTGAATACTAATTGATGCTTCTCATGAGCTGTAGACTGCGTCAGAATACTAAAGAACGTGTATTAATCTATATTTTCGAATTTATATTTTGGAACTTAATCGATATATGATTTAATTAATATTTAATATCTCCTAAAGATATTCGAGTATCCAATAATTGATTAATCCAATAATTACTTGAATTGGATAACTTTTAATTTAAAGCGCTTTTAGAAATAAAGTGTTGTCGAACAATTAAATTCTTTTAAATTTCTCAAAAAATTAGTCCGCAAAACATTTTTTATAGTTCATTCATAGATTAGGTTGAAATGTGTTTGTAAAAAGCACTATTATATTTCAATCCTTTTTAATCTGTAGAAAGATTCTTTATGAAATTTTCTAATATTATGATTTGTTTCGAGATTACATTGATAAACTATTTTTCCAACTGTTCTGTCTTGCTCTATCAATGTTAGGCATCATATAAAACACATGATATATTGCCCTACCATTAGGGAATATGAAAAAGTTTACCTCTGACCTCAGAATACCAAGAGAGTATATATAAAAAATTTTGAAAGTCGAATTCAAATCATGGTTTTTGATAGAATTTCTAAATTGAAAGGGCTAAAAAAGTTTGGTTTTGACAGTAAAATGTTATTTTGAATAAAGTCCTTCTGAAATTTGATCATATATAGTCAACTTCAAGATCAGATATAATAAACTCGAATATGAAGCAATTTCTGGGAACATAGGGCAAATATAAAAAATTCATTTAAAACTTTAAAATTTATCATCATAACGAAAGTCTTTTCTTACGCACTCAAATTTATTTTATTAAAATATGATTCCCTTATGAATATAGAATGTATTCAAAGCTCAGACATCATTCATGATCTTATCTTTCATGTAAATGTTCTGAAAGTAATTAGGAATCACTTCGATTTGGAAGCATCATTCTAATTACACGTTGCATTCAAATTAATTTAAGAAATTGTAAACTATGTTTTACCAATACCTAATTTTTAAATCAAATCTTCTCCAGTTCATATAAAATTTCCATTTTTATTCTTAATACTTTAAACTAATTTTTGCTATGATAACAATTTGTTTAAAATGTTTTCAAAAGTTTATAATTCAATAAATTTGAACAAAGTGAATTTTTAGTAGAATTGATTAAGTCTTAATTTATAATTTGAGTGAATTTTTCAAACAAGAGTTCTGTGCAGTTTTAGTATGGTAAAGAAGGTCTATTAGATAACTACGGCCAATATCTAAAGGCTTTAAAATGTCATGAAAAACACTTTGACTAAACTTTGATCATTGGAGTTTAGTGATTCAATAAGTTTAATGGAACCAAACGAATTAAACATTAAAACCCGTATGCTCATATGTATTTAAACCTGGTTCAAGTATAAACTAAGTTTAAACTTAAACCGGGTTTAAATACGAGTGTGCATACGGCCTAAGTTATCAATTGAAGATTTAGGCTTAAAGTTCATTTAAATATTTGCTTATTTTCCGAAGAGTTAAAACGCAAAAATAAATCTATAAATTAATAAATGTTAAATTATGAGTTTTGAAGATATCAGTAAGTTCTCTTACCCTAATAAAGTGATCAGAACTGCATGGTATTTCAAGTTTTTTAGCTAATGTGAAGAGCATCTTATCTCTTGATATAATTAGAATTTGATTTTTTCACATCAATTTGTATCAAGATATTGCTTTAGTTTTAGCAGTTCAACTTTCATTTTAATTATTAATTTAAGCAGTGGCCGCACTCTTGTAGTGCTTTTAGAGCGTACAGTCTCTTAGGAGGCTTCATAGGTATACCTGTAAACACTTTACAAACTACCCTAAAAGCTTCATACCCTCTAACAGCGACAAAAAATGCGACTGTGTTCAATTAGTTCTTAAATTCAGTGTATCATATAATTTAATAAAAAAATGTTAATCGATTTTCATCAAAAACTCGGATGATTTGAAAATTGTGAAACTTTTAACGTGAATTTTATACTCTAACATATTCGGCAAATAATTGGTTAGACTTCTGAATAATAAGTGTTGTGTGCTGATATTGCATAGCATTAATTAAAGTTGATCAGATCTCAAGTCATACTAATGACACTAAGTTCTATCATTAATTATTTTGTTACTAACTCAATTGGGGTTTTGTTAATCCAAAATTCTGGTAGTGATAAGAAAATAAGTTTTTCTTTGTTTTTGCAATATTTATTCTAATCTATGTTAGGTGATTGGTACGAACTGCTGAGCCTTACAAGTCAAATATCAAAAATCAGATGACAATTGAATGCAATACATCTATGAAAGTCAAAGTCAAATTTCAGAGTTGTTTAATATATATATATATGAGGACTTTAATGCTCGAGGGAAATTCTCTTCAATTTTAAGCTGAAATAAAAGGCCTGAGACGATTTTATTTACTTTATAAGTTCAGAGCGTTCGATCATTACAATTCTGATTCAGATATAAATTACTCAGTATTATTCAACTTTAGTATATTTTAATAAATGATTTTTACATTCGAAAGTATAGGTCATGTAGATATTGATTAATAGTTAAAAAGTATAATCGACTATAAGCACCTGTGATTAATAGAGAATATTTATATAAGTTTACTTTAAACAAATATAAATTGGACCTTTTTTTTTTATTGAAAGACTATTATAGGAGAATATCCCTTTTGCATAAACGTCCTCATACATAAATATATTGTAATTTCAGAACAATCGTTAAGTTAAATGACAGTTAGAAATAGAGCTCGAACATGTAAACCCTAAACCCGTTGAAGACCCGTAAAAGCCCAAATCCGTACAGTTGGATTTTAAAAATCTTCCTCCCAAAACCCTAACATTAGGAAATTGCAGATTTCTCTTAGAAATTAAAACGTTCAATTCTTGTGCAGGGATTTTTGAAGGAAAATTTTTAAAATCCAACTGTACGGGTTTGGGTTTTTTACGAATCTCCAACGGGTTTAGGGTTTATATGTTTGAGCTCTAGTTAGAAACAAAGTCACTCAAAATTTCTTTGAAAAACTGTTGATTTTTCTTCAGAGATTAGTGACTAACTTTCGTGAAAATCTGTTTATGGTCAAATTTGACGTAAGTCGTGAAGGAATTGATACGTTGACTAATTTGAACATGAATTTAGGTGAAGACTCATTAAAATGTGACTCATAACTTTAAAACTGCAACTGAACTGCAAGGAGTGTTTAGTCATCTCAAAATTAATGGTATTGAAAATAAAGACACAAAATGAACTACCAATGGTTTTATTAATATGAATGCTTATTATATCAGACGTTCGCTATAAATAGAAGTCATTTTGATGAAAATTTATGAATAATAATACGAATGATTAAAAGTCTAATTTCGAGCTTTCATCAATGAGGAATATAAACAACAGAAGTAGTGTAAGTTATGGTCGATCATTTATATTGTTGGTAAATGTTTAACTTTCAGGAATAATTTTCTTATTCAAACACAATTCGTATTAAATTACTAAGAGAAAATATGAGATAAAATGAGATAAAATGAGTCAAATAATATGCATTGGATTCAGTAACGACTTGTGTGGAGATATAAGGCTTGAGGATTATTGCACCAAATCAATGTTTAGGTCTTACTTTACATCCAGACAAATTTTCATAATATGTTCCAATGAGGAAAATATGATTAAATCGGCAAAAAAGTTGTCTCTAATTCCTGTAGAAAAGCATTACAACTAAGAGTAGTTTTGCACTTATGCGTCATATGAGTGTGTTAACTACGTATTTCAATTATTTATGCAATACTAAGTTAAATGTGAGTCAATTACTTACAAACTCTTGAAATAAAACTTTATTTTTTGTTTACGTTCATTTGTTTTGATTTTTAAAATCTTAAAATGTGTGATTTATTGAAAAATAAATTGAAAAATATCACTAATTGCGTTATAATTAAACAAACGCCTGTGGACTTGATTAATAATGAATTGATGCAAAAGTCTAGAGAAAATGAAAAGAAACGTAAATCATATCCAATCTTATGGCAGAAAAACATGAGAAAAATATTGAGAAATCGAGTAAATTATTGAAAATAAATGATTCAAATGTATTTGAAATTTGTGCTACTTTAAACGCGATTTTCTCATTTGTGCGCATAAGGCTAAAGTCGTTACTGCATACAACGCATCATATTAAGATTCGTAAAGTTAGTTATCAGTGAATGCATGTATGGAGTTCTTAGACTATAATTTGGCTAACTTATTTAACTACAAATTAGATAGCTCGTTTTATAGCGGACGCTAGATATGTAAATACATGTCATTTACTAATGCATAAGTTCGATAAATACTTATTAATAATGCGTTAGTTCAATATGAATATGAGTGAGCTAAGGGATAGTAAAATCATGAAATAATAAGTCGCACTAGAAAAAAAAGTGCATTTTAGGCCTTAAATTTCAGTGTAAAACAGTTAAAAAACTAAGCTAAATACAACTTTTTCTCTTATCAATCATAACCTTATGAAATAAACCTCATGAAAATTTGGACCCATTGAAAACATTATTTCTCTTCTAAAACTTTTTAACTCTGATTTTTGTCAGTCAGTGTTTTTGCACGAGGATAGGATTGAAGACTAGAATTCAGCGAAAACACATGCGACTTCCATTCTTTCACAATTGCACATGATTAGTAGAGAATGTGTAATGTGAATAGAGATGAACAATATCTAAACTGATGGTATTGTTGCAGAAACGATTGTGCAATAAGTGAAATGCTTCGCATTTATTTCGTCAATTGTACTATTACAACGAATAAAATGTTAAGATTTCAGAATAGATCTCAACTTGTAATCAAATTAGTTTCCAGATTTATACTTTCTTTTGGTACAATTTATGAGTAGATACAAGTAATTGAAATTCCTCACAGCTGTTACCCGCATAATTTTCTTATAATATTCTTCGACAGAAAGTTAATTTAATACCAGAATTTGTGATAGAACGATATGATTGAGGTATATTTGAGAGTGCCTCTCAGGTTAAATGTTGTGCAACTTTGATTTCTTTCCGAAATCATACATTCATTCGTGAGCATCTGTTGAGGCGTATGATAAAATAATAATCTTTTAGACTGAATTAGTTCGAGGAAAAGAACATTCGCCCAAAGCATTTTGTTGTTTAAATTAGTTTTTATTGCATATTTTTCAATTCTGAGTCAAACTTTTGATCAATAAAAACTAATTTGAACAACAAATTTCTTGATACAAAATGCTCTCAGCGAATGTTCTTTTCCTCGAACTGATTCAGTCTAGAAGATTATTGTTTTATCAAGTTCATCGAGAATCTCTTTTTTATTTGTATCGTGCATTGGGATAAGAATCTCTATAGTAAAGGTGTTAGCTTTACTGCAAATAACAAACTTTAAAGCTTGGTGCAAAGTAGGAAAGGCTTTAGAGCTTCATAAACTGAACTATAAATATTATCCATAACTTTATTGATAACAATAAAGCAAGTCTTCTCTGCTTCAAACCAAACTTTAAAGTTTGTTATTTGCAGTAAAGCCAACACCTTTACTATAGACATTTATATCCCCATACACGGCACACTCAAAACTTAATAGTCGTCGATAGCAAACAAAAGTGATGCATTGTGATGGCATGCTTTCCACCAGATCATAATATTGATGTTAAGGATTATAGAAATCCAATATAATAATTGAAGTACATCTAAAATCAAATTTGGCAAAAAATTGGTGCGCGCTTAGAGGGGTTGGCATTTTTGTTGCTATTGTGGACTATTAAGTTTTAAACTGTAAATTTGCGCATTTTTGCACATACCATGAGTCCTTCTCTATATTTACGGTTTGATAATGCTGGAAAACTCTACCTTGTGTTCACTTGAGCTGGAAACTGTTAAAAATGAACCTGATCTGAAGTAATTGTAAGAATATGATTCATTTGACTCATATTAAGTTTTTTAATAAAAGATAAGATAAGATCTTTAATAAAAGTTTTAAATAAAAACTTAAATGTATCTGATTTTATTAAGTTTTTGTTTGAATTTTCTTGAATTAGCAAAAATTAAAATAATATATTCGTCTCTAATTCCCATTCTAACGATGTAGAGATTTAGTTTATAGAAACATAACGAAAATCTCCAAAACTTATGTATTTTGAATACTATGATCAATGAATTGATCACCACTCGGACTATGACCACAATTAAATCATTATTTGATACTTAGTTATTATAAATTTATCGTAACGAAATATAAACTTTTTGTCATTTTAATGCATAGAACATATGTGAGCAATTTTACTAGAGTAAGCAGCCTTCTACATAAAACTCGTGCAAACTTTTAAAATTTATATCAAATTAATTGATTCTGTGAATTTTAGTTTAAATTTTATCATTCAAGATACACCGGTGCATTTATCTGATGCATGTAGACGATAGAGCAGTGAAAGAATAATTGAGCGACTATTGGGCCGTTTCTTTTATCATGATTCAAGTTAAAAGTTTAAACAAATAGCATAATTTTCTCTATACAAATTTGTTCAATATGCATCTTTGCAATACAAATCAATTAAAACCACACTTGATATCACAAGATATGATCTTAAAAATTTGAATTTATAGGCGAGGCCATGGTCCTGACCGACTCGCGTTGCGGCGGTGAGCCCAACGATTCATAATTTATTTACATGAGACATTTATCATATACGTTTATCGAAGTTTAACCCATTTCTTTTATTATTGGAGCAAACAGTAACAGTTTTTCTATAGAAGTAATACCAAAATGTCAATAAAGGTTTATAATGAATTTATAATTGTACTTGATTATTTTTCTTTGAAAAGTTTGGATTTACGAAGGTTGTTTCTTCGTCACAAAATAATCGTATGATTGTATATCTCCTTTAATCAACCCCAAACCGATGGTGTGAACAACAAACTTTTAGGCTTTTCTCATTCTTTAGTGCCTTATAATAAGAGTCTTAATGTTTTGATCAAAAAATCAACTCAGCAGTCATTCAATTTGATGCTGTCACTGCTTTTTTTTATCAGATATACCATTAAAAACTTTATAAAATACTACGAAATTTTCAAAACTTATTTTTGAAATTTATATATATAAATTGATTAAGAGAATGAATGCCCCTAGTCATTCATCAAAAGAGTCTACATGAGTGATTTTATAATATCTAAACCTTCCAATTCTGCTCTTATGATATCTCAGATAATTGGTGGTAATTGAAGATATAGGATGAAGTTGAGTATACAGAAATAAGGGTTATAAATCTCACATTTATCATCAATTGACACTTAAACCTTCAAAATTGGTCTTAGACTATTGTATTTGAAAGGATAGGGCAGAGTTTATTGAAATCAGATTCCATTCACTCACTTCTTTGGCGCATTTCTTATAAACGGCATTTGAATCATCTCCGCTCTATTGTAATTTTTGCTCAATTTCCAGCATTAAACCGAGTGCTTTTGTCTCATAGCTCATGCATTTTATGTCTCAGATGACTGCTCTTTTAGAAACATTAAGTCATGAATTATAAATCTTTCTCTATTCTAAAATAGAGCTTCTGATTTCTTTGGAAAGCTGTCTTAACGCACATCCAACTTTCGATAACAACATCTTCGGTAGATCTCAAGATAATTTAATTATATCGCGCATTTGAAATAAATGATAATATCGTTACAACTATTCATAGTAACAATTGAAAACGCGCACTTTTTGCATTGTTGAATATTTGATTTGAGAGAAGGCGAATAAACTATGATAGCTCTCTGTACAGCTATTGTCAAGTGCGTTTCCTTTTGAGAATCCGAAGCTGACGCACAGAAGATATGCTCATTCAATGAACTTCTTACGAAAAGATATTAAACTTTAAACACGAATATCTCACAAGGGACTATGTAATGGCTTAATTCAAAAATATTTTTATGGTATTAATAACTTATCATATCATGTTCGAAAATGCATATAAAAAAGTTGACTGCCTGATATGCAGAAGTATGACTATTCCAAAGGTTGTTTTTCAATGCATGGACACTGTATATAGTTATTAGCATATTTTAATTTGTTTTTTACTATTTACAACTAAAAAAGATATCAAAACTTATCGAAAATTCATATAAATTGAAAGTAATTACACTTAATTTGTCTCGATTCAAATGGAGTTCTAATTTGTTTAACAATTCTGTTCACTTGAATACTAAAGAACTTAGCAAAAATTAAATTAGTGCATCAATAATATGACCTTTCTATTGGATATGAGGAACTTAAAGATCTATTTTCTGAGAAACATGATAAATATGAACGATTAGAAGTATTGATGCATAAAAATTGATTTTTAAATACGAAATTTTCAGATTATCTTTGTTCAAAATGATTTCAAAATCATTGAAAGTTTATTAACTAATAACATTGTTCTCATTCGTTCTGAAATTTCACCCAATTAAAGCTTGTATTTCTACGCAGCAATACATAGGAATCAATAACAATCAGCTATAGGAAATCACGTTTTAATGATTATAACTTCTAAGTGTCTCTGGCAGTCAGTATTTTTATATGTCTTTTCGAACATCATATGATACGAAATTGGTACCATAAAAATATTTTTGAAATTCTTGATTACAAAGTCCCGAACCTCCCTTGTCGATATAATTAATACCATAATGTCAATGTCAACAACTTCATGCCCTTTATGAGCCAAAGTTAATTAAAAAAAATAAATACTCACTAGATATTTAATTAGTTCTAAAATATGTTTTCCTGTATAACTAATTCTTCGTGAGTTAATAAATATTTTGCTTATCAATCTTGAATCAAGCGTTAATTTTTATTCATAAACTTTATATTAATATTCGAACAATGTTCTCTCTAGGGAACTTTTAAATTGTTGCGCTATCTCTAATTTGTAACCTGCAAGCGTCAGAGATTAAGGCAGATGTATTTGAATTCAATTATACGGCAATTATAATTTTTATTCTGTTTTTCTTCTGATTTATGAATACTTTGGTAGTGATGCGAGGACTCAATATAAAGCTCAGTACTACAGAAAATTTCATATTACCATGTAATGAATGAAAGTTTAAAAAATCTGATTATAAGTTTATTTGCTTTCAAAGTAATTTTTGTTTGAATGACTATTCAAGTCAAACTTAATCTTTTCTGCCAATACTGCGCATACAAAAAGTTAATATTTAGTATGCCCTCCATTATTAGCAATGATATGGTTAAGTCTATTCGGTATTGAATTTATAACATTTAACGCATTAATAATTATCTTTACTCTCATAACCAGCTCCAAGAAAAAACAATTAAATATTTTTTTATTTCAGTAATTGACTGACCGTTTCTCCAGTGAATGCCATTCAAAAACTCCATTTTTATGCACTTAATAATTCATATTTATAAATAAATGAAAAAGCACCTATTATTGGGATTTAACAATAAAATTTTAACTAAAACTTGGCTCAAAAACAAGTTTGAAAGCAAAAAATTTTACGTTTAGTAAGCTTTTAAACTTTTATTCATTACCTAGTATTACTACAAACACTGCAAAACCTAAGGCTGATTGACGGACTCATTATTTGACTTATTGATTAGTAATGGGTGTATATTTGATTCAAATTTTGATTAAGACTTTTATCAAAATCTCTTAATTTTATCAGTATTACGGTACAGTTCAATTACATGGTAATATGAGATTTTTTGTACATACAGGGTGGGTATTTTAAACCTGAACCTAATCGAACATCAAAACTTTTACCCATACTTTCTAAAAAAGTTTTATCAGAAAAGTTCAATATTAGAAAAGACCTAATTTGAACTTTTATTAAACATAAATCTAAGATAAGAACGAATAAAAACGAAAATGGTGTTCGCAACAGTTGAACGTACTGTGTGATCACTATTACCTCTTTAGCTAAAGAAGCGCTACCTGAAGAAGTGGTTTTAAAAGCTTAACCAAGTCAGTCTGGTACTCCGCAGAAATACAAGCAAAACAAATATAAACATGATTTCATTATCATTATCTTTGGACATGGATCAGTTGGTGGTGATCATGAAATCATGTTTACACTAATTGCCCTCAAACATTGGATGATTTGAAAATAGATATTGAAAATGAAACTAAAAAACAGCTATCGAAAGTTTGATCAATGTTTCTGAAAGTATGATTCAAAGAGTTAGGCTCTGTTTTGAGAATAACGGCGGACACTTTCAGCATTTACTATAAATTCAAATATGTACACTTTTTTAATTTTGTTTATGGGCTGATAAAAAGCATATTCTGAGTTAATACCTTTTTATTTAAATATAGAGTAGTTAACCTGTTTTTGATAGGAATAATAACAAAAGCGTTATCTCTGATGAATAAGTTCATTTTTAAAATGCACGCCCTGTAGATTGCTTAAGTTATTTCAAATACTCTTCAAATACTCATTTCGTAGCTTTTGATTATGTGCCTTGTTTTATTCGATACGAATACAATCAATAATGGTCTCATACTATAATATTTGACTTAATTCCGCTCCAAGTTTTAATTTGGTCCTAAATCTGAGCTTTTGTTTGAACAAGAATTGAAGCTTGTAATAGAGAATGTATTTCAAATTAATGTGAGACAAATTCAAACTCAAATTCGAATTAAGTTCAATCTTATACACTGATCAGAATCTTCTTAACTTCAAAATCTAAATAATTGTTTGAAATTAGATTTATTTGGAATCATTTTGTTTTTTATTCTCAAAGCTAGTTTTAAAAGACTCGAACGTCATTGAAATCTCAACGCATATCTTTTCCATGAAAATAAAGTATCAAATCTAAATTGACTTTGAAGTGTAGTCTTCTTCATCAATAAATTACTTTGGGCTCAGGAATAAATTTACGAAATCAAACTCAAAAATAGTTTGAGATTCGCTGATCTATTTGATATTCAATCTCGTTAAAATTCAGGAATCAAATGAATACATTTTTTATTATCTTGCATTGAGTGTAATATTCGTATGCTACTTTTGCTCAAAGCCTTCCTTAGAATTTTCATATTAACAAAGACCCTTAGTTTTTTAAAAATCTTTTAACGTTAAAGGTGGTAATATATTTTTAATGATTGAACATCACAAAATTCTGTATCGTGCACTCCTATAAAAATGCCTATAGTAAGGGTGTTGGCTTTACTGCATATACAAACTTTAAAGTTTGTTATTTACAGTAAAGCCAACACTTTTACTTTTACTATAGATATTTTTACCGGAATGCACGATACGTTGTGTTTGAAGCATAAACATTAGGTGACATGCAAGACGATTGTAATTAATTTTAAAATATTTTTGATTTACGGAGCCACCGTCTATTCTAGTCCTTTCATCTTCCAAAATTTATTTGCAATAGTGAATATTGGCTCAAAAATGCTACGATTACTGTCTATAAGAGTACAATTTCTATAATATTAATTAGATAAAGAGTTATATTATCCATTGAGTATTTAAGCATTTTTGTTTCTGATGTATTTGTACTAAAAATTAATGGGGACTCGACTACACAAAGAGATATACTTTCCAGTTTGTCTTAGAAAATTTTCCTAAATGAAATGTTCATGAGTTTTGAGTTTTAGTTTTATAGAACTAGTGTTAGTAAAGCCTTCACTAAAATATGATTGAGATTTTTGAATAACTCTTAACTATTCAATCAATCAATTATTTGATGAATTTTATTCGAAGAACTGCAATTAAATTGAAAATTTTTGAAATTTCTAAAAGTGAAATTACAGTATTACCCAATCAATAAAATTTCAAAAGAACAAGCTTTTCAACTTTATCTCATTAAAAGTCTATAGCGTCAAAATGTCGTCGCAGAAATTTTGCTGTAAATATGGCCTTACAAAAATGTCTCCATAAGGTTTGTACCTTATTCTTATAAATATTCTGACAAAAATGAATTAACTTATGCAGTGGTGTAGCATTAAGTAATATGAATATGGATTCTGTATATGTTCTAGAAATTATATTGAAACTAATGCCAAGTTATTTAACACTTTTGTTTTATTAATGTCACATGACTTATACGAATTATTGCTATAAGACATCATATTGGTCATATGTTAAATTTCAATTTTAGAAGTTTTCTTACAGAGATTGGCTTTCGAAGACCAGACATGAAACATCAAAAATGGATCCTAAGGTTTCAATTTTTTTGTATGTGTAAACTTTAATTTCAGTATTATGTCTACGTTTCTCATGCTTTTCTAATAATAAGTTAAATAAAGCTCCAAAATCAATTCTAACTATTAATGCTCGGCTATGCTTTTGAACAATGGTGTAACAGACTATTGCACTTAAATGTTTAATGGGCATACATGACGTGTAAGGAAAGCTCGATAAGCCTAACATCTTCGCGTGTTATCTCACTTAACTAATCTGGATTATTGAACTCATTTTACTCTCATAACAGTGGTCGTAGATAAGTTAAAGAAATTTAAAAGAATAGCACACATACGTGATAGACTTGTGAGGGCTTTTAGAATTTTTACCTAGCTAAAATGTTCCACATACGCCAAGATCACACATATATTTAATATAAGCAATAACTGACTCACTAATTCAAGTTGCAATATAGTATTAAATCCAAAAGCAAAGTAAATTTTATCTTTAATTAGTCGACTCTATAGACTAAAGATGTTGAGACATGATTTGCACACATTAAACGCTTATCCCTATCAATTATATAAAGCATATATAAATGTTATAATCAAGTTGAGTATAGATCTGAATCAAAAATCTTTGTTATACAAAAAAGTTCATATATTAAAAAGCACGGAAATATTTCACTTTTGAATTTGATAGTATATAATTTTTCTGTATTTTTAATTGGGATATTTTTAAGGTCGTATTATTTATCACGATATTTTGGTAAGGAACAAAAATATACTACTGCAATGTATTGATACAAACCTATCATTCCTTCTGGAATTGGAGATCGAAATCTAAAGATATGTCGACCCAAGACTTACATTATTTTTTGGCTTTCTCGATCATTCATTATGTTTTGAAAATACAGTTATTGCGTAATATATGTTGTGTAGTTTTCTCAAGTTATACCCAAAGAATAGAAAACAAGCCTTAGTTAATGGTTTATATAGATTTTCAATCACTAATTGTTTTCCATTCATTTAGTGTAATTTGACATTAATTAAATTATTGTTTATTTTCTCGAGCTAAAGTTATTAAACCTTTTTTTGTCGGGCGAAAGATTCAACTAAGGACAAGAAACTGTACTTAATGTGTTATCAAAGGTGAAACGACGCACTTTTCAATTGTATGCATTTTAATCTTATCCAATCTTAGGTCAGAAAAGGCTTTTAAAAAAGTTAGTGTATAAAAAAATAAAATCTTTTGTGAATCGTTTGCTTTTAGTTATTGAAAAAATACTATCTTTTTCAGTCACAAAGATACAAAACTCAACAGTTGCTAAGACCTCATGTCTTTTGAGAACTACATTTATTGATTTATTGAAATTATAATTAATTTTTTATTGATCAATTCTGTTTATGAAAATTAAATGTTCACTCCTTGAAGATAATGAGATTTCTCAGAATATAAGCCAATCAAAACAAGTTTGTTTTGAAAATAGGTATCTTCATTCATACTAACAGAATATCTGTTCAATGATAATGACATAATGTCTGAGCGATTTAAAAGTTTCTTTGTGTAAAACGGTTATCTACATAGTTATATAGACTTTTGAAGTACCAAAACTTTGCTTGAACTTATGTATCAAAAGTATATTTATAATAATCATTATGATTAATGCGATTAATGATTAAAACAAAGCGAATAAAACAGATAAAAATATGCCTAATAACTGTTACAATTTTGAAACTTTTAAATCAGTTTCATTTAAGGAAACGAACCAATCAATATTTATGTCGAAAACCATAACATTTATAGCGTTTCATTACCCACCGGTTATTATCTCTGAACGATTACCGAATGGATTGTATTCTATTTGTGGACCTTTCCTCAACCTCCTGATAGAACTATCGATTAAAGAGAATTCAATGTAAGTAAAAAACAAATTTGAAGTCTAATCGATTAAAGTTTTCTAATATATAGGGTTCAAATGATTCCAACTCCAGAGGACAGATTTGGATTTCTAGAAATGCTTTACACAAATCAAACTCAAATATATTTGATTCCAATGACTGCCGCTCAAGGTATTCTGGATTTAATTCCAGAATATGTTCATCTTTCGAAACATCTAGATTTTACTCAATTTGGAAACATTGCAGGAATTGCAATGAAAAACACTTTCAATAATGAATCGATATTCACTTTGTATAAAGTATTCAGTTTTGAAGTTTGGTTTTCATTGATTTTTACTTTAATTTCATTATCAATAATAATGTCATTAAGACGGAAATCTTTTGTTAAGCACTTTTTACTACAAATCTGGAGATTCTCATCTGTTCTCCTGTCAGAACCGTTTCCTAGTATTCCCAAAAAGTTCTCCAAACGAGCAATAATCGGCTCGTGGCTTATGTCCGCTGTCGTATTTTTGGGAATAATTGGGAGTGCATTAAGAGACTTTATGATAAGAAAAACTCCAGATGTTACCATTAATTCCTGGGATGATTTGTATGAATGGAAACGAATTAAAATTATAAGTAAACCGGAAAGCACATAGTGAGAACTATTATATTTACTGTTTGTTATTTAGCTTATCCTGGATCTCAAGCTGCTCAATTCGCAGAAACTCAACACATTCTAAAGGGTCGCTTGGAAGAATGCTCTACTGAAAATTTACTCAATTATACGTTTCAAAAGGAAATTTTAATCAAAAAAATAATGTCTGGAGAATCGGTTTTCATCCTCAATAAAAACAGACTGTTGTATCTTTTCGCGAATCTTACAAAAGAAATCGAAGCTTTAGGTCAAAAATATGAGACAAAATTACACATATCTGAAGATGGAGGAGGATTTTTGAGTTATTTCTTGGCATTCAATGCTAAGAATGATCCAAAACTTAAGAAATCAATGGATGATATGTAAGAAAATGAACGAGTTTTTAGGAGAAATTTTCATTTTATAATTGTGTTATTTAAGCAT
This sequence comes from Archegozetes longisetosus, assembly GCA_018873245.2. NCBI lineage: Eukaryota > Metazoa > Arthropoda > Arachnida > Sarcoptiformes > Trhypochthoniidae > Archegozetes > Archegozetes longisetosus. Next base: position 17,390,086 of record JAEMBT020000009.1, on the reverse strand, counting down.
AACTTATTCACAAGTGAGTGGTCTTTACTCTCATTGGGTGAAAGAAATGTTAGGAGTTTTCGGGGATAATGGCGTAAATAACGGGTTAATGGAGAGCAAATATAAGTACACGGCTTTATCGAATGATGAAATGATTGGAGTTTTTCTTCTATTAATTTATGGTTTTTTAATTTCAATATTAGTTTTTTTGTTCGAAATTTTTATCATTAAAACCCATATTATCGGATTTATTTGTATAAAAACAAGTTTAGTTTAAGTTATAGTTTAATAAGATTTAGTTAAATTTATTTTATTGTATGCATTATTATATAGTTGTAAATGATGTCTAAATGTATGTTCATCATATTAAACATTGTTCTATACATGATTGACTTTGGTATTAGCTTTTCATTTATAATATAAATTTTATATGAACAGCGTTTTAAATAAGCGGAAGAAAAATTTTCGCTATCCAATCGTGGCATTCGACTTGTAACATGAGTGATACACGAACTGTGATTGAAAACACTTTTGAAATAATAAATTTGGAATGTCCCAAAATGGAGTTTAGACCTTCCGAATAAATGAGAACAGATGACTGAATCGGAAGAGCATTACATTTAAATAATATAATCTGTGAAACTACTTATAATAACGAAAAATAAATTACAAACTCTCGTTAATTTTTTGCTTCCACATCAATTCAGCGCCGCGATAATTCAGCGCTGCGACATTTCGGCGCTATTACAGTTCAGCGCGTAAAAATTCAGCACTGCGACAATTCAGCGCACGTTTATTATAAATTCATTTTAAAAAAAAACAGAGACCTCTAGACTATCAGGTGTTCACAGGAAATAAATTTTTACCAAAAAATGTACAAAACATAACACATACATGTTTTGATTACTGAACAAACATATTTGGATTTTACTATTAATATTCCATTATTTATAATCATATTTTTATTAAATATAATTATTTTATAAATCTTTTTCCTTAATTGAAATCAACTCAATTAAAAATAAAAATTCTATCACCTATAAGTATGTTTGCTTGTAATTGTTGGTTGAAAGTAAACACTTTTATAGGTTGAAATTTGTGTCCCGTGAAAACCTATTAATTTAGAGTTTCTTTAATTACAGTTTGTGTTCTTTAAAGTTATCAATTTTTCTGAAATTTTCAATGTGCTGAATTGTCATGCGCTGAATTGATTGCACTGAATTGACGTGATACCAACTTTATGGATATTCAAGCACCCTATTCCAGTGCCCTATCGATCACATAATTTAGGAGGAGTTCGATTTTACAATAAACTTTTATTTTTGTTTTGAACGATAATTTCGATCGCTTCGTATGTATTTCTTCATAATAATTAGAGTGAATAACAAAATATTCGAAGCATTAACATTTTTATATGGATGCCTCATAGAAAAATAGATGCAAATTAAAACTTATTAAAAATTCTATAAGCCATGGAAAGTATAGAGAATGGATCAAAATCAATCCATTATAAAAATAAAAATCTCAAAATTCCAATTACCGAGAATATTTTCCGAGTGACTTTCATATCATTACAAGGGCCTAGAAGGACCTTAGAGTAGCATTCGCGGCACGTTAATACCGAACTTGTTTTACAGACAATGTTTGATAAGTAAGGAGTGGATAGGTCACTTAAGGGTTTTTCAAACTTTTCAAGACTTCTAATCTCATAATCTAACCTCATAATACAAACTTTTTTCACTCATTATTAATTTATGAATTTATTATCACGACTTATCTTAACTTCACTTTTCAGACAATACATTATTTTTGTTTTGATTTAATCAATTTGTTCAAACTCTGAATCCATACTAAGAGATAAGTTTGAAAAGGCAAAAATCATATCGTGGCTATTTTAATTTGTGCACTTCTTTGAGACAAGCTTTCAACTGTTCTATTTGGTATACAATGGTCTGAATTACTAGCGATCTATTACCACTGTATATCGCTTATTATGTCGTGACTGATATACAAAATCTAATATTTTACAAGGTAGTCACCTAGTTTGTAAATTAGTTAGGATTAAAATTGACTCCTCTGTAAACTAGCCAACAGCATTTATAACTGTTGATGATTATTTTGCAAACTAGTTGGTTAAATTACAAAGTGGTAGGGATGCCAAGTCTTTTCCGAGAAAAAAGCTGGAGAAAAAAATCAAAGGGGGGGAGTAAGGGTCATTTTTGGAAATTTTCAGCATATAACCAAAGAGAGAGTATTATATATGAAAAGTGACACTTTACTTTAATTTACTATTCTTTACATAATTTGAGTTATTATTTCAAAAAAATCACATTTTTATTATATTAATTATATTTATCAATCTTCTTAGGCCAACATTTATATTTCTCAACATTTAGCCAATTATCATCAAATTCACAAAAGCATTTCTGTCTTTTAGACATTTTTAATTAATATTTTAAATATGAACAAAACGTGAATGAACTCACTCAATAGAAACTTTATTTAAAATGATTGGACTTCAATACAATGCATACATTTGAAGGACAAAATTGTGTTTCAGGATTGCCGGCTTGAACGCCGAAGTCTGATACGCATAATGAGTTTTTACGTAGGCAGGAAAGCCGAAAATAGAGTAAAACCTGTTTTCAGATCCCATTTTTCTGCAATCCTTTAGAAATAACCTGACTCTCATTCAAAAGATTATCCTTGATTAGAAAAGCTGTAGCTGTGAGTAACTCGAGCTTTTCTCATTTTTATACGAGAAAGTGATACATTTATTTTAACTATTTAATTTAATACACTATAACTAATTAAAAATGCTCACTTTAAACAATTGTTTTGCTCATTGAAACAAAATTTTTAAACAGGTTTAAAAGTTTGTTATTTATAATCAATTTTTATGCAATAAAAGCCTACTTGATCAAAAATTCAATTGATAGTATAGGATTTTGTGAATCAGGCTGAAATCTCATCCATAGATTTATTATCTGTTGATTAATCGTAGCATAAGGTGTCCTTTTTCTCGAAAGGCTAATTCCTTGCGAGAGCTGTATAATATTTTTGGTATTATCTTCTTGATCATCTCTTATGAAATTTATCAATCGATAAACAGAAGGATGAGACTCATTTACTTTTTGATTAAAAGAGTTGTGCCAGCCCTCAACATGATTATTTGTCCTAGCTTCCCGATTTCCGAATTGATTCCAAATATCACGATAAAATAATTCATTTAGTTCATCAAACCATGTAGTGACAAAATAATCTAGGAGATCTTTACAATTTTCAGGACAATCTTCAAAAATAAAATCCCAAACTTCTTGAAACTTTTCAATTGGTAGTAAAGATAATCCCATAATACGATGAATGAGTTTTCGGACTCGGATATCAGTATTATAAAATCTTGCTAATCCCAGACTTTGAACTTTGCGCCAAATCGCTTGTGTAAAGTGAAATAGACAACCCTTCACAGTACAATTTGGAAACAACTTTTCAATCGCTTTAATTGTTGCATTTTCAAAATCTACTTGAATTTCATTGGGCTCGAACTCAGGCCATTATTTTCAGCTAAATGCATTTAAAAATGAAAAAATAAGATGAATATGGATTTTTGAAATTTTTTGCTTATCTAGATATATGTGGATGCTCTTTAAAATGTCAAAATTCGAAGTGTCAAAAATTGAAACTTATAAACGTCAAAATGCAAAATATCATAAAACAGAATGTATAAATTCAAATTGTCAGAACTCAAAATGTTGAAATGGGAACTTTTAAAACTCGAACATTCGACATTATGAATTTCGATCTTTTATACTTTGATCTTTTTAGTCTCAACTTTTGACTCATTGAATTTCGACATTTTGACGTTTAGACATTTTGAGTTTATATATTTTTAGTTTAAACATTTTAAGTTTGGATATTTTGAATTTGACATCTTGAATTTAGATATTTTGAGTTTAGGCATTTTGAGTTTAGACAATTTGATTTTAGACATTTTAAGTTTGGACATTTTGAATTTGACATTTTGAATTTAGATATTTTGAATTTAGATATTTTGAGTTTAGACATTTTGAGTTTAGACATTTTGAGTTTAGACATTTTGAATTTAACGTAGATACATTTTCAAATACATTAGCCTAATGAGTAAAGGATATTATTTAAAAACTTACCACTATTCTTAAGTAATATGAAAAATCTTTCATATGTTTGTTGACTTTTATCAGGTAATAGCGCGTAAATCATAGGTACCATTTTCTTCGCAGATCCTCCATAATCTTCGAACACATGAATAGTGTAAATTTGTTCAAATAATTTTGAGCAAGATTTGAAAGTTCCATCACAGAAAATTTTTCTACCATCACAGATTTTTTTTAGATTTTCTATAGTTGCATAAATGATGATTTTATCTTCATTTCCATCATTGATTAAAAGAAATTGTTCACCCCTTAGTGATTTGGTCAATTCTGGAGGTATAACAATATCTTGTCTAAAGTCAGGCTCACGAGGAATGAGTTTATTTCTCATTGAATACAATTGTTTTCTGATTTCGTTATAGTTCATTAAGATATTATTTGCTAAATCTTCTCCCAGATTACTCTTATTTTTTTCATAGTGCTCGTTATTAACTTGTTTAAAAATTTCATTAAGAGATCTCGATGGATTGTCAATAACCTTATTTGAATAGTAAGAAAAAATCGAAATTTATTTAAAATAATTTTCATTTGGATTTTTAAAGATAGCCAAAGGCCGAAAATTATTCGATGAATCGAGATTCAATTACTTGAGTATTTTTAAAATTTAAGTAAAAGTCTTGGATACTTATGAATTAAATGCATTACAACTCTATTTAAACTTTATAATAGAACTAAGTATTAACATAGATTAGAATTGATATTAATTTTTTTCACCAATAGTACTCAGTGTTTTTCAACTTATAGCTTACCATCTGTCTCATTTCATTAACTGCCTTTAATTTCATAATTTCTATCAGATGAGAACCATGATTGTGAACTCCAGAATGATGCGAATAAGCTTTGTTTCTTAATATTAGTCTTGCCTTACATTTACTATCACTACACTTATAATAAATAGTTTGACCATCAGATTTGTTTATCCTGTATATAAAATCATTAAATATGGGAATTTCATTCCATAACCTATTTCTGGTAAAATGATATTTTTTTCATTTTTTGAAGATTTAAATAAACTTATAACATTTGTTGTGTAAAATTTTATTGTAAAATGTAATGTGAATTGAATATTTTGTCAAGAAACAATTAAGACACGTTTGAGTCAAAACTTTGTACAAATGAGATTAATTCACATGGCCACCACGTGTACTTAAGCTTATCTTTCAATTCATTTGATTGTAAAATTATTGATATCCCAAAGGGATATAGTAATCAATGATTTTAGGGATTCCTTAGATAGGAATTCAGTGTCAAGAAAATAAGGTGAAAACAGGTTTTTCTCTACATTCGGCGTTCCTGCCTATGTAAAAACTCATTATGCGTAACAGACTTCGGCGTTCAAGCCGTACTCCGTGTTTCAGAGAGTATTTCAAAGGATTAATGCACTTTAGCTTCTCTTGGGAAATGGGTTTCGCAAACAACAAACACAAATTATTTCTTATCTCCTTAGAAAAAGTTAGAAATTTCTATAAAAGTATTTTGATGTTCTAAAAGCTGGAAGTTTTAATTTCAGCCTTAGGCCTGGGCTGGAGACTGGAGACTTTGCTTCAAAACTGGAGACTTGGCATCCCTACAAAGTGGTCTATGTTGTAAGTTAGTCATCGCATATATAAGATCTAATAAAAATTAAATTACAGAAAAATTTGAGCGACACAAAGTGTCTAGTATAAACACTATTTTCAGTTGTACTATTTTAAAATTATTACATCAACTATTCCTATCCAAATATATAGAATGAAAGTCTAATTTGTAAACAAGTTAAATATTACGCAACGAGTAAATGCAAGACATAAAATTAAATATAAATTCAATTATCGAAAATTAAAACTTGTGATGTATAAAAAAAATTTCAATTTATGCAGTCAATTACGAAATTCGAAATGAGTCAAAAGTTTATATTAATCAACTCAATAATAGGAGAAAACCTAACTCTGAGTTCAAATTTATTTACCCATCAAATTTAGTGAAAAATTTGGTTTAAATTTGAAATATTTGTGACGTTTACATCAAACAAATTGTAAAATTTATGTTCTATTAAGTTTTACGCCAATTAGTTTGTTATAGGATTATTGAGGACTAAATAGGATACTAATATTCAGTATATTCAGTGTTCAATAAATTATATGTTACAATTGTTCTATTGTTTTCAAAACTACGATCGATTTTCGCCTAAACTTTTCTGCAAATTTCATAAGTTTCTATGTTATACTCATTAATACATTCTGTCCATTGAACGCTTGGATATCATTGTATTAATTGCTATTATTTAAAAATAAATTCAGTGTTATCGAAAGAACCCATATTATTGACTCTGTATCATTACCATTTGATCTCTCTAAAAAGTTTTTTATTCAAACGTCTTAAAAACCACATAAAACTGAGATGATTCTATGTCTAGTTAAAGATATGCAGAAGGCTTATAGACATACATATGTCTTAAATTGGCTATTTGTACGTTTGAAATAAAGCTTCCAGAAATGTGAAATCTGACATCTCATCTCAAGTTTGAAATAAGATGATTGTATATATTTGTTCTTTCAAATATCTTACCTAAAAAATATTTCTAAGAAATATTCTTAGAAGTTTTATTTTATACGTACAAATAGCTGATTTTAGGACATACTGTACTTTTGTCTGCAAGCTTTTGCATATCTTTTATTAGACTTAGAATCATCTCAGTTTTACCTGGTTTTCGAGTAGTTCTAACGTTTTTTAAAGACATGTGAATAAAAATTTTTTAGAGTGATCGTAAAATCTTTTGCATTTAAGATATATTTAAAAGAACACAGTGACTCGTGTTAACATATAAAAAGTTATAATACCTGATAAATTACTGGAGAAAGTATTTGCCTATATTCCTAAAAGATTTTATTACAATTACCGCAGTATATCTTGTCTAATGTTTATCGAATCAGTAAAAGTTTTAAATCTCTAATGGCATTGCATTTGACTTTTTGATTTAAAATGCTATAAGTGCATCAAAGTTATAAAAAGTCAAAAATAACCCAAAAGACATTTTTAGGATTTTATTAATTGTTTGGCTCTTAATTTTAGTAAGCATGAAACTATGCGTGCACATATCCTAATTAAGACTTTCAGCTTTATCCTACAGGAGATATTACGAAAATGTTGTCGTATAAGTCCAATTTTAAAATTCCATTCAACAATCATTTGCGAAATTAAAATCGTGCAATTCTTGCGCTATTTTCAACGTATTGGTATCAAATATCAATTGCGTATTAAGCTTTATAGTACTTGAGGGCTCACGAAGAATTTCTTGAATATCTGGTGCATCGATGGTGAGTTCTGCTCTATCATTCCATACATCATATGCCCGTCTTCTTCAATCTGTTTTTGCATAGCGTCAACGTTAACTTCGAAAACTGGATCAGATTCTGGATCATCTTTAACATTGAATATCTTCTCGATTGAACTGATAGTACCATCTTTGAATGGTTCAAACACAAGGGCAATTTCCTCTTAAAAAGTCTGTATACCTTTATAAGTTTAAGAACTAATCTGAGTGCTTTTTAGATTATAGGAAATCATTATGAGTAAATTCTGACTGTTTAAATAATTACATCGATTGCTAGATTTTTCTGATTAACAAAATTCAAGTTGATATAATTAAAGAACCAAAAAGATCTTACAATCGAATTTTGGTACAATAATAACAGATAATCAAATTTCATTCTTCAAAATTCAGATCTTCATTGAGGTGTTCTATATTCTCATACGACAAAGTTTTCATAGTATCTCGTGTACTTTTATTTGGCTTCATTTAGTTGATTTTTTTCAGCCATGTTAGCCGATTCTTTGACTCAATCTTTTTCTATTACTCCAGTTATAACTTAATATCAGCTGATATATCTGTTATTCTAGTCGTAATTTATTTTACGTCTATTCCTCATTCTGTCAAAAAACTCATCTAAAGTTTTAAATGCGAAATATAGAATTAACTTTCCAATCAACTTGAATTTAATGGTAAGCTCGAATCTTTAGAAAATCGTTCAAACCCGAACTCTTTCGTTGGGGAAAAACCTGATGAAGAGTTTTCTCGTTTATATAGAAAGAAAATTATATGTATTCAGTGGTTAAACTTCATTTTAGAGGGATTCATGAATTTTCTAAAACTTTTATCATTTATAAAGAAAAGTTGCACTATGACATCAGCCATTTCCCTGCAATTTGAAATACTGAAAATCATCAGAAAAGTCTATTTAGTCAGCTATAAAGGAGGGTTCCGCTACAGCATCAGCAATTTACCTATAATCTGGAAAACACTAAAGCTCAGAGAATCCTGTTTCGTCAACTACATTATGAATGTACTTAACAAAAACAGGATTTTCTAATGAATTTTGCGTTTTCCTGATTATATGAGAATTGCTAAAGTTAAAGTGGGGTCCTCTTTTATAGATATAGTTGTCTAAATAGACCTTCTGATAGTTTCCAGTGTTTTCGAATTGTAGGGTAATAGCTAACACTGGAGGTATCTCAGGTGATTATCGAGTTTGAAGTTCGAACTAAATTTTTATTAATGTACTCGTCTTAAGATACCTAACGAACATAATCTTAGTTGCGAATGCGCTCCGAGTGGCCAGAAATAAGCACCCGAAATATGCCAGTTTTGTGTATAAAATATGATGAAATACACAAAACTTGTTACAAACTTTTATTGGGGGAAAATTCTAATTACCAACAACTAATTAAGTAAATTAAAGTACATCTCTATACATGCAATTTAATATAAATTTTGATTTTTCATACGATAATTCTAAATTTATTATTGATAAGAGAAAGATTCCTAAAGGAACAACATCTGTAGCACAACCTTTAGATACTTACTTTAATCACGAATTAAAATATTTTGTCAGAAAATTCAACGATAGGATAAGACTCGATGAGCTCGATATTGATATTAAAAATAGACTGACATTAATTAAATTTTTTTCTCTAATTTGGGATCAAATCTCATCGATTAAATTCAATGATATGATTCGATATGCATGGAAATCGTCTGGATACGTTCTTGAAAATTTTGAATTTAAAACTGTAAAAGAAATATGCTTTAAAAATGATTCAAATGATTGTGATATAGACGATTGTGACGATTGCTTTTTCATTTGCTGTTCTCATTGCGATCAAAATTTATGTTTAAATCATTTTTTTCATTCATATCATGTCCACTATATATAATTAAAATGAAGTTTATATAAGTATTAAAATAATATTTATTAAAATAATATAGTATTATTATATAAGTATTTAGTTTAAAATTTATATTAAATTGCATGTATAGAGATGTACTTTAATTTACTTAATTAGTTGTTGGTAATTAGAATTTTCCCCCCAATAAAAGTTTGTAACAAGTTTTGTGTATTTCATCATATTTTATACACAAAACTGGCATATTTCGGGTGCTTATTTCTGGCCACTCGGAGCGCATTCGCAACTAAGATTATGTTCGTTAGGTATCTTAAGACGAGTACTTTAATAAAAATTTAGTTCGAACTTCAAACTCGATAATCACCTGAGATACCTCCAGTGTAAGAAGTAGAGCTCGAACATAAGCTAAATTTTCAAACCCAACCCAACCCGTAATTTTTCTTCGCTAACCCAACCCGTACCCGTAAGGGTTTATAAACGAGTTACCCGTAAAAAACCCGTACAACCCGTAAAAATAACAAATATTCATAATTCAATATTTTATTAAAGGGCGTTCATTACTACGATTCATTACTATAAAATTATTTTATTCTGTCAGTTATTATTTTTTTTTATAGAAATCAAAGTTTGATCTTGTAAATAGTAATTTACCCACATTATTTGGATCAAGAGATAATCTTTTATTAGTTAATGCAATACAAACGTAGCTAAGGTTTCTATCACTAGATAAATTTGTAGCAGAAATTGATAGTAAACGCATTAAAATTATGAAAAGACGCGGATATTTAAATTTATTTTGTGCTCAAAATTGCATTAGTGGAGTGTTTAGTATAAAACTATGTGTTATATCCAAATAATTCCGTACTTCGACATAACTTCTATTGATTGAGACTGTTTTCTCTACAATATTAATATAGTCTTAGAGACTGAAGAGTCAACTTTAACATCAGTAGTAATACTTTTATCAGGAGTTTGTGTATTTTAGATAATACTTTCTGCAGTTGATTCCAATAAATTTATCTTCATAATTAGCATTTAATTATTTTCAAACAAAATAATTTTGTTTATGTACGGGTTTTCAAGACAAATTTTTCAAACCCGACCCAACCCGTAAAATATTTTTGCTGACCCAACCCGACCCAAACCCTTACGGGTTCCCGACGGGTTTAGGGTTTCATGTTCGACCTTTACTAAGAAGGATATTTTTCTATGGATGTCTGGGCCCAGTCCGATTTCGATGAGTGGCATATCATTTGAAAAGTCTTTTAATGCTGAACACAAAAGTCTTTAGGCACTTTTTACCAGAATCAATAGTTTTCGAGTTATGAGGGAAAAACCACCTTATGTTAAAAATCGATTTTTTCGGGGTTTTAGCCACAAAAATATAACTTTTGTGTTGCCCACTCCCTACCACGTGGAGGTAAACCCGAAGGAAGCATAAAACTAAGACCAAAACTAAAAAAACCAAGAACTATAAAATAATTAATCTGTGTCAGTGCTATCCGGATAGGTGAAATCTGAAAAAATCATCAAATTGCCTACCTAGTGATTTGATCTCAAATGGGTATCTGTTAAATAACAGTATCAAGTGTACTATTGATGTATTCACCTTGTTGAACTGAGTCTATTGGTACCCAACTTCAGGTTCCAGGTCACTTGGTTTGCTAGCCATCGCTCTAAGCATGTCTTATATTTTTTGACCTAGTTGCCTTCCTATAACTCTGTAGAGGCTTCCTCCATGGTAAGGATCTAATTCGGCTTTACGAGATCTTTCTAAATATATGAATATTAAAAGGGTTTTGACTTTAATACGCATAAATTGTTAATTGCCGTTCCAAACCTTTTGGAGCTTATAACTCGTAAACGTTATGAGATAGACTATAAGTTATATATGTATATATTTGAACTCAGCAAAGTAAGATCTATCCAATGATACTAAAATCAGTGGGGCCCAAAAGTATTGGACTTCTTTATGGCGAAGACCTCCTTTACTAAAGCTAAAGGTTTAACGATTACCTGTAAAAGCAACATACGACTACTGGCTTAATCCCCAGCTTTGTTACACTACAAAAATTAAATCTAATCTTTTTATGTTTCTCAGCCAACAGACTTTTCTACGCTTCAATTGAACGCGGAATCCTAAAAGTTTTGAGATTATTGGCAGCCAAAGGACTACATGATTATCTAAACTTATTTTCGGTTTCTTCTGCAATTGAAAAGGGATTATTGAAAACTATGAGAACAATATCTGCTTCTTAAGTTGTTTTAATAAGATGTAGTCTACTTTTATAGACATTCTCAACACCAAAGCGTGAATCATGTGTTGACTGTAGCCCAAGATTTACTCGTTTTATCAGCCATTTGTCCGACTTTGTGAAACCAAGTTTGTCACAAAGTTATTATTTTTATCTTTTCCTTTTCTTTACATATAGTCATATTTGATTTCAAATTATTGTTTTAATTTTATTTTCACTTTAAACTTAAATAGAGATGTACTGAATGCAGGAATTTCGAACTTTTATTATTTTTCAATGCCATTAAACTCTAATAGTAAAGGTACTCTTAACTTTAAACTTTATTAATTCATTTAATTTGATATACAGTGGACGAATCAGACGTTTTCTACAGTAAAGGCTACATTACTTGCAACTCCTAGTTTCTAATTAAAAGAACACTACAATTATGAAACTTATTTTTGGGACACCGTATGTAGCCTTTCATACAACTTATATTAACAGCGAATAACTTTTCTCTATCCCAATAAGTATTAAGTAGATATTAATTTTAGTAAATGTGAGTCTAATAGTGAGTTCGAGGTTTAACATGAATTGGTCAGATATATATGTATTACTTCTTGATTAAAGAACTGATGAAAGTTTGCGTACTATGTCTCAAAAACAAATCTCACGATTGTGTTTAAAAATGTTAAGTGTAAAAGTTGAATGTAATAACGAAATTAACGTAACTGATATAGACCTACTTATTATTTTTATCATTTTTACTTGGAATATTTTCTCTGTTATATAAGAAATTTTCAGAATATTTGAACTATTACAGATTTTCTCAAAAATCACAACTGTCTCTAATTCAGAATTAAAATTTTCAAAAGTTTTTTAATAAAAGATGTGCAATAGAGATCAACTCCAGAATATGTGAGTAGATGGCGTCGTCTAGTTGTGTTTCAGCAAGGAGCTTCTAAAAAATTTATCGCTTCATCATCGAAGTAGTAGGTTCATAAGATTCCTATTGAACAAATAGTTTAATAATACACTGAATACAGAATAATACGTACTATCGATCAAATAATTGTGTCAAATTTTGCGCTAAAAAATTAGGGATCATAATATCATATTTTAAAACTTGTATTTCTACGTAAGCTCAACAGCAATGAATGCATTATAAAAAGTTTAACAGCAAATGTCATATTGTAAAACATCATTAAATTTTGTTGACTGGGTTTTTTAGCATTCCCAGAGATCTATGTGTAAAAAAATAAGGAAAAACCCACAATTTGACGCATAATTATTTTATCGCTAGTACTTTATATGAATATTTCGTATACTAACAGGCGAGAGATATGATTTTATTTTTAATTTTTACATTATTACAATAGATTACTTGAGCAAAGCATCATTTTGTTAGGTATACAAAATGAAAAGAAGTTTCATTGTATTAAAGAAGTTTGTGTTAATAAATTTGAGTTTTTCAAACATTATTTGTTTATTTTCTTTTATTAAATAAGTTTTTAAAGATTCTGTGTTATTCTGTAGTATTAGTAGAAAATTAGAAGAGAACCTAATATTATTTAAAAGATCAGAATATAAGCTTATGCTAACTTTAGTTATTAATCTAGTTTTTAGAAACTTTTTATGCACGAAAGATGTTAGTTCTTTAACTTGATATACCTTTAAACATTTATTAAGAGCTCCCTAAGTTAATTCTTTACAATCAAGACTTATTTCTAGGATATCTTAGACTTATTTCTTTTGTTATGTCATACTAGTCACAAATCTCTTTTACAATAGTTTTAATTCAGTCGAGTTTGTGTAATATTCGCTATCAGAGTTTATTTTTAGCAAAGGTATTAAAGTCTTTAGATAGTCGTTATAAAAGACAAGCTTTTACTTTTACTCGAAGTATCATAGTTAAAGCATCATCCCCGGATTACATTAAGTTAAAATCTTTTGGCGACTGTTCTTCCTCAAGGCTACTCTTTTGTTAGCTGAGCCACTACCCCTCTCCCCTTCCTTTCTTTGTTAGAACGTTACGCTTCTTCAACTCTTACTCTAGTTCCCCAGATTCTATCAAAATTTCCCTAAATTTTACCATATCAATCAAAGTTAGGCAGTTTAGCTCGATTCTATTAATAACGCCGTTGATATGCTCTAGCCATCACATTTAGTACTAAATTTATATTTTTAGTATAGGTTTATGTTTTTAAGTGCAATGTTTGTAGTGAATCTCCGTTAAAGTGAACGCTATTGATTATACCAACTCGTTCATTGTAAAAGGATTAGACTGTATCAACACGTTTTTCAGGTTTCTTCCAAATTTCTCAGATCGTTAAAAATCGATCTCAAACTTCGTTGTTTTTTATTTAAATTTCCTCAATTATTATTACTGTATTTAGTCTTTAAAAGTTTAACGTTTGCATGCCTTTTACAACCCTTTTCCTATTCCTGTCAGACGTGATCAAAGGATAATACCTTGCAAGAAAAAACTAAGCTTTTGTTTATTAGAAGAGATTTTGAAACTGCTCCATTGGCAGGCGATAAATAGAAAATTTAAAATTAAGAACGATTAGAATATAGTACAACTGTTAGTTCTGTTTTAACTAGAGTGAGATAGCTGAAAAAGTTTTAAAACTATTAATACAAAGGATTATTTAAATGACTTCATTAACTTACGAGAGAAGTTCGGTACTATGTAATAACCGATTTCAAAAATATTTTTATGGCATAAATAACATGTCATATGATATTTGAAAAGGCATTTAAAAAAGGCTGACCGCTAGACACTTACAAGTTATGACCACTCAAAAGTGATTTACTATGGCTTAATGCTATTGATTCCTATGTATTTTACCTATCAAAATGCACTCTGATTCAGTCAAATTACTTAATGGATTGCAATTATATTGTTAATAAGGAAAAATCTTCAAGCCACTTTGAACAAAAAAAGATAATCTGAAATTTTATATCTAAAAGTAAGTTTATATACATCAATAGTTCTAGATTTTCGTATTTATCATATCTTTTGAATCCAGTGTATTTATAGAGAAAATTTTTAAAAGATATGATAAATACGAAAATCTAGAACTATTGATGTATATAAACTTACTTTTAGATATAAAATTTCAGATTGTAAGTGTCTAGCAGTCAGTCTTTTTTATATGCCTTTTCAAACATCATATGACATGTTATTTATTTCATAAAAATATTTTTGAAATCGGTTATTACATAGTCTCGAACTTCCCTCGTTAGATTCGTTTCAAGGATATATTGTAATAGATAGGAATCAGATTAGTAGAATGGCAATTAAACAGATTAGTTTGCCTGAAAAGATTAATTTCTCTTTTTTCTAATTCTCAGTTTATATTTTAGAAAATTATCTGTTATGAAGAGCTCGAGTTTTAAGAACGCAAGCTTTGAGTACAAATTCGACTTTCTGTGTAAATGTATTTCATTATGGATATAATAAATTCTGAAAGTTTATGAAACAGCGATATACTGTAAATAGGAGTTGTTAAGCCCAATCAATAAATATATAAATTGAAATTTTATTCAACTATTCAAAAGATTTAGTCAAATATTTTCATGGCTCTATTAATGAGTTGAAAGCTAAATTTTTTGAAACTTCAAAATTGAGCTAAAATGTTTATGAGATCAATCTGCGAAATTTATTATTTAATTATACTTTTAGTCCTATCATTTTCTGTTGACTATTCATACTTGAGCTCTGATGGTCACTATCAAATTTTTAAAATTTCGTTTGGTAGATATGAATACACGAACAAAACCTAAGGCTTAGGCATAAGAAAGTCAATTTTAACATTAATTTTAACCTGTTTCGGCTAAACCAACTTCTTCCAAACTGACACCAATCAAGTCGAAAAGCGTCTGGCATAAGTATTTGTACAGAAGCATTTAAAATATATTAAAGGCCTCTACTGTTGAATTTGAAGTTTTCAAATAGTGGATTTGAAGTGAAGCGAATACTGAAGCGAAGTGTATCTGTTTATGAAGTTTAAGTAACATTAACTCCAAATTTTTACTAACTTTTCACAATTATTTGCTCTCCGCGAATATGCCATTAGCGTTAAAACATTTCTAGATTCACTAATCTAGCTTCAAATGCTTTGACCTCTTCTCATTTTATCTAAATTATTAAGTAATTCAAGTTAGTTTATATCTGTTGGAACAATTCGAAATATTATCTTTTAAAGCCACTTATATGCAACTAATTTCGCTTTCAGACATTAAATTCAACCTTAAAATATTTTCTGAGGTTGATAAGTCACCAGTTAAGAAGCAAATTATTGGTTTAATGTGTCGTATGTTTTAATGGATTGTTCAATAATCAATAAAAGAGAACGAAGTAAACAGTTTATATCTATAATGGTTTATTTTTGATAAATATCAGAAGTGTCAGTTGATCTGTAATACATCCCAAGGAATGATAGCAATATATTTGCTTTGAGTGTGTGGTAGTGTTGTGAAAAGGAAATTTCTCAAGAGTCTTTGCAAATATTTCCGGAGCCTGTGTTTACTTTGGTAGATATGTACTTCTACATAGATAAACTTTCTCTCAATAAGCTTTCTAGAAATATTTCACCTTCAAAAGAAAATTTCTAGAACCTTTTCAAAATGTCCCAAGTGAGCACACATTCGAAATAGGTTCATAACAAGATAGAATATAGTAATCTATACTAAGTTTCGATTTGGCTACAACTTGCTTACTTTCACATCATTGAATTAAATTATTATGCTTTGACGGTTCATTATTTATTCTATCCTATTCTATTGAGGATAAAAAAGACATTACTTCATTACCGATACTCTTCTGAATAATACTGTCTTGGCATTATTGATCCTAGTCATACATAATTTTTGGTTATCTTCGAAAATAGAAGTACGATTTGCGTCATTGATATATCATTGAAGTCTCATTTGAGAGGCTACCTGTTGTAATGAATATCAAGTAACTACCTTCAGATAAGCACAACTAATTCGCGGAGCCTTTACTCGAGTTCAATAAAATGTAAAAAGCTAAGTGTATTGGATGTTCTATATCGCTATGTGAAAGAAGATGCTAGTGATAGGCAGGTACAACAAAATGAATTTAGCAAATTCGCCTTAAATCATAGAATTCTAACAATTAATTTAAGATGTAATAAAAAATAAGGACATAACATGTAAAGCAACATCTACTCAGTCGTGAGACCATATGAAAATAGATGCAATTCTATAAAAGACTAGTTTCGACATTAATTTTTAAGGCTTTTATGTTTTGTGTGGCTGTTTCGTATTAAGTTGTTTCGTATAGTCTGTAATTTATAGGCTAAACTGTAAGAACTTGACTAATAAAAGACTAATAAATTACTAAAGAATGGATGAACTTATACATGAAGTACAGTTCATCTCAAATATAAGCTTTGTTAAACTTATACTTCTGTTATATGCTCCTCAACAATGAACATGTTAGGACGAAACTTTTAAGATTCTTGAAATGCTACTTTTCATTAACTTATTATGAGTTATTCTTCAGAGTCTAATAAAATATTGAATGCGTGAAGAACATTGACCTGACGAAATTAATATTCGATTTACCAAAGAGGGCTAGATTGATCATAACACTTAATTAAATAGTACAACAAAAGTACTATCACAAATACTTGGAGTCCTAGTCTAGGCCTTAAACTCAAAAGAGATAAGAATTTTCCATTCAAAATTTTTGGATCGAAGGCTATTCATCTAGTTATAGAATATGTTGAGATTTTTACTTCAACCTCAAGCTTCAAGCTTTTATCAATTTTTTTATTTAACCAAAATATGTTCAATGTGGATTCGAGAAACACATTAATTTGGTTTTTAGTTGTTTGATGTCAAAGAACATTGCCGAACCCCGCCTATCATATATTTTAAAATATATGATAACATATTTAGTCACGATGTAAAATGTAATATTTTGGTGGGGACCCCACCCTCCGCCCCACCTGACTTCCCATTTTAGTCGCCGCCTAGGCTTACTCTTGTTCCTCCAATTCCACGCAGATATCATTCAGAAATTCTGCTGGAATTGGAATCTCGGGCAGATGTCGTGCATACCCGAGATACCACAGAACTGTCGATATATATTTTTTAACGCTGAATCCGAATATTAAATCAAAAATTTGTTATATCGAATAGCTTTCGAGATATTCGAATTTTGTGTCGAATTTTTCGATTTTTTGATTTTAAGATTTTTGAATATATGATATATGGTTTCGATGTAGAATTTAACGCTGACTAAAAATATGAAAACCATTTTTCGATATCTTTAATATCCACCGAATAAATCTATATTTTATCCCATTTTAAAACTTGAACGCCATCTAACGCTTAAACTATAAGTTGTACGGAGGTGGGCCCATTGGCAATTTTGATCAGGCTGATGACCTCTATTAAAATATGTCATCAGATCCCGAGTGCCAAATTAGGCAGAATCCCATGGACTTCCGGCAATGTTCTTTAGGATTATCAGCCTTATTCACTAATAGCATATAAGCTTCAGCGAAAGTATCCTTGATTGAGGGCTAACATGACTTAAGATGAAACTTCAAGTACTATTCATAGGTTTATCATGGGAAAATTAACCCTAAAGTTATCACTTGAGTTCAATTTAGTTTTGTCAATATGAAAATTGTCACTTAAGTTATTGCTTAATCAAGTCATTGCTTAAGTAGTGTTTATGAATAGCGCTGTATGTCCAGCTTTTGTTCGACTTTTGTTTGAGTCAAAACTGAACAAAAATATCAAGGGGGTACCCTTATATGAAAAAGAGTCAAAACAAATTTTAATTATTATTTTTCAACTATATTAAGAATTTAACATTAAACTATTTCAAAATTATTAGAATATTACTCAGAAAGTGTCCAGTTGGCAGAATTTTTCAAAGCAATATTTTACTGGACAGAGTTTTCAAAAACTAGATTATCCATCCGAAAACAGGACGGTTGGCAGCGCTGCATTCATCTGATGCTCGACCCGTGTTTGACCAACTGCTATCAGAACAATACTTTTAGCTTTAATACATCCTTGAGCTATTCTATTTTACGCAGTACTCAAAGCTTTGATAGATCTTTGTGTAAATAATGCTCAGTAAACAATATATAAAGGTGACCTCACAATTGAAATCTATTTTCTTTGTAACTAAGGATCAGCTAATGGTTATTTCCAGAAAAGAAATATGAAACAATATTGAGAATTGATAAACGAAAAAGATGCAGACATAAGCAGCCACTGTAAGAAAATGATATTCATTTCTCTTTCATATTTTGACTTATGAAACATTCGAATGCGTGTGATATCTTTCACTCAACTTCTTCATATTCAAGTTAACGCATAACCTTTTCACTCGGGTATAAACTAATGCTATTTGTGTATCAAGCAAGAGAAATACCTTTATTTCTGTCTCATCAGAAATCTTGCTTTGGGAGCAAGAATAAAAAACTCAGTATAAGTATTCTTCAGAGTTGAATATTACTGATATTGCTTCAAATATTCTTTTAATAGAAACGAAAATCAGTTACCAATATTTCAGAAAGGCTGAGTGAATACCAGAATAAGAAGGTCTGTTGACTAGTGAATTACTATATATACTAGTATTTTATCTCATTTTTTAAGCTGAAAAACGGTTAATTTGAAATATCTAATAATCAGAACTTTTAATTACACTAAAATATATTAGATTTCTGTTAGATCAAGACATCATATTATCCTTCGAATAAAATTTGACTTGATTTATCGTTGGAAAGAGTGAAGAAATATTAGTTTAGATTTTTAGACTAGACTGAGGTAGTTTTCTTTCTCTAGCTTAGTAAAATATTTCAAGTTTACTTAGGGTCAAATTTTTACTAATTTTATTAGGAGGATAGAATCTTGTGAATAATCAATTAGAAACTAGTTTCTCAAATTTTCAACGATCCAAAAATATCATTTTTTGCGAAGAATATTTACAAAAAATATTTTGTCGATAAATCTTTTAATGGACAGAATAGATTATTTTACAATGGGCTTCCATTCTGTAGAATTAGTCTAATGTTTTTTCTATAGTCAACTCATTTTGTTTCATGTTCTATCAAACTTCTAGAGTAAAAATTTCAGACCTCCAAAACGTTGATGTTCATAACATAACAGGGGACAAAATAACCAGATATTAACTATGGACTTATAGGCTGATTAGTGATATTGTGGCCCACAAAGTTTTGATACAACAAATTTATTGCATTTAAACTTTAATTTGACACTTCTTTAGATGAAATAACCTGATAAATGAAAAAATATGTTTGCTTGAAAAGGTCCGGTAATTTGTCTCCTACTATATTTGTCGCAATGCTTTTAGTGCCGCATAATAAATAATTCCTCGAAGTATTCTTTGCTGTAAGAGTGCTTTCTTTTTCTTCAGTACATTTCGGTATAGTTTTTATCAGGATTGGAAGTCTAAATCTACAACTTGTTTGACCTTTAAAAACGAAAAGGTTAATTCAAAATTAAGAATAAAGTTAAACAAAGACAAACATTAACTGTTGAATACTAATTTGCTTTCTATGAAAACTCACTTTCATGTAGGTCGAATCTTGTTTAAAACCAAATCGCACCAGAGTTCGCACTTCTTATAAATTGAATGCTTCAAAATAAAAATACCTTTTAAACGTTCATTAAATATATTCCAAAGTGTTTGAAAGTCTCAGGAAACAGATAAAAATCAGTCATTAAAATACTTTCATATATATTAGTTTGTAATATCCTAATAAAAAGCATTTCTACTCAACTGAACGTGCAATAAGTAAAAGTTTTTCTTCCCATTAATCAGTTCAATAAATATCTACTATCTGTTGGACTGTATAATGGTGTAAATAAAAAGTTGGTCAGATATTGATAAATATTCTAAACTCTGATATTTTAACAATTAAAATGCCATGATTAGTATTCGCTTAACTTTGTATTGAATTAAATATAGAATAAAGTATAAAATTTAATTATAATTCATTTTGCTTTAAGAATTTCAACCCAATTTTAAGTCGATGCAAAATTCAAGAATGGAATCGATCCAGGACTATTTTTGTTATAGATGTAATAACGTGAAATTTATTTTTAAAATTATACTGATACTTATTGAATTCAATTAATTATTTGAAGACAAAAAATAAAACGAAAGCAAGCGGGCTTTGAGAGTTTTTACTTAGAAAAACAAAATTTAATGAAGAATTTCGAAATTCTTATTTGCTTTCGAACTTCAATTGGATTCTCAAACTTTAGATCTGAATAATGGTATATAGGCCTAAAATAAAACTGAATTTAGATGAAAAATTAAGAATCAGTTCCCAAATAAATCTTAATTAAATTTATTTCCCAAAATCTAATGTGGAGTAATTATCGTAAACGTAGTCCGGACATTATTTGTTGAATTCCATCATGCTGAGAAAGTAATTTTTTCATTACTAAAACATGAACGCTTGATACAAAATCGATATTTTTAAAAACTAAATACATACAAGTTTTGCAACATTGATTATTGTTTATCCGAAATTTTTAATTTGCAGTTTGTGTGTTTTAGTTTGAATAACTGTTTCATTTATTTCACAGATTGTTTTTGATTGAAGATTAAATTATGATTTAATGTTAATCAAAGATGCGTTGAAAAGTATTTGTGTCTAATTATTTGACTAACCTTTTGGCATAAAATTAACAGAGTTTGCGCTCAACAGACACCTTAAAATTTGCCTAAGTAATACCCAGGCCACGTTTACAATAATTGTTCCGCATATAAGCTATTACTTAAAAACTAGAAAGCGTGGATAAAAATTGTAAATATATGATTTGAAATGTATAATATTCACGTTTTACTCACGAAAGCTAAAATTTTACAAAATTATACTCTGAAGTGTATAACGAATAAAATCAAATATCACATAGAGTTTCAACATATCATGATACATATGGGAATTTTCTTACGAAAGTAAACTTGAAGTGCAGAAGTAGATCAATCAAGATTGAAATGGAAAAAATCAATTGAAAATTAACTAAATATAATTTTAACCTAGGAAATAATTGAACTTCTATAATTTGAGTTCCACAACTACTCTTTTATTCAATGTTTTTGAGAAAATAGTTTGATTAGTGGATATAGCAGATCTTAAATAAGGTGAAGCATCATTATATGAACCCGGAAAAGTATGTTCACTCAAGATTGTGTGTTCATGAGTGAACACTCAAGATTATCTTATGTTTTGCTAATTCACTTTCAAAAAGACCACGAGCCGAATTCAATTGTTATGCAGTGGCGTAACTTTAAGCAATTTAATTCGAGATTCTGCAATATTTTCTAGAAATTATATTCAAACTAACGCTAAGTTATTTAACACTTGATTTTTAACGTCACATGACCTTTTATCTAATTCCGTATTATTATTATAAGACATCACATTAACCACAGTTAAAATACTTAAACAAAAATTTTATCTTCTTATTGGGAGTCAAGTCTCAGGGTCCAAATAAAACATCAAAAATGGATCTAAAGATCTCAATCCTTTAGCATGTGTAAATTTCTATTTCAATATAATATCGTTTTGCCTGGGTTTTCATGTTTTCTAATAAAAGTTAAAACATTCCCCAAAACCTACTCAATTATTAATGCACGACTATGACTTTGTATAGTGGCGTAACGCAATCAGATAAGGCCAGTAATATTTATAATCAAAACCTTCGTCAATTCGAGCAAATCTAAGATAATTTTTTAGATTTTTCCTGAGATATTAGTAATTTTTTGAGAGGGCCTCTTTAAGTATAATATTAAAACTTTCATTTAAATTGTAGTTTCACTTTGAATCAAAGTTTTTGATATCATTTCAGTGTTAAATTTAATATATTGGGTTGTGTAAAATGTGATTAAATCAATATTAAATAAAACAATTTCTTTGAATAATCTCGCGAAGATGGTTAGCAATCGTTTTATGGCAACAGTCGAACCTCTCAGCCAACCCACGAGTGGTCAAAAGAGGTCGGCCTCAACGGCTGCTCTCAGGAGGTCATTGTCCAACCTGAGCGTTGGTCTTCGGTTAGGTCGAAATTGCCCTCCCGGAAACGGGCAAACCAGCTTTGGCGAGGGGGGACATCCAATGCATCTGGATATACCTCACAGATGTTATTTGTGACCGCCATTGCGTTATTCCCGCGCCTAAACTCGGAGAGCACACAATGTTGCATATGATCCTTGTTTGAAGACATCGCTGTATCTCTAAAGATAACTTACATGAAAATTTTTCATTTTGACGAAATTAAAGAATACCTATCGTTGATGTAATTGATTCGAGTTCTTCTGTAGATAATGCGCCAAATGACAATAAATAACGTTGAAAATACATTACACAATATACGACAGAACTTTTTACACAACCTAATAATCATAACTTCATTACCTACTCATATCAAATTTGAGTGCGGCTATTTTGAAGATATTCAACTTAGTTATGTACAAATATTCTATTAAAATTTAGAGTTTTATTAAGAATTATGTCTATAGAGATATTGTTATAAACATAATCAGTTTAAATAACTCAATCATAGAATTAGGTGATCGATTAAACCGTTAATGTTAATCGTGTAATCAAGAGTAACGACAAAAGAAAGTATGTCAATATCTTATTCTCATGTCAATTTGAACATATTGGTCTTGGTTAGCCTATAACCAAAGACTTTTCTATAAACTTCTGGAAGAATTGCTTAGTCGAAAGTTCTAAATGAAAATCCATTTGTGGATAATTTTTCCATTGTTATTGCATATATTTAACTATTAGAGATGACAGGTATTCTCTCAACGAAAAGTGTGTTTGATTATTTTGTGAATATCGTCTAAACGTAACTCTGACTTTATTCAGTATAAGCTTATAAATACAAGAGAGAAATAAGAACCAGAACACAGAAAGTGGAATTTTAAAAACATGAATTAGATGTAAAAAAAGTTATAGCAAAAGGTTTTTAAAAACGAATTATAAACGAAACACTTAGAAATATGATCCTCAGGCGGAATGAAATTTTTGCTTCGAATATTCCCAATCGACATGAAAAAAGCTTTACCCTTAAAATTTTGATTCATTAAAACAATATTTCGTCTAAGCCACCAACTTTGCTCGTGCTTAAGCCTTATTATTCGCTAGAAATTCAGTCCAATTTTCGAAAATGCTTATTAAAAATTAATTTAAAATCTTTGTTAAAGCCAGCACACTTGAATTCAAAATTAAATGAAAATAAAAAAAACTGAAAAGGATTTTTATGCTTAACAAAATGACTCAAAGTCAATAGAGTTAGTTTAAATGAAATACGCACCATTACTCATAAGCGCTACTTTGAAAACGATTTTTCTTCCTATTCAATGGTTCCATAACAAACTATTCATAAAGAGATATTTCTCATTCATTCGTCTGTTACAAATCTCAATTTTGATAGTTTTCAACTGCTTTTTAGGTTAAAATTCAAGAATAATTTAACATACACTCAACAAAGAAACTCCATATCATAAATGAATCAATATTTTTTTTAACAAGCTTAAGAATAATTTTGAGCATGATTCATCAGTGAAACTCTTATAAATCCCAATACGATTGATTTGATAATGGCTAAATGAATAAACATTAGTTTTTAATTGATAGGCAATATTGGCAATATTTTAGCCCTTTTTTAACTTTTAGGAAAAGCTACTCTTCCACTAACGTCTTCAAATCTAGAACTTAGTTTAACGATAAATGTACAATTCATCAAAACTAAGACGAAGCAGTGCTTTACTTTCACATAGTAAAAATCGTATATTCTTTAAAATCACTGAATAGTAAAATATGCGGGGAAAACATCGATAAAAATGTTGATTTTTTTAAACTTTACGTAAAATTAAATGTAAAAATGACTAATGCAATAGCATTAACCAATTGAAAACGTGTCATCTTTCATATAACAAACTCTTAGAAAAGTTTAACTCATTTGGTATTTCTGGAAATTTTTTAAAGATACTGTCTAATGGTTTCATGTGTAAAAAACAATTTGTGTATTATAATAATGAGTATTCAGATAAAACTTTTAAGAAAAGAGGTGCACCCCAAGGAGGAGTTTTAAGCCCTATTTTATACAATTTATATGTTTCGGATTTGCCAAAAAAAGGTTAATTGTCATATTTTTCAGTTTGCAGACAATATTGTTTTGTTAAGAGCGATAAAAGGTAGAGATGATTTGACTATTTTACAAAATAATATCTTTTATATTGATCAATATTGCAAACAAAATGAGTTGAAACTAAATCCAGAAAAGACTGAACACTTAAGAATAGAGCTAAGAAATAATGACTTATCTACCTATACATTGAGTGGTGTTTCGTTAAAAGTCGTAGAAACACACAAACATTTAGGTTTATTTTATGATAAGAAAATGCATTTCAATAATCTTTGCAATGAAATAGTAAAAAAAGCATTTTCAAAATTTAATTTATTAAAAATTATCTGTCATAATGTTGAAGGGAATGTATTTTTAAGATTGTATAAAACTTATATTTTACCTATTGTTGAATTCTCTAATCTATATTTTACTCCAAATAAGACACAAAGTGATAGTATAGAAAGAGTTCAGAAAAAAATAACAAAATTTATTTGTAATCAATTGGGAAAATGTGATGAAAGATTGGGAACTTTAAACTTAATAAGCCTAAAAAAGAAACGAGAAATTCAATCATTAAAACAAAATCACAATATAATACACAAATATAAAAATATTCCCATAAATTGGTTTAACAAACTGTACTTTATAAAAGCTCTAGAAATGGATATTTCATTCATAAACCACTTAATAGATTAGAATTGTGTAATAAATATTTTCTTACTTATGGTGCAAATCTTTTTAATAGTTTACCGATTTATGTAAGAAATGAAGGTAATTTTGAAAATTTTATAAAATTTTTAATCGATATTTTGTAATAAGGTTTCAACATGTTATGAAATATCAGCTTTGCTGAATAAATAATAATAAAAGTTTTAGGTTCAGCATTTCAACTCAAATGATATAACCTTAAATGCTTTAAAAATATAACTCTAAATTGCAGAACTTTTTTCATTGCTTCGTTTTAATTTTGATGAATTGTACAGCTTGTTTCCTTGAGATGTTTGAAAAAGTCCAGAAATGATGCACGAGAATTAGCATTTAGAGCGAAAAGTTATAAAATTGGTATGCACATTATTAGGTGATAAAATATGTTTTACTTTGCTCACATTTCATTAGTTAAAAGTTGAAAAACATTAAAATGACTCAAAACCTAAGTTTAAAAATTTGAGTAGTAGCATTAAAACCTCATACGACAACAAGCGTGCCTTATTTGATAAGTATTTGTGATAAAAAATTTTGAACTGTCATTCTATAGACAGATATATTAAGCTTCATTGTTTGACAATCCCCTTAATTTTAATCTCCACGCGTAACCTGTAGTTCCGAATTTAAGCACATTTGAAGGCAACTAGCTGTGCAGCTTGTTTCCTTGAGATATGATTAAATCTGGAATAATGGCCATACGTAGAGATGATAATTAAGAGGATTATCAGATAATAAAATTTAATTGATTTGGTTTGTTTATAGTTAGTAGCTTAAAAACTCTGATCATAAACGCTTGCCAATTAAACTCTCAATAAGAAAAATTATTATCAATAGTCACATTAGAGTTTGTTTAATTGTTCAATCCATGGTTTTGAGTTATTTTAACGTTTCACAATTTTCTTATCGATAAGTTATGAGCAAAGTAAAGCATACTAATCGCCTAATATTGTGCGTATAAAGTTTATGCTCGCTTCCAAAAATATTCTCTATTCAGTACTTCCGGAACTTTGCCAAACGTATTTCAAGGAAACAAGCTGTCAATTCTTATCGACTTCTGCACATATTATATAACATAACTTTGTAGACTTTAATAAAAAAATTCACATTTTAGTCTATCGCTTTTAATATTCTTCATTACAAAAGATGAACACTATCATTATTGATAAATATGGAAGTTTTTATCAAGTCATTACTAAGATTATTATAACATTGCTATATCTACAAATAATATATGACATTATTCATGTTTGTTGTGCACAAAGTTTTTGCATCAACATTAATGCATGATATCAGTAAATATTTATTAACATATAGATATTTTTCATGTTCATATCCGTAAATACATTACAAGTGATTAGAAGCAGAGGGAGAGGAACTTCAATAAGATACATAAACCACTAGCCTTTCCTGCCTTAAGCAGAGTTATTGTAAAGTACAATCGACTTCAAATAATCTTCCCTTAATTTCTAATGCGTAAAGGTGAAAAGTTAGAGACAGAACAAAAATTTAATAGTTTTATGCAGAAAACTATAGTTCAAATGCTAACTCAAATTTTGTGAATAAAATTCAGCACTTGACTCACGACTAATAATGAAACTGATATTTATTATCTCACATATTGTGAATAAGTCATAGATTTTGTATTCCGCTGAAACATATTTTTGAACTTTATTTTACTTAAAAGTATATTAATCACTTGATTAATAGTGATCGTTGGGTCGTTCATAATATTAAAATCAAATGATTCATGTTTTAAGTTTAATAATATTCATAAGTAACTGAACGAGGGAACAAACCCTTGAAATTTTGCTCTTCACACATCAGTCTGGGATTGATAAAAAGAAAACTACTTGGTTATAGTCGTACATCTGCCTTGTCTTTGATACGTACAGATCAGAGCAAGCATAAAAATTTAATAAATTTACAGAGAGAACTATCGTTCAACTATCAACTCTAAGTATACGAATAAAAATTGATACTTGATTCAGGAATAAGGAAAATATTTATTTTCTCACACATCGTGAATAATCATTGAACTTACTTTCCTCAGAGAGCTAATTAAATCATTGATTTTGGGTGACTATTAGTACATTAATTATATTAAAGTTTAATGGTTCATATTTTAAATTTAATACTTTTCGTTAGTAACTCAATGAATGAGCATAATGCAACAAGATTTCGATCAGAACCATTAACTAATATAACCATTGAAGATTAACTCGAAGATATCTCCCAAGATTCTTTCGTTTTCATCATATTTTGTTTTTATGTAATTTTGCTTTTCTATGTATAGTAATAATGTTCTTCTGGAATGTGCCGTAACTGCATTAGAATTTTGTATGCGCTAGGAAAAAGAGTTTTCACAGGTAGTGTTCCCAGGTCATTTTGTCCCTAAACTTGAGAACTTACAAAAAGTGCCAATTTTCGCCCTGAGTTCGCCTTGAGATTAGTAAATTAAATAAATAATAATGTAACATATTTTAACTAATAATCTGTTTATTAATTAAACGCTTTACAAAACAAAATTCTATTATTTAGAAAATCTATATTTTTGCTGTGATTTGGCTGCAGTACAACAGAGAAAGTTTTTTCTTCTTTGGTGAACTCATTTTAACCACAATTATATCAATCACAAATAGTATTTGTTTACTGATAACGTTAATCAAACGACTCATTGATGCTATCATTAAAATAATTTGTTATCAAATCATAGCTTTTTATGCAAAACATTTCCACAAAACTATTTTAATAATTAGATTCTGTGTATAAACACATTCTATGCACTAACCCATTATTGTTAGTATTGATTGCTTATCATAAGTGACATTAGTTTACAGTTTAGTGCATAATATGAATTGAGTTTTTTGCCAAAATTTTTAACTTGAGATTCTATTCTCAAGTTATATGACCCAACTTGAGGCCTGAGATAGACCTCAATAAATTGAGAATCAAGCTGAAAACTTGAGACCTGGGAACACTATTCACAGGACATCTCAGTTATTCATTTGAGATATTGAATAAATTATAAGAATTTCATTATACTCTTAGCAAACGAATTAAATAAATGCACTTTATTCGAATATAAAAAAAAATATAAAGACTGAAATGTAGACTATTTACACAATTTATTGCTTTATATATTTTAGTTTGTTTTATTTTTCTAGACTTGTAATTCAACTATCTTTTCAAACTAATGAACTCCTGTAAGATGTAAGAGTGATTAAACTTGATAATAATTTCCACCATATTCCCATTATTTTGATCAGTAACCATTTGGTATAATTACATTTCTCAGTTTATTTCAAATTTAGCAGAATTGTTCTCTTCTAAGAATTTATTTTATGAGCATAATTTTTTAATATTCTATTAATTAGAGATATCAGAGTTTTCATTAACTTTAAATCTAAGTACATTAAAAATTGTTAAAGTATCATAATTATTCACATTATATCAATCAAACTGTTTTAGTAAGACTTCAAAATAAGTCCTAATATTCTTTGTATATGAAAGTTTGACATTAATTGACCAATTACGTAGAATTGTTTTATACAGGGTCCCAAAATTGATTGTCCCCTCCAAATCAAAAACCGTTAGGGTTAGAGAAATTTCGGGTAGCATTTCGGTTTAACTAGTCTCTATTGGAGAAAATCCCGAACTACGAAAAAACCCCAAGTAAAATATCATAAATACTCCATAACTATAATATTATTTTTAAAATATTACAGTAAAGGTTGAAATTAACAACATTCATATAATTAATATGATTCAATATAAACTTTTGCATTAAAATTACTTTAATTAAGTATTGTGTTTAACTTTTAAAACTTTTTTGACTTAAAATGTTAAAAAGTCATAAAAGTTACAAAAAGTCAAAGATGACTAAAAATGACTATTTTTACCTTTTTATTGACTTTTGTCCTTAATTACAGTGAACATAAATATGTACGTAGACATTTTCGAATTGATAATATTGTTCGCCTTCATTTAGTGGATTGTTTTCGACCTTTTTCATAGAAATTTTATAACTTTACCCTATTTGGGGTTTGTCTCAGTTGGGAAATTTTAAGGGGCCAGTTAAATCGAAATGCTACTAAATTTCGAGATCATTTTTGAATTCTACATGAAGAAATACATTGTCACTTGCTTTAATAAAATCAATTAAGTGTAGCTGCATTTTTGAATATTGTTCCATAAATAAACAAAGTTTTAATGAAATTGATATTAATT
Organism: Archegozetes longisetosus; assembly: GCA_018873245.2. Classification (NCBI taxonomy): domain Eukaryota; kingdom Metazoa; phylum Arthropoda; class Arachnida; order Sarcoptiformes; family Trhypochthoniidae; genus Archegozetes; species Archegozetes longisetosus. Next base: position 17,360,421 of record JAEMBT020000009.1, on the reverse strand, counting down.
CAGATATGTAATTATAAAGTGAATCTTATTTGAAGTATTTGAAAATTAATGATTCCAGTGAGCAAAGATTGATCGACAGAATATAGTGCATCGTTTTTAAAGAAGCTAGGGATTCTGGGACTGATTTCATAACACGAAAACGGGTTCATTTGACATTTACTATATTGATTGATAAGCTGAAAATGATGTATAATTCCGCTTATGACCTTGAGCTCTAACCTCTCTTAGCGAACCCTGGCTGTCAGTTATAAAAGATAAGATGTAATTATTTGTTATTATTGATACATTAATGCATAGGTGGGGACCCCACCCTCCGCCCTCACTCAACACCCCTAGAAGATTGCGATTGAGGTTTTCGGCGACGATAAGTGACGCGAGTGGGTTCGCTTGGTTGAGCTGTGATTTCATAAGAGCACATTTTTCAGCTCCATCCCCCATATGGATGGCAGGATGAAATTCATTATTTTATAAATTGACTTTTCAACTGATCTATGTGTATTTTTAACGCTAATTCCGAATATGAAATCCAATTTTTTATATCGAATACCTTTCGAGATATTCGACTTTAAATATTTTATATCGAATTTTTCCACTTTAAGATTTTTTATTATATGATATATGATTTCGATGTAGAATTCAACGCTGATTACAATTATGAAACTCGTTTTTCGATATCTATAATATCTTTAGAGAAAATCGAAGATTCATTTTAAACATTACTTTAAGGACATCTAGCGGGTATACTATAAGTTATACAGAGGTGGGCCCATTGACAATTTTGATCAGGATGATGACCTCTATTAAAATATATCATGAGATCCCGGGTGTATCGATAACCAGAATCCCATAGACTTATTTTCATCGTTTTTTTACTACTAGAAAACTGTTGGAAATATTCAGAGAACCTTTTCACAAAATATTTTATTATGATTCAAGTATTACTTTGATATTTTGTACTGGATTTTATGGCGAAAATAAGTTTTCAGAAATTCCTTTAAATATAGCGCCCAAGAGACCCAAGTCAAAGGTAAGAGAATAAGTTTTACACACTTGTAAACTTCATTTTCTCTCAAACGTCATGTTGGGACTCGGGTGCCATAGCTAAAAGATAAAATATGTTCAAATTATTTGGAATTTTTTTTATGTAGATTAAAGTTGGAAATTTTTCCTTTTTTCAAAATGTTTTGCAAACTAACGTTTTCTGTTAAAGAAAAACATTAATGATTCTCATACAATAAATTTTTAAATGTTTAGATTGGAAATTCAAATGACACATTATAAACTTTGACTTCAAGATTAATATATAAACTTTTCAACTCTAATCAAACTCAATTAAGTGATATTCATAATAGCCTGAGTTTCAAGAAGTAAATTCACTTTATTGTTCTGGAGAAAATTGGTTTACATTATCTATGGGGCTGGGGTTAATACCATATCGGAATCCCTCTTTAAATATATAACAAAGCTGAAGACACTGTCAAAAGTATTTTTTGCTCATATCTAACTAGGAAAGTGCTTAACTTTTAACCTGAAATTGTGACCCATAATCTTACGTTCAGCCTTTAAAATATAGCTTAAACTCAATATAATTAGTCCATTTATGTTTCATAATACAAAATGTTAACATTTTTGCGCAAATATGCAAACTTTCTCTGTTAGATAGACTTTGAAGTACATCAAATATGCTATATCCTCTAAAATTCATTTCAGAGTTTCTATAATTTCGTTTTTATTATAAAATCCAAGATGAGCACAATATACATTTCATGAATAGTTAAATAAATGATATACACTAAATTATAATGCAATATAGATTTTAGTAATTATCATGATTATTGAATTGAAATAAAAGTCGAGAGGTCGCATTATCACAGCATTAGATACCTAACATGGCTCAAATTTTAATCAAATATAATGAGCAGCAAATAAAATTTTGCGCGTAGAATCATTTTAAACATAGCCCGGATATGTTGAATTTCGTAATGTTATAGGAATAGTTGTTATACTACCAAAATATGAGCGCTTAATACGATATCAGTGTTTGTATTAGCCTAAATAAATACAAGTGTGCAATATTATTGTTTATTCTAAATTTCCAGTCTGTATTTTTGTGTCTTATGACGAATAACTGGTGTTTTAGCTGGTTTTTGATTGAAAATTAAATTACTATTTAATACTAATAAAAAAATGTGTTGAAAATATATTTGTGTTTATTTATTTAACTAACCTTTAAGTATAAAATATTTAACAGAGTTTGTGCTTAGTAGACATTTAAACAAATTCAATACTCAGGTTACATTTACAATAATTATTCCGCATATACAGGTATATTTTGATAATTATTATAAGAGTATTCATTAAACTCATTGTTGATTCATATTAACTAAAAGAATTTGAATATCAAGTTTTTTAATATCAACTTGAATAATGAAAAGCGATGAAATTACTAAATTAGGTTTGAGCTCATTTCAATGAGTATTCATTTGAGTTAAAGTAAATAAAACTTTATATCTATGAATTATTTTCCTTAAAATAGTCGAAGTAATCATATTTGAAGAGAAATAAAGACTTAGAAAAGCTTTGAAGAATAATAAAGATTCAATATTTTCTAGAGTTTATTCCGAAATCACATACGACTTCATTTACATTATATTTTAATATAGAATCTGAGATGAACATAATTTGCATTTTATTGAATGAGCTAAGTAAATCAATGTATATACAATGTACAGTCAAGCTGGGTATATCTTTTATTTCCTTTTTAGTTTATTTTCTCTTATCATTTCTAAAGTTTATTAATTTACAAAAAAAAGAATTACAGGTTATGATTAAAGGTTTAACTTTAATACTTAGTGTGACCCTATTCGCTTCAACAATACTTTATAATCTGTGAAGAATTTTTTGACTTGTCAGACCGTTTCCATGATTTAATAATATAAACTTCTTTCAATTTTATGAATAGATTGGCAATGTCTTCAGTTTATATTTTTCAGGAATTACATCTTAAGTAAATTACTTAAACAAAACAATAACAAGAACACACCGACCAAAACAAAATTATGCTTATTGATGAATTTAAAGTGTTGAGTAAGTCTAGAGTCAAAAGTAGTTAAAGAGTAATTAGTCATTTTTAGTTTACTTATATTCGGCTCTTGAAAAGCAAATAAAATTCAATTTATCAGATATTATTCGAAAGTGACTTAATAAGATAAGCAAAACATACACAGTTAGACTAAATACAAAATTATAGCAAATGAAAGATAGGTTTATAATAATTATTGAATTGAATCAAAAGTCGAGGATCACATTGTCATAGTATTAGGTATCTTAACATGATTCAATTATAAGTAAATGTAATGAGCAGAGTCGAGACTTTCCGGACTAAAAAATTGACAAATTCCGGGCTAAATGTTAATAAATTCCTGTAAATTCCGGCAAATTTATTTAAATAATAGAAAATATACGTTCACTTTTAGAGAATAGAACAGAAATGAATGAAAAGACACTCAAGTGAAAGAAAAGTGCTGAATTAACTAATACTAAATCAGTTATGAACCTGTTTGTAAACTTAAGGCTACTTATTTCTTAAAATATATGTTCGGACTAACCATATCTGATAATAAATATTTTAATCCTAAGACTTAAATACATATAAAGTCATTAAAAGTATTTTTCCAGATTAAAATTGAGAATTCTGGAATTCCAGAGAGATATCAAAGATTCCGGATTTTTCCGGAGCGTAGAAATTGAAATTTTTCTTAATATTAGTTAATTGATGTTTCTTAAGTCTTTTTTCGTTAGATTTGTGCGTATTAAAAAATTCCAGATGATCCGGAAATTCTCGACTCTGGTAACGAGTAGCAAATAAAGTTTTCTCATACACAGTATACACTACATATACAGGTATATTTGAATAATTACTATATGAGTATTCGTTAAACTCATTGTTTGTTCACGCTGATTAAGAATTAAAATATCAAGTTTTGTAGTATCAACTTGAATAACGAATATCAATGATAAGTTAGGTTTGTGATTACTTCAGTCTGTAGATTGTGAGCTATATTCTAAGATCTGAATCAACTTAAGCTGTAGACTTAATCATGAAATTTCATCTCAGGCTATAGTTGTCAGACTCGCTTAAGCTCAGATCAAGTTCGACTCGCATTTCATTGATACAAATTGAGCCCTGATTACATGATCTCAACTTAAATCATAGTTTCTTTCCTATTCACGTATCAACCTTTAGAAATAAAGAATAGAATCAAAGTAAAGGTCATTTAATAATTGATTATCAATTTATTAAAATTAAAAATGCTCAAAGCCAAGTTAGAACTCTGAATGAGAAAATTCTGTTATCTGAATTAGTGGCTCTTCAAATTTCGCATAAAGCTCACTATTTTTAAAAATCCTGGAATCGTGAACACTTCCAGACCATCGGGAAACAATATTTGCTATTCATTGTTTGGCATCGCAAACAACTTAAATGTTGAGTGAAATGTTATTTTTAGGATAAAAAAATCGTCATCGATATTGTACTCTATGCGCTAATACTTTAATGCATGTGTGCAATGAACTGCACCCACAACTCCGGGAAAACCTGCAAATTCTTGTTGCACAGAATCTATTTCATCATTTGATGGCATTTGAAATAAATTTTGCCTTCAATCTCACAACTGCATGTCAAATTCGGCTTACAGACCTCGATACAGATGGTTGCGATATATTCTCTAAGTCTCTGCTAAAAATTTGAAATGAATCATTCGCGTAAAATCTTAACGCAACCAAAAATTCATTTGATGGTGCAGGCTGCGAACCACGTTTTGAAGTTCTTTTTGAGTCTTCAATAATGAAACTCGAAAAATTTATAACGGATTCTTTTGATAAACGAAAGCTAATTTTAGATTTGTTATCAGAATAACTATTTATCGGACTACTCCATCCTAAAGTCTTCTTAAAGCAATAACCTTTTCATTCTCTAACCCAATACTTTTACAAATGATTCGATTAAATCGGTTTAATTGATTTAAATAATTCGTTTTAAGTGAAATTTGAATAATAAGGATTTTCTAAAAGTGCGTTTATTGTCACACATGCATACTTTACAATGAAAGTCGTTTACAGGGATAAACCTACGCGAAGCTAAGACTAAATTTTAGATTTAAGTCGAGCTCAAATCTCAAATTAGGCTTAAAAATACCGAATTTGAATTTCAAGTATGACTTGACTGTTACTTGAAATCGAGCTTAAACAAAACTCAGAATATGTCTCCAATATGATTACGCAATTAGATATCTTTATGAAAATATATGGCTATTATATCATTAAACTTTTCCCCATTATTAACGGTATAAAAAGTATTGCAATACGTGCAGCTAAATGTTTATTGTATCTATTAAATGAAAGTAACAATATTTATTACACGTTCCATCAGCAAAATTAGACATCATCATCAAGTATAATATTTTGATTAAGTACCCTCTTGATAAAACTCATCCTTCGAAATATGAGTTAAGATTAAACATTTTTGAAAAGTATTGAAAAATTTCTTAGAGAATTGAGTTGTCCTTACATTACGAACGATCTATTTCTCTGAAGACTATATTTGAGTACTTGTGAATCGATTGATTTGATTGCTTCTAATCAACCAAATTGAATCAATTTTGGTGCACATTTCCATTTGTTTCAGAATCTGAATCGTTGTCTTTTCTTATTTGTATCATTTCAATATTGTTTATGTTAGTGATATTGGTATGATCCTCAGTAGTCTGTCGAACTGGAGACTGAACTCGTTTGCAAAATACAAATTCATATAACTTTTTAGCAGCATTTCTAAAGCTGCTATTGAGATAGCAATAGATGAAAGGGTTATAGCTATGAGAAAAAACAGAATTTATTTTTCGAACCTATGTCATGAGAGTTTAGAATACTATGAAAATATTGAGACTTACCAAACAGAAGACATCGCAAACCAATGGCACAATATAAATATTTTGAAATTACGATTAATGAGACCGAAATCAGCCAACAAATGATATGTGTTGAGGGGCAACCTTTAAGTAATTGAGAGGCAGTTAATTAAGAGATAGAACTATTCATTAACTAATTATCATAATGAATAATGCATTTTATTTACAGCTTTCTCTTGTTACAATTATGATTGAAACTGTTTGACATATAATCTCATTATCTGCTTCATAGAAAGTAATATATCTCCATATGCAGTGAGGGCTAAATAAATATTGGGTCTTAAACGCATTCATATGAACAAGAGAAAGTTTGAATTGAAAGTGCAAGTAAAGAGGGTTACTATTTATTGCTATCACTTTTCATTTACTGACCAACAAATTGCAAAAGCTGTTACTACAAGAACTAGCATAATTATGCGTCTCTTGCGAGCTTCTGATTGAGTTCTTTGTCTCTGATCAGTTGACTGTCCGGCTATTGTTCCCTGTTTTGAGACAATGCATCCAATTTTGATATAAAGCCATATCGTTATACTTAAAGGTATAAAATATTGTGTTGTGAAGGCTCCAACTGACAGCCAAAGCGATAAATTTAAACCTATATCAGGGTGCACAACATGACATCGTACCATGTTTTTCAAATTGGCAATAATGATAGTCTCATTAAATATCGAATGTGGGATTGAGAATAGAGCAGCTAAAAACCAAATCGAACCAATTACTAGTGATAGTTCCAAAGCTGTTAAAGGTTTAGAAGCTGTAGTTTTACTGAGAGTCCAATATCTATATAAAGCTATTACAGCCATTGTGAAAGTTGATACATAAACACAAGTCACCTGAACAAATGGCACTGAAACACACAAAAAACTCCCAAAAGGCCACGACGGCAATAGAAGTCTGGCCACGTTAAAAGGTATATTAAAGGCAGTCATCACAATATCAGAGAAGGCTAAACTCGCAATCAATATATTAGTTGTTGTACACATTTTCTTCTTACCAAATACTATCACCTTAACAACTAATAAGTTTCCCGTAAGAGAGACGATAACGATAATAGAATAACAGAAAATTATGAAAATATTCCTCAATAATTCTTCAGTACTTATCGGCTTAGCATGTTTTTCACGAAGTAATCTTAACAGTTCTAACAAATAACTTGAATTTGTATCGTTGTTATTTTCATGAGTCAAGCTAAAATTTCCGTCGATTGATGCCATCTTATCCGAAAATTCTTCAGAGATATTCAAATTTTATTCGACTAAGGAACGTAATAGAACAAACTTATAAATCGAATGATTAATTAACAATAGGATAAACACTTATAATGGTTTTTTCAAGTTTGAAAATCGATTATCAAATAATACTGAATCAAATACTCGTTCTTTCTGGAAGCTTGATCACAGTTTTGAAGGAGATTTAACTTTTCACTGGCATCGACGAGATATATGTTGAGAAGTGACGCAAAAGTTTGCAGTTAGTCGATTAAATACTGATATTATGCAATATAGCGCATGTCTTATTACTTGACATAAGTCAAGAGTCCTGTTTTGCTGAATTGCAGTTTCGAATATTATCCATAATCATTCTTGACTTACTGAATCTCCCAAGAGGCTATATGTAGGAAAAAACTTTTGAGTGATTAATATGATGCTTAAAAAATCTTGAGAAAATTGAGAAAAGGAATAAATCCATTGAAGTTACTATATTTGATGAATAAATACTGAACTTTATACAAAGCTAAATATATTTTGTTGTTCTATTGCTGAAAGCTAATTGTCTCATAATATAACCTTCGATCTGAAACTTCTATTAAATATTAGTCCAGGGAAACAGAACGTAATATCAAAGATTTTGGTCTGAAAGTAATTGAGTCCTTAGTTTCATTTTGCTAATATTTCGTTTTCTCAATTATATCGTAAGTTATTGGTGGAATCGGAGAATAGAAAGAATATTAGTGAGAAATTGGTCGAATTGAAACAAAATTAAAACAGATTAAATCTTTTATTTGTAAGATAATAGTTTTCAAGTTTTATTTTCTTATTAAATAACAATCCATCTAATAATTGAGAAATTAATATAATTAATGGATTGAAAGATTCTGTGATAAAATAGATTTTTATAATTATTCAGTACGAATTCAACAATTTAGTTGAAAACTATTTATATGTGAAGCAAATTCCGATGTTAAGTGCAATCGTTTTATTGGCCATTTGATGTTTTTAAAATTTTAATGTACTCAGAGTAGCAATCCAAGAGTTAGGATTTGCTTGAGATATACTATTAAATAGGAAGCTAAAGTTAAAGAAACATTTGGTGGATCCATCTGCGACTTCCCTGAATTACCGATTTACATCAAAAACAATAAAAAGAGTATATCGTATGTGCCATTAGCCACTAAACTCAGATAAAGGTTTCAATTAAAAGTCTTAAATTTTAATGCTTTAATAGTCATAAGCTGTATCTTATTGACGTGCAATATTAAGGGAATATTCGGAAGATATTCTTTTATCTTTGGGCAACTAGTGCTGACCCTCGTATTTAATAAGTAGTCAAAACTGAACATCTGGTGCATGTATTGAAAAAATAACTTTCAAAGGATAATCAACATATTACGCAATATTCGCCCAAAAATAAAGGTATCTCTTCTGAATTGCACTCAATGTAGAGCTTCTGAGGCTAATGGCACATACGATATGTTTGTGCTTATGACCATTAGATTAGACATGAATACTTGAAATAATTTTTGAAACAGCAACTTTCATATGCTTATTGTGAAAATCCGTTGGGGATTTTTCTTTCGAAAATTCTTAACTAAAACTTTAAGCTTTAATACAAATTTATAAATTAAAAATATTGGTATAAATAGTAAATTATTTAGGAAGAGACAAAGATGATAAAGGAGAATGTGTAAATCTGCCTCCACGTAGATCCTTGATCTTTATATATCATTTGAAAGGCCTCATCAAATGCTGATAGAATATATTAGATCTGTTCAATTCTGATGTCAGAATTGTATTTCTTAAATATTCAAGATAAAAGTATGTTACTTAAGGATTATATAATATGCTCTTCTTCAAACTAAATGATAGTTCCACAGTGTATAGGGGGCGTTGTATGCCAGAATGGCGGATTTTTGAAAGTTTTATGTCTTTATTAACTTCGTTATAAAAACTCAGATCTATCTCATTAATAAATCTTCGCCCTTTAAGTGATCTCTTTATTCTCATGATATCATCATAGCCACAATGGTTTAAAACAAGGCTCTAAGAGAGTATTCATCTCCTCCCATCTGAACGAAGGCTTTGATATTTTGATGCTTATGTGCTCATGCATTATCATGCAACATAAGTGGGCGCCGAATCCGTTTTTTTTGCACGTAAGAGAGGGTTACTTTTTCCAAAAGACTTACCGAGAAAAATCTCGTTGTTGATATATTGATCTCTAGGCGGAATTTGATAACCTGCCACCTGATCCTTGTGAAAAGCAACTATTATCATCGCCTTTATGTTTGATATTTTGGTCTGATTTTTGTTGGCCTAAAATGAAGTTATAAGGCATTTGCATAAATGCAAAATTTTAAAAATTTGGTAAAATGTTCGACGGTTGTTCTGTAGGATAGCGCCATCCCTTTGACTGTAATGTAACGAATGGTTCATAACTTTTTATCCATGTTTCTTCTATAGCAATAAACCTACTTAACATATTAAAATTACTTTGGTATCTTCAAGACACCCTGAAAAAATATTAACTCTTAATTCATTTTGTTGGAATGTAAGGTTATGTGGCACCCATCGTGCTGCCACTTTACGTAATCTTAGTTTCCTTAAAAGCCTCACTGCACTTGATCTACTGATACCTGAAAGAAAAGCCAATTCACTTAACATCCAAGTACGTTGTTCTTCAATAGCTTTTTTAGTTCCTCTTCATGTGCTTCATATGACGCTTCACAAGGTCTTCCTCTATGAAGATCTTATTGGCTTGACAAACGCCCGAATATATTAATCGATTGTGGATTCTATAATCATGTCTTTAACTATAACTGTTTCACCAAGTTATTTAGTTAGCATAACGTAAATTTCATGAGCGCCATGGCTCAAAAACACATGACATTTTATAAACATCATTTGTTCTAGTGTAACCTAAGAGGGCCAACATTCGGGCTAGTTGCGAAGTCAGGTATTCGAAACACCGCATCATGTAGTAGCAAATACTTAATTTTGTATAAATTTCATATAAAAATATTTATAAAATATCTAATAGATATAACTGACATTAGAATTGAAACGATCTAACATACATCTTTTAAAGTGAAGATCTCTAGTTTCACGAATATAGAGTGCTATATGTGGAGAACTTATAATATGATTTGTAACCAAATGACAGAACCTAGAATCATGTGTGGAATATTTCTATATTCAGGGTATCGAGTAGAGTCTGCATATTGAATATGGTGGTCCTAGATCCAGGTTTTGAGGACTTGGACCCACTTTTAGATTTTATATACGAGGCAAAATATCCTTGGACTCGGGTCTAGAAATGCGTGTGTGGTATCATAAGAACCAGAAGCTGATCCGGCGTTAATATTTTTAATATGGTAGGCCTAGTTCCTATCCTTAGAAACTTCCCTGGAAATAATTCTAGAAATATTTCTAGTAACTTTCTAGAAAGTTTGTCGTCAAAAGATAATTTCTAAAAATTTTCCAATACTACCATTAAGTCTCGATCTGTGGCTCAGTGATCAAGATGTTCGAATTTACTTTAAAAAGTGCTTATTTCGAATTCAATTCATTAATGTTTTCGTAAGTCATTTACTTTTATGAACTCGTTCATTGATTAAAAATTTTTAATATGTTAGAAATCAAATTTCGGTCATTTCATTCATTTCGATTTCATATATATATACATTTATATACACTCAGTTTCAATACTAATTGTGGGGACAAAAACCTTTATAACTTTCGACTGGGTGAACCGATTTGAATTCTGTTTTTTTTTGCAAATTGACCAAGAAATGTTCCTATTCAAATTTAACAGGCTAAAATTTGAAAGGAATTTATTGCTTTATTATTAAAAACAAAATTTTGACAAATTTAATAATCAATGAATAAAATGATTTATTCGATTTATAAAAAAATATGAATTGAATAAAAAAGCATTTGAATTGAAGGTAACTTCAAATGAAAACAATGGGACGTCATTTTTCATTAATTACAATGACCACGTATCAAATTAGTTAAATTTTTCAAGCTTCAATGTCAAAATTCTCGAAAAAATCGAATTTTTGCATTTTTTCTAATTTCTCAGATAATTAGCGTAATAATGTAGAAATCTCTCCTTTCATCAATCGGAACATTTCGTGGTCAATTTGCAAAAAACAATTCAAATCGGTTTACCCAGTCGAAAGTTATAAAGGTTTTTGTCTCCACAATTAGTATTGAAACTGAGTGTATATGTATATATATTTGTGAAAATTTCCAGTCTGCATTTTCTAGGCTATTTTCGAGTATTTCTTGACCAAAGCTTTGGTTGCGGAGAATCAAGTTATATGCTTAAAGTTATTTTAGTTTATATTTTATTTATATATGAAATTTTTATCAGAAATGTTTTGCATTGTAGAATTTAGTTTAACCCAGTCTATTTCTTATAGAGTTTCTGAGATTTTGTAGACTTCATAGTTAGTCACTGTTTTAACAAAAATAACAATAATATAGGAATCTTAATTTTATGTAGTATAATTGATAAAAATAAGTTTACTGATGTTTTTAGTTTTTGTCAAAAGAGAACTTTATCCGTCTTTATGATAAATACTCTAAGAACGAATATAATAGAATCTCTCTTTTAAAAGGAATCAGCTTTATTTTCACAAAGTAAAGTAAATCAATTATAGCACCTTTTAAATGTTTTGTTTACAATTTTCCTTATATCTGGCATCTAATTCAACTCTTTGAATTAAACAAACACCTTGTCGTCTGAATTATATAAAATGTGAACGGGTAAAACTGTTATGAAAAAAACGACCTCAAAGATTGAAGTTTTAATAGAAATGAATATAATATATATTTTTTCACCTGAATAGGTTATCAATTCACTTTTTAGAAGCTTTGGGTAGATGGCTGGTTTCGGTCATATGACTTCTTCATAAGAGATCTGTGATTCCAATTTTCTTATTAGCACCTTTCTAGTGAAATTACTAAATTGTAATGTACATCTCGTAAGCTGTAATTTTCACATCAATTCATTGGCTATCCAATATTTATGTTGATCTTTCTTACTTTTTGGCTTTTCATTCCAAATTTTTCCTATTAACTTCAACAGATATTCTTAATAACTGAGCGCACTCAGCCTGTTTTGTTGGATAAAATGGAATAAAATTGTCTCTTGTTAGTGCTATACCGTTCCAGTTCGAGCTCTAAAATCTAAACGCATAACTAGGGGCTAAAAATTATTTATTCAGGATTCTGAAACGAAAGTTTATTAGATTCTTAATAATATTAAACTTTGATTGTAACCTTTTATATTCTTATGAAATTATAACTATTTAAAATATTATTTAATAAAAATACAAAACGAGTTATAATGTTAAATTTAACTGTGATTTCATTATTTTTTCGGCAAATAAAAATATTATAAACATATTTAAACGTTTTCACATTTTAAAACGCTTTTACTTATTTTTAACACTTTTCACTTCTCCCTGAGGCTTATTAGATTCTCTCTTCGAGGCCTCCGCCCAAAGACTAACTCTCTTCACAAGTTTTTAAATATATCTTACATGAACAAAATAGATCTGAATTGTTATTCGCTGCATTCTATTGCAAGCATAAAGACAATGTAAACCTTGAAAGCATTATGTTAAACATTGCATAAAATATAAAGCATTTTAAAGATAAGTGTTTGAAAACTTAATTTCAAAAGAATAAAAAACTGATTTAAGTCACAAAATTTATATTTGCATAACATTAGAGAATCAGAGAGGATATCCAAAATGAAAAATTACCAGAATATAAAGTATATAATCAAGCATAACAACCTATCAATAATCTGTTTTCGTAAAATGATGATTTAGTACCTTATAGCACTCACCCGACAATTCGTTTCTAAAATGAAAAACTATATAAAGTAGACACAGCCTGATAAAGTTATTATTTGTTTATCTGTGCTTTAACACACATACTGTTAATTTACTTTTGTTAAAGAACAGAAGGAAAAGGTATAATCAAATTAGTTGGTTTGAATAGATTAGATCTGAGCTAATATGTAAAGTACACAAATGCCTCAGAATTTATTTAGGCACAGAATCAAATCTTAGACAAAAAATAAGAACACGAATAATATGAAAAGAGCTTCAATAAGACTTCACTAAAAATAAATGTCAATAGTGTTTAATAACACTTGACTGAAATAGAAATTATTTTTTGTTAGCAATTGACCTTTATCTCTTTGATGACCGTCAATTAATGAAGCCCAGTTTCCTAATGTTTGATTATATGTTTTCTTTTAGTTCAATTAGTATGAACGAAAATGGATTTTAACAAAGATATAAAATTCAATCTTTGATTGTATGCTTTCAAACAAATATTCAGTTCAGCGAATCGAAAGCAATACTAGTACTTGAGATCAAACAACGAGTTTACCATATTTCATTGAAAAGATCGAACTTAAGATATGTTTTTATAAAATAAAACATTTTTCTTAACTTTTCTGAAAATCTCTGAAAAGATCGTAGATTGAAATGTGTGCCATATTCTTCAATTGATCATAAAAACACAAACTCATGACTTATGTATATATTATCATTTATTACTTTTAACATAGTTGATGATTTTGGACATAAACACCAACAACAATATAAGTTATTGTTTTTATGTTATGATTTATAAGTTTTGAATAAGATTAATATAAGTTATGATTTTTTCTTATTTATTGAACTCTAGTTATAAGTTTATAGAGATGTCAGTAGCTTACAGAATATTATTCAATGCTTTCCCAGTTATTGATTGAACAGTTTGTCCAATTACTTAATAAGTCTATAAGAAATATTTCATCTATTTGTGTTTGAACTTAGATGATACGATAATAATCTTAGCCTTGAATAAGATTTATAGATTGTTAGCTAAATGGATGTGTTCTTTGAGGCGAACGACAAGCACTTAGATAAATGTTCCCATCATTGGATATTTTTATTTTTGAAGCTCGAGTCAGTGATTAAAATTAATGTTATGATCATAAAGTACCGTCGATTGAAAAAAGTTATGCATTTATCTCGGATTAATCCATGATGAATTTGGATAAAATAACAGAAACGAGACATGGAATGAAATAATAATTTATTCATTTCAAAACATGATTAGTTCTTAGTTTAGCCATAGAAAGTTGAATTAGTATTCATGACAATCAACAAATCATAAAGTGAAAATGCTGATAAGACTCATCAAATAGTTTAGTCGAAAATTTCAAATTATGACTCAATTCAAACGGTATTAAATTAATTAAAATATTTTTAAAGGAACGACTATTAATTTCCTGTCAAAATGTGGTACTTTCAACTATTGAAAAATTTTCGACTTAGTATTTTGTGGAAATCTTACTATTAACATGAGTCAACATTTATGGTTACAAAGTTCTAAATTGATTATTAAGAATGGATATATTAATTAATATCAATAAATTCAATACAGATCTCAATAAATTGCCTCTCCCTAAAGTTTATCAACTCTCACGTATCTTTTTAGATTTGATAAATACACAACTTTTATCAGTCGATAGTGCATTCGGTTTCAATAATTATTACAGTAAATAAATTTTTCATATTTCTAAACAGTCAATTAAAGTTGAAAATTTCAAAGGTCAATAAATTTATCATAAGCGTTATATTAGAAAGAAATTAAAAATTTAATTGCTTTGAATTGAATAATATATCTGCTACTTGTACTTCATTCTTTACAGAAAATTGAAAGACATGTTGATTTTCTTACGAAAAATAGTTCTACTCAATGAGTTTTTACAGTATTTTCCTCCTAAGATATACAGTAGAACGTTAAAGAGTTATCAGTAATTGAACCACAAACCTCATTATTTATAATGTTTCCAACAGAATTTATTATACAAATAAATTAATAGGCATCTCATTAATGTTTTTCTATAACCTGTATTAAACGAAACTCCTCTAATTTAAGAATAAAATCATTCATCACATCTAATAAAAAAATAAGATTTACTTTGAGCTAAATAATAAATGACTTGAAAAGATAACATCATAGAATTTTGTTTCATGGAACAAAATTCATGAGTTTGACTCTGTGATACTTAACCTTTAAGTAATCTATATACGATTCTCAATAGATATATAAACATTTTCATGTAAACATAATGCATCTCTCATTAGTGTTTCCAATATTTCTTATAGAATCCGAAGTATTCTGTATCACGAGTGTAAAATTCACTGAAAAGCATGTCTCAGTTTCAGAAGATCTTATATAGCTTTGAGCTGAATTCCAAAAACAGTCCTTTTCAACATGTTAATATTGATATGAACTCACTTTTATGAAGAGTATCATCTAATAACACTTATTTCTTAGAGCTCTCGACTTATGATCAGTATATCTAAAATATGGAAAAGGATACGAAGGTAAGGGTTGCCTCCTCTCATGATTTAATCTGAATCTTAAAGATTTTACTTATTTCTTTTGAGCGAAGTTTGATTTTTCATCTTGAATATAAATTTTAAAGCTTTCTATTTTTGCATAACTTTTGATTATTTTAATGATCTTTGATTTTAAAATAAAAAATATATATATTATTTCGTGAAGATTTATCATTAAATATTTGTTTCATTTGGTTTAACATTTGATTGAATGCAGATAACCTTCAACTTGAACATTTTACTCAACTAAATACTTTTGAGACGTTAGTCAAAGCGAAAACTAACATAAAGATTTATTATCTTTACATCGAGATTTCATTCTAGCGGAAGGTGACAACCCTATCGAAATTATACATTGAATTTTATATTGTGTTCATTACAAGAAGAGATATCTCGATATTGAGTCGAAATCAAAGCTAGTGCTTGGTCATTGAAAGAATCTTAAGTGGAGTATTTTTTATTTAGCTTAAAATTGCTTTTGTAATATCAGCGATATGACGCAACACCACTGACTTACAATTCTGATAATAACTCTCAAAATCGTAATATAAATGAGATTACCTTCTAAGAATATCTTTGAGAAAATTTCATTTTGAGAATTTCTTATATCTATTAAACAAGCTTCTTAAAATCATGTAATTAGCCTTAGTGTGAAGATTTTTTATTTATATATACTGTATATGCGCATGTTTATACCGGTACATGTGTGTATATGTGGATACAGCTACTCAAAATATTCTCATATTCATCAATACTAGGAAGACAGAATTTATAAACCTCAGAACTCGTAAATACACTGAGATATGTACTGAGTATATAAATTAATTCTATTTGAGTTAACCATTCTAGAGTTAAAGCTAAATGTTTCTTAAAAATTTTATTTAAAGTTTGTACAATTATTTCATTTAAAGTAAGTTTGGGTTAAATTTTGTGAAATTTTGAAGAGTTAAAGCCTTCATTTAAGTTTTTAAACAAATATTAAAATTTCAAAAGTGACTTATTACAAATGATCATAATACTGTCCGTTTTTAAAAATTTAAACTCAAATCCTTATAACAATTTTTCTTTATTATTACTCATGAATCAGAACTTACTAATGAGTAAGTTTAAAACATAAAACAAAAGAGACCAAATTTTCCTATGGACCACAGGACCCCGTCCGATTTTGATGAGTGACATATCATTTGAAAGGTCTTTTGACGCTGTACACAAAAATCTCTAGGGACTTTTTACCAAAATCAATAGTTTACGAGTTATGATGGAAAAATCGCCTTATGTTAAAAATAAAGTTTTCGAGTTTTTAGCCACAAAAATATAACATTTGTGTTGCCCGCTTCCTACCACATGGAGGTAAAACCGAAGGAAGCCTAAAACTAAAACCAAAACTAAAAACAAACTAAAAATCTGTAAAATAATTAATCTGTGTTAGTGCTATCCGGATAGGTAAAATCTTTGAAAAAATCATCAAATTGCCTACCTGGTGATTTCATCTAAGATAAGTATCTGCCTTTCTTACCCTGTATGTCAGTCTATCTGTAAAGAATACTTGAAACAAAGAATAATTTTATAACACGATTTCTAAAAATAAACTCATTCTATATCTTCTATGTATTTTATTTATTTTACTTTTAAAATAAAGACTTGTTTGCGTCATTGACGAGAGAATACAAGACGAATCACAAATAAGAGCCAGTATAAAATTAGACTCATTTTTTAAGTGAATAACAAAAGGCATCTGAAATAAAACTTATATAAATAGATTTACAAAAATTTCGAAATAACTTTCAAATTCAGGAAATTTAAGCTATAATTATCCTGATTTCTAAGTGTTCAAGGATTGCAACAAGCGTTAATATTTCTTATTTAGATAGAGAATTAATACTAACTGTATGAAACCATTTTTAGTTGCCATAAACTATAGTAAATTCAAAGACTTGACATGAACTTATCTATAATAGAAATTGAAGTGTTATAAAGACTTCAGACTTATTCATATGAAATATTTTTGGAATTTTGTATCTGACAGATATAAATAGAGTATAAGTAAAATTATGTTGCTTCACGTTCACATCTACAGAACCTGACAGGGCGTTAAACTGTATAAAAATATAAGTTTTGCTATTTAGTTGGGTTAAACTTGAAAAAAAATTCACGAACAGAAGCGGATATTATATACTTAATAGAATTTTAGTTAAATCAAGGAATTTCTGCAGAAGCAACAAATTCATAATGGTGATGCAAGTCTTTTCAATCGAATAAATGCAAAACGATAATCAAGTTTTCATCTCTTGTGTATTAGTTTCTGAATTCTAATGAATTGATTTTGAAAATTTTTCCACAAGTCAACATTCATATGAGCTATAAATTAATAATCATTTTTTGCTCATACGAAAATGGATGTAACAAACACAAAATATTACGGCATAAGTAACGCCTTAATACAAAAGACTATCGGATATTATATATTCAAATCTGAAGATCTGTAACTTGTAAATTAAGCGCAAACTCAATACAGGAGTTTTTAATATAAACAATTATTCAAATTTTTAGTATTAAAAGTAAGACTAAGTCATTCAATTAGTCGCAAAAATTAAGATAACGTTAAATATTTATTTTAATAGACCTTGATATCGATAATTATATTTTACATATAATTAGTCATAAGCTACTGATCACATTTTATTATAACCATAGTTAAAAAATAGTTGATCAATATATAATTGTGAAACAAACCCTAATATTTGACCTTGAATTTCACTATCAGATATTGACTTTTAATACATGATTCATATTTCAATAAGATAAATATATGTATTGAACATAAATCATGTACTAGAAGATGTTTGAAACACTGAATCATTGACTTTGACAGTAAAATAATTATTGAATAAAGTTTTCATGATAAAATTCAAATTTTAATATTAAGATTTGATTCGCAATTATATTAATCAACTATTTTTCAGCTATTTTGCTGAACTCTGAGTACATTGACGAATAATAAACATTTTAACCGAACATAACTATTATTTTGATATGAATTTTATTAATCAGAGAGAATAAGATAAAATGGAAGAATTGGGACTTTTAAATTTTATAAGAAAATGCTTCATTTGTTCAACACGCATAACAATACTTAAAGTTCAAAAGACCCGAAAGAAGCAGGGTGGGATAAGGTAAAATTGCTTTAATTTAATGATCAACACCACTATTTCGTAGTGTTCCCTGTTCCTCATCAACCATATTCGGCAAAAATTTCAAAAGTTACTGGAGGCGGAGTTATGAATTTTCTACAAAAAATTTCACTGAAGGGCCTATGGAAGAAAATGAATTTCAAAAAGTAATTTAATCCCTTTACTCACCTTCAAACTTAATGAAATTTACAACAACGATAGACACTTATAAATATTAAAGTAGGACAAGAATAGGTAGGGGCGTTTCGAGCGGTTAAACAATTCACCATTAAAGAAGGCTTATTTTATATCAGCCCCATTTATTGAAAAAAATAACAAAAATTACATGTACGTACACTTATATATGATTTGATATTAATTTATAACGTAATTCATGGAGAACCTAGTTATTTTTGTTATTTTGTTTCAACAAATGGGGCTGATATAAATCAAACCTTCTTTAATGGTGAATTGTTTAACCGGTAGAAACGCCCCCTACCTATTCTTGCTCTACTTTGATATTTTGTGAAAAATATTATTCTAGTGTCTATCTTTGTTGTAAGTTTCATTAATTTTGAAAGTGGGTAAAGGGGTTCAATTGCTTTTTGAAATTCATTTTCCATCCATAGACCCTTCCGTAAAATATTTTGTAAATTCATAACTCCGCCTCCAGTCACTTTTGAAATTTTTGCCGAATATGGTTGATGAGGAACAGGGAATACCACGAAATAGTGGTGTTGATTATTAGATTAAAGCAACTTTACCTTATCCCACCCTACTTCTTTATTAAACAAATTATTGGTCATAAAATGTCAAACATTGACAATAAAACACAAGATTTAGTGATATTAGGGTTAATCTTAATCAACTTCCACTTTCTCGACTATTCTGTTTATTTAAGAATATAAAGTTTTTGTACAAGTGAATTGAACACTAAATTCTGAACATAATGATTTAAATTTAAGTTAAACTAAAGTTAATGTTCGGGTAAATAGAGATGAAGGTTTAACTGCAAGAAGAGTCTCTTCTCTAGTTTCAAATATGAAAAGAGCTTCTTAATAATGATAAACCCAAACCGAAACTTGATATTCAGTATTAAATTTTAGTCATCTAGCTTCGTTGACTAATCGAACATTTTTAATCTGAGCCTTTCATTTGTGACTAAAACATCAAAACGTATACATCAAGACATACATCCATATAAGTTTTGATTGATTTAATTTTTGAACTTTTAACTAATGGTAAAATAATATAGTGACACGACTTTAATAAGCTTACTGCAAAAAGATTTAATTGCATAAAAACAAAAATGAATGATTTACATACTGTGAGATTTATTTATATCTAACAAAGATAGAATACTAAAATAGCTTAGTTATTAGTTTGAAAAGGCTTAGCACTAATACTTTTGTAATTAGCTCCTAAAAAGTCCAATGATTTATAACACTTTTTGTAATGACTATCTTTTTGAAATGACACAATATAGTATAATTTAACTTTAGTATAAATAAACAATAGAACACTGTAGCTTCAGTTTTATATTTAGAAAAACGTGGGAAACCAAAGAAAAGTATATAAAGGGACAGTCTTAGAGAAAGTCAAGAGGGAGAGATAGACAATCTTTAGTAATATCTCAGTTATGCTCTGTAACTTCACGTTATGCATAATAAAACTCTTGTAAAATAGACAAACGTTTTCTTCATTTCTATCAACTTTATTTGCACCTTAGGTAAGTGATATGTAAAGTTGTGAAACTTTCTTTAATGCATAATAGGTACACATGATATTCTCTATTGAGTCCAGCCAGACTCTCAGATAGAGAATTAGGTAAAAAAGATTTGGAATCTTACATCGAGGTCCCTGATTTCAAATTTTTACGCTAGTAAAATCACCCTAAATGAAGAACTCTACACGAAAAATTAGATTGAGTTTTTCATTCTCAACGAGATCCCGAGTCACAAAAATAATTGTGACAACACTACACAAATGATTATTAGTGCAAACTTTTATTACATGTCAAACTACTGAAATAAAGCTATAAGTTCGGCAAAGACGTCAGAAGTTGGATTAGTTCTAAACTCTCAATAATCTCATCTTTTCAATTTAAAACTAGTCTTCAATACTTCTTATACTAATAATCTCAAACTTAAAACTCAAATTCAATAAATATCGGATGACTAAAGCGCTAAATATGATATATAGATACTAGTGCTTAATAAACCCTTTTGACACTTAGAGATAGAGAAGAGGCTCCTCTTGCAGTTAAAGCTTCAAATGCAAAAACTGTCGAATTCAAGAAAAGATAGAAAACTTAAAATTGTTATTAACTATTCTAAAAATAATTCAATATATTTGTTTTTGACAAATTTTTCATATATTGAAAAAACTTCATAACATCATGTGTTTTATTATTACTATATATGGAATATTTGAAACCTGGAGCTTGAGTTCACTTTTCAATTATTGAATCATTATCTTAAATGCAAGATAATCTAAGAAAATATCCGATACGTCTTTTAACTTAAAACGTCTCGTATAGATATTAAGGACTAGAAAATTATTTACGCAATAGAAAATTCTGCTTTCAATTTTAATAGTGTTGAGCTTTGCTTTATTTAGAGCTAACGATAAAAGTATGAATTTGTCACGATTAGAAGATTAACGAAATAAAATTAATGATCGTTGAAGTAAAGATTAAATAATTAAATTTGTATTAACTAATGAAGTGATATACTATGATTTTTAAGCATTTATAACAAAAATGCTAACCTGAATGAAAATCTGTAATTTGTCTTATTTGTAATTATAAAATAAAGTGAAGATAAGTTTTATTCAGTGGTTGTTCATGAAAGATATATGAAATAACTGCCGAGTGTTCTATTATAAAAATTTTGAATTTTTGAAGCATTTTTAAATGTCTTTTACTGAGTGCTAGAGGGTCCAACTCACAGAATTTAACAATAGGCTCGATGGAAATCACATGATGAGTGAAATACATGAGGATCGCAAAGCGAAAAGGCTAAAGACATCGATCCAAAACAGTGATCGCCAACTTTTTAGTTATAAAAGCTCAGGAAATTTGACTATTGAACCTAATGGCCAGCAAGTAATCAATAATAAAGCAAATTTGTTCATACTAATATAAATATTGATCTTAATATTAATTAACAATTCATCAATCAATTGGGAATCAACTGTTAATTAAAATTCGAATTATACGTTTCAAACTTGGTGTTTGATACTATTCTTGTATTCATTTTAAAATACTGTTCACATGAGTGAACTGCAGTCAAAACCTGGCTTAGAAACAAAGCCATAGTTAAAGTTCGCTAATTAGCGCAAATCCTTTCATATAGAAAAAGGGATTATTGTTTATTATTATAAAAGAGTAAAGACTTAAAATTTTGCATATTATAGTAATTTACAATAATTTTCATTTTCATGTCATATTAAAGAGTTTGCACTATTTACCAAACTTTAAATATATTAATAGAATTGTTTCTAAGTTAAGTTTTGACCGTAATTTACTTATATATATCCATACTACATTTTTAAAAGATTGACAACATATCGCCAGAGATTCTCTTAAGATATAGCATAACTGAATTTTATATCAATCTGATTCATTTAACCTCACTTTGGAAGCTTTCATGAGTTCTTCAAAAAATAATTTCCAATAAAAGAGCCAAAAGTATTTTATTTATCTGTTGTGTCCAAAGATCAGAAAAAAATCACTCAACTGGTCACGGATTGGCGATCCCTATTCTCAAAATATAGCTCGAAAATATTGTTTAAAATAATTTTGAGAACATTTCTGATTGAAGTTCTCTAAATCGATAAGCTATGTACAATCGTGGAATTTATTTTCGAACTTTAGCATGCAACCTTTTATGAAATCTTTTGTCTAGTAATAAACATGTTACCGAGCAATTCATATGAAACCTTGAGCTCACTATTGGATTTATATTTACCAAAACTTATATTTACATAATACTTATTAGACCGAGAAAATCTCATAGTTTGTTTGCTGCTAATATAAGTTGTATGAAAGGCTGCATACAGTATCTCAAAAAATAAATGATCGTATAATATGTCATTGATAAAGATTACTTTTTATTTTATTTATGTTCGAGCTTGATGAGACTTTTGTATGGAAGAATTTTAATAAACTGCATCATGTATCACTCGTGACACATTTTACTTAATACTCCCTGTTTGCCTGTAGGACCTGGATATTCACCAATACAAATCTGATAAATACTCTACTTGTGTAAGGATTCGCAATTAAAATCTCATTTATTGAACAATATTCTACTTTCATTTGACAGCTTCTCTCTATCAATTCTTTGAAATTTTTAGAATAATTTAATCCTTTCATACTGAAGATTTAGTATTTTAACTCATAGTCTGTTGATTATTTTCGAAATTTAAAGAATTTATATAAGGTTTTAAATTTCAATAAAATTTTGTTCATGAATTCCGGAGATATCTTATACAAGTATTGAACTATAGAATAATACTTTCTTGAAAATAAGTCTACTAAAAAATCTACTTTTCGGTCATTTATGTATTTCTATTAATCATTTAAGTCAGATCAAGAAAGATATGCATGATATAAATGTGTCTTCAATCTAGTTCATCGATATTTTTTAGGGGTTAGATGTAGTAGTTTAGAGAATTTTAAAACTCAAGGAGAATATCCATCGAAGGAGCAATACAACGATCATTTTACATTATTCCAAGTATTGGACTTTTATTGCAAAAATATGTATGAGATAAAGTAAGAAGATATTTTTGTATCTTAGGACAATTACTTTCAACCTCCGTAAATATTGAAAAAGCATTGAATTTTTTTTACAATACAAAATTTGAATATTAGTGCATGTATTGAAAAAACATTACAGTAATAATCAATACATTGCGCAATAGTCGCCCTAAGATAACAAAAATATCTTCCAAAATCAATGAAATGATTATTGATCATATGATCAGAAATTATTAATATTCACAATGCCTGCAGAAATAGTGTCCTTTTAAATTCTTTAAGATACAATTAGGTATAAGTTCATAAACTTTTTCTGCATAGTTTTATCGAATGAAATCATTATTTTAAATGAAAATTTTTTTGAATAGAAACATAACTGTTATAAATTCTCGACTTCTCATTTTATCAATCAATACGTGTTTTAGAAAAATGGAGTTTTTAATTGATATTAATTAGAGACGCGGCCAACAAATTCATCAAATAGAGAGGAAAGTGATTGCATACTTCTTAGGGGCAAATTTTATTCTTAAAGAAACAGCTTCTGCTCTTAATCACCACGTAAATTGCATCAAAAATGGATTGATAGATATAAATGCACAGGTAAGACGAGTAAAGTGTCGAACACAGGAAGCCCAAAACTAACAACTTCTGATGAAAATTTTGCTATTTGCACACCGCGACAGAGAAGCCCTTTTCGTAAATTAAATGACATAAAGGATATTTAGACACTTATGTGAGTGCGAATACTATAAGTAGTCGCTTAAGAGAAAATAAATATCATGCATGTGTTGCAAGAGCTAAAGAATTTCTAAGTGCTGGGCATCGTGCATATCGATTGCAATTCACCGAGCAATACATTAACTTTGATCAATGGGACAGAACTTTATTTGTAAATGATATTTAGTTAATTATACCTCTAATAGACTTCAAAACATTATTGAAAGCATGAGAGGCCATACAAAATAGTGACTCAACATATAACTTATTACTCGTGTAATTTTGAGAATTTTCAAGAATAAATCAATTAAATATAAGTTTTCCTATTAATAGTTGAAGAGAGACACTATTCTTATAGGTATTCACGTTAAACTCTACATTTTCATTAGTTGATTTAATATTAAACAGTAGATCATTGAGTGTTTTCTATCGTATATTTGTCAAAAACTTCACTATTTCTGATAATACGATCAAAAATAACAAAATTTCATTCATTTTGGCTCTTTTCTATAGAAGTATTAAATAATCCTTTGACCATTAAGTTTGCTTAAACTTCAACTATTATATGTTCATCTGTAGCACAATTTTTATTCTTTCGAATTAAGTATTGAAGTATAAAGTATTAGTATTTATTTACAAATAAATTGTTCATATATTTTCATTGCGTGAGGATCAGTAGTAGCAAAAACAAAAATTTGTAGTATTTTATATTTCTTTAAATGAACATTTCTACTCGTAAATTTAATTAAGTAGAGCTTGAATTGGTAAGTTTGAGGGTTGATGGCAAAACAACCAAACTCGTAATTATTAAACTGCAGAATAAACAGTGACACAGCAAGGCATAAATATTTCATTTAGATGAAAATAGCATCGTATTAAAAGAGTGATGTCTATAAGAACTGGACAAAAAGAATTACTGAAACGATTTTATGAAATTTATTCTAATTAAATATGCGATTCTAAAGTAATAAGATAGATGCAAGTTAAATAATGCTACACAAGTGTCGTGTAAGATTGCTTGGGTTAATAGAGAAATTGTTGAATTCATTTGTTATATTTGCTCGACTTTTTTGTTGCTTTTCGAATGAATGAATTCTATTTGGCTTTTCAAACCAGAATCTATTGAAATCTTCAGACCCTTATTGATACGTGGTTATTATAACATAATTAACTTTCTAAATGCCATGTTTTTGCCGTTCCGATTGCTATTCTGATTCTTAGAGCTCTTTCAGAGAGGAATCAACAAAAACCTTAATAACTAAATGGTTTGCATATTAATTTAATGAAACGAAATTACCTGTTACTTCTAACCAAACTCATCGATACTATACTGAAAGACCAGTGGCTAACAACAAAGAAGAGTAATGCTAAGTAACGCATTACTGATTACTTAGTATCAGTTACTATATCATTATTTTAATGAAGTTTTGCTAGAATTAAGTTTTGATGATTAGGAAACATACTGAGCAGAGTTATTGAATTAAGCATACAAGATAGAACTTACCTCGATTCTATCCTCTCAATATTTTCGTGGCCTATTGACAGAATTTTATCAGAAAAACAATTTGTTTGATAGATTCATTCTGAATTCTATTAATATTTGATTGTATGATGAAATTTTCTCTAACTTCTTTTAAAGAATTGATCAGTATATCTTTTAAATCTTCCGACAAAGCTTCTCCGCATGTCTTCATTAGAATAAAATTTCATTGTTGAATATCAATGCTCAATTTCATAGTGCATATAGCTTCTATAGTTTAGAATTATTTCAGTTGTAAATCATTAAAGATTCTCTGTTTGGTAGTTATTTTATATTAAACTTTTTGAGAAGTTTGTAGTACGAAAACATTTAGCTTTCAATGAATTTGATGTTTTAGAATCTCTTAATTAAACCTTAAACAGTTTTTTCGTTCTAATACACTATATTGTAATTAATTAAATTTATAAATATTACTTACGTATAGAATGCTATTCAAATTAACTAATAAACTTCTAATATCTACTGTAAAAACTTTGTAAATTCCTTAATTTAAGTTAATGTTTGTTATGAAATATGCGAAATTTATAAGAGTCTGTTAAGTTTTCGGCTCTTTTATTTTTCGAATTTGATTAATCTTTATGCCCACAAAGTTTGTTATCATTAAGTATTTTATACGAAATTTATATAATATCATAATAGATTTCTGCATAATTTTCTTTGTAATTGTGATTTTCTTATATTGATTTGGAAAAAGTTCCCTTCAAAATCAAATTGTTTTAAAGTCTACAAAAACAGTTCAACTGCAAAATAAAAAGTTAAAGAACCCTGGTAAATTGTGGTTCCATGACAATTCAGCCCCAGCAATTCAGCCCCAGACAATTCAGCCACGTCAACTCAGCCTCAAAAAAATTCAGCTCCCGACAATTCAGCCCCCACAATTCAGCCTAGTACTATTCAGCTCCTGACAATTCAGCCCCAACAAAGTATGCTTCGATTTTAAAATTTTATTAAAGTAAAATTTTTAAAATAGCTTTAAAAACATAATGAATTCAAATATAAAAATTAAAAGTATTAAAAGAAAGATTATGGGCGATACTCCTAAGATATTCTATGATAGAGTTTGTCCATACTTCACATTCTCTTTCAAATTTGATGCTGCATCTCGATACCTCTTCTTTTTTGTCTTTGGTTTGATTCCTGCCAAGTACTGTTCAACTTGCAACTGGCGCAAGCTTTGAAAAATTGTTGATTATCACAATTCGATTTGATTTGATCAAACTTAATATAATTAATTAATTTGATCAAATGAAACTGAATTAAGCTTAAAATCTACTCTAATGGAGACTCTAACCATTATGCTATAGAGTAGTTACAGTTGTTTAGGGCTGAATTGTCAGGAGCTGAATAGTATTAGGGCTTAATTGTCGGGAGCTGAATTGTCTTTGGGCTGAATTGTCTTGTGAGGCTGAAAAACTAAAATTGTAGGTTGAACTTTAGTGATGAGTAAATAGAGATTTCAATAAGTATTAGTAGACTTTTAATCATTAAGTTGATCTCGAGACATAAACACTACAAAAAAAAATTAAAATAAGTTTTAAAATGAAAATGCTAGTTGAAATATTGTATGAAAAACAAAAGTTTGAACTTAAAAAGACGTGTCACTAAAAATTCGAGTTTAATTTGTTTAATTCAGTTAAATGTCATATTATTTGTTTGATTGAATAATTTTGAAGTAACCCTCCAAGCTAATATACACTTATTAGTAACACACTTTCTCGAATTAGAATACTATTTAAAATAGGTTAAACTTTTATATTTCATTAGATGCTAATGAGAATAGTTTTTCGTATTTATTTTGTAGAACATATGATCTTACTTGTTTATATTGTATTTATCAACATGTCTGGCAAACAACTCAATGATCAAAAGTTAATTAATTTTATCGAGATCTTTATTGCTTATCCCTAAGGTTCAGCCTTAGAGCGATTGGGTTTTATACCTTCTTATTTTGCAGTTAAACTGTTTTACTATACATAAAAACAATTTGAATTTGATACGAAATGTTTCCAAAATAATATACATATAATGATTAAATTTTTATCTAGTCAAAATGATTTTTGCTAGCCATGTCTCGAATCCACTTTTTTGGAAAAAAAATTCACATAATAGATTTCAGGAAATTTAAATGCAATGATACTTTTAAAATATGTCACATTCAACTAATATTGATGGATTCACACATCGACTTTTGTATTTAACTATATCTATAACTTTCGATACAATTTTACGAAACCTTTGAATCTTAAGGCTTTTACCAGTAACTTAATCTTTCTGATTGTGAGTATCATTGCTTATATTGGCATAATATTTCGAATGATGATATATTTTAAAGCCCTCTAGCTGAATCGATTAAATTTTATGCCTTTTATTGATAAATAATTTGCGTAAAATACATTTTAAATATATTATTTGGCTGAAGAAATCAATTCGACAAATCTTTTTCTAACAATGAATTATTAAAAATAAATAAATCCAAAATATTTCATAGCAGTTATTATGCAACTTGAAAACTTTGTTAAGATGCCTGACAATTTTTTGACATAAATGCCTACCAAACTTAGTTTAGAGCGGCAAAAAATGTACAGATAATTGTGATTGTTAAATGTTTCTTTTATTCAAAAATTCTTGGATTTGAAAATCAAAGTACATAGTTAGAATGTATAATGAGCATGAAAAAAATTTAAATATTTAAGGGATGTACGGTTAAATCAGTATAAATTTTGCTAGAGTTTTGCCAATAGGTAATTAAATATAGTATTCAAAGCTTTAACATATTTCTATAGGATAAAATTCGACGATGATAGTGAAAAGTTCTTTCGATCATTATTTCGTGATTTTTATCATTAAAGTTTAAAATCTGAAAAGCAAACACTTTATATACGATAAAATTTATTATGACTTAATTTTGCAACTCTTCTCATTAGAGTGTGAGTTATCACTGAATAGTCAGTTTAATAAGATTTAAATCTTTATTAAACTTTTATCACATTTGAATCTACAAAAAGCTAAATAGTAATATTTACGATTATACAGGTAATACTCCAAATCACTGAAAACTAAAGTCAGTCATTCTTTATTCAATCCAAAGCATTTTTGCTTTAATACTATGAACTAAATATTTTAATAGTACAAACTAATGACAAATTTTGTATAAAGATATTCATCAGTTGTTATATTTAATTGAATGTCAATTAAAGTCATGATTAACCAATGATTTGATTCACAAAATTATCGGGAACAAAAAGATGATTTTGATTGTATAGAAAATGAGTCGTATGGGATATAAATTATAAAGTCGTAAAGATTAATACTTAGATTTTAGAAGAATCAAAATGTGATTTATGAAGATTAACAAAAATCGAAGTCTTATCAGAACTAACTATTCATTGTATACTCACACTCTTTTGAGAAGTTCGGTATTTTTGCTATTTTATTCGTCGGGTGCTCTTTATTTAGCTCATAGGCTATTTATCTTACAAGAAGTTACTTACTTAATTACTTTACTTTAAATAAGCATCAAATTTTAATTTACATTGAAGATATTTTACTTGCAGTTAGTTGAATGTCAACTAAAGGTAATCAAAATTAATGACTCAATAAGGATTTTATGCTAAAAGAAAGTTTGTTAAATGAATGGAGAAAGTCGACTATAGCAATTTTTCTGGCTCGCCTACCTTTATGTACTTTAGAATTAAGCCTTCTTGTCAGATGAAACAGGCAGCAATGTAGACGGCTATGAGTTAAAATAGAGAACTACATTATTAATGTAAATAAAATATAGATATAACTTTTATGTATAGGAATGTGCAAAAATCTCAATTTTAGAGTCTAATCGTTATTGAGAACATGAATTTAGAGAATGTTTAAAGTGAATGACTATTATTAATGACTTGTGAACAGCAAAATGAATTAATGAATTCTCGTTACAATTTTATTTATTTAACTTCTATAAAGGTGTTTGGAAATAAGTTGAGATTTTTAGTGATTTAAGTTTTTCTTCGAATTAATAAATTGATAACAAATATAAAATAAACTACATACAATTAAGTTAAAATTTAACGTTTAGATCCATTAAAATTTTTATACAACTGAATTAACTTCTTTAGTCATTTAATTATATAATTTAATTTTTCGAGTTATTTCCAATTAATTAAAATATACTTCCTAAGTTGATCGAGATTCTGGGGCTCTCCAACTTTTCTATTAGTTCTGAAACCATTGCTTGCAATTGCGATTGCTTATTTTCTATGGAATTCGAATCTAAAATTTTGTGGACTGATCTACCAAGCGAATTTTTTCGTGATTTTATAGATAGCTTTTAACAATATTTGGCTTGTATATTTGCGCATTGTCATGAGTGAAAATGGTAGAATTTTGACCAAACCTTTTAATTATTGAAGGCATAATTTCTTTAAATAAAACTCGATAATTTTCATTATTAAAATCAGAATTTACAGGAATTATTCCTCTGAAACCATATTTACAGATCTATGCATTAATATTAACTGAAAATCGATTTCTTTTATCGACTATGTCGAGACTCATAGCTGAAACTTTCTGATTGGTGAAACAACCATAATCTCACCATTTAAGTATTATTGAAATTTTCTCATTTATTTTTAGAAATTTTAATTTTAGAATAATTAAGAATTTAAGATTCCTAAGCCTTTAAAAGTTAAGTTCTGATTCCAAGCTTTTTTTATGCCTGTAATGACTACATTTTCTTACTCATTAATAGTCTTGTGTTCTTTGCAAAATTCAAGTCTACCTTCCATAAGCTTTTAGCTTTTAGCTTAATTAGCGCTTTTTGTAACTTCAAACCACAAAAAAAGATATTTATTGTAGTTTGATGACAACACTCCATTTTTATTCTGTTTATTATTTCTTTTGCACTTTCAAGAGGTCTGGATCAATAGACCGACACAATTAAAATTATTACTGGCTTGAATAAATATTCAGTATTGGGAGAAAATTTAAATTTTATGATTTTTATTGCATCTCTAATTGATTCTCGATGACCTTAAAATAAATATTGAGAAAATTTTAAATTGAATTTTGAAGAAACTTTTCAAGTAAAGGTGTAACAATTCGTTACCCCAACTGAATCAGGTAATTTATGTACCGATGTAAAGCTTATCTTCTGAGGAGCCTAAAAGTGCCAACCTCAACTCTATATGAGAAGTCTGAGCAGGGTTATAAGAATTTTCGTAACTTTATGATAAATTAACATAGGAAGTAGCTTCTAGATATTACTGTTATTTAAATACACACACGATACCATGTATATAAGTTTAAAAAGCTGGTCAGTTTTCTAGTTGAAATCATTCGGTTCAGTAATGAGCAGTTAGCGGCAAAGATACCTCGTACCTATAATTCCTCAAACCTCTTCATTCAATATTGAATATTTATTCATGTAGGTAATACTTTAGATTGTGCGCAGTGCTTGAGCCAGGAATCAACTGCAGGTTTCGATCTATTTATAGTTCTCCAAATAGTACTCACATTACTTAACAATTATTCCTTAGATTTATCATTTTTGTTTAATTGTCATTAGCTAGATTAAGTGCCATCTGTGATAGTTGACATTCAGGGTAAAGTATTTGATTGATAAACATGTGAAAAATGCCTAGACAAATACGTTTTTATTCATCACTAGAGCTACCAATTTGTTGCGACTTTGACAGTGAACGTTGCATAAGAAATAAGTTGTGCTAAAAATATGAAAAGTTAGGAAAAAAACTTTGAGCTTAGAGTCTACAGTCATAGATCGGCTAAGATTTAAAGCTCTCGTTCGGTTTCTACTTACTAGAAAAATGTTCGGGATCACAATAAATTGGCAACTCTATTCATCATTTTAGAATAACGTGTGAACACTATTTAATGAGACAGTTTTTATATTTTAATATTTAATTTTTGAAGATTAAGTTTTCAAATACAACTAATACTAATCAAACACTAGATGCTAGACAATCAAGATGTATCAATAAATCAATGAGTCAACGTCTCGATCGGCAGCAATTCTGATTCTTGTCAAGATGCCCCTCATATAGCTTTGGCACATCGGTGGACTGATTCCTCGGAGCTTTTCTTGATTTTAAGTTTAAGCTTTGGGATGGGGCCAGTGGACCAGTCGTTTTCGTACACCCTTCTTTTATTTATGCCCATAAATCTTCAGTTGATCTCAATTGGAAAACGTTTGGTGGATTCATACCCTCGTGAACAAACTTCATTTGTGTTCATTGTATGCTTTGAGAATTTCATTTGTATAATGACTGGAAGCCAAGTTAGACCAAATCAAATAGCGCTTCCATCGCTTCACTCGGTAAAATTTGATTAGTTTTGCGACACGTGTTTGGCATATTTTAAACTTTTTTGCCACTTTTCTCTGTTTAACACCAATACAGCCGTTAAAAAACGCAACAAAGTTTTCGATCTTGTTTTTGAGCATTTTTACCGCTTTACGTCCTTGACCTTTAGTCCTTTTTAATGGCAAATTATTATCCACTCTTTTGATAATCCGATATGTAGTCCGATAATCCACCCCAAAACTTAAACTTAGAATCAAGAAAAGCTCAAGGATCAGTCCATCGATGTACCAAAACTATATGAGATACATCTTGACAAGAATCAGAATTGCTGCCGATCAAAGCGTTGAGTCGTTGATTTATTGATACATTTTGATTGTCTAGCATCTGGTCTTTGATTAGCATTGGTTGTATTTGAAAACTTAATCTTCAAAAATTAAATATTAAATTTTTAAAACTGTTCCATTTAATAATGCTCATTCTTTAAGCTGAATTACTGTTCACGAACTTTTTAGTGGTCTTCAGATGGTAAGGATTTATGCTGTTTTTTCATCAAAATTTTCACCAATCATCTTAAAACTAATACTCTTGTATTAGCAAAGCCTTTTCGTGACTTACACTAAAGTATATATTCAATCTATTGTAGTTTCCTTATTTAATGCATAGTATATGTAAAGTTTACGATCTTTCTTTTAAAAGATAGTTTTTTATATCGAGTTAACTACTCGTGTTCTCTCTTTAAACTGAAACTGAAATCAGATTTTTATTTGTATATATGGTATGAAAATACAATAAAAGTGTCATCGATCAGAAAGATAAGACTTCTGGCGACTCTAAATATTTTAATCCGTCGCTTCAATCTCTATAAGGTTAATAGTTAAAACTTTTCACCTGTTTACTCCAAATAAGTTAGAGAGCTTAGAGTAAACTGCAAAGTACAAAATAAATTCAAGACTTGTAAAACACATTACC
The DNA here is from genome assembly GCA_018873245.2 of Archegozetes longisetosus. Classification (NCBI taxonomy): domain Eukaryota; kingdom Metazoa; phylum Arthropoda; class Arachnida; order Sarcoptiformes; family Trhypochthoniidae; genus Archegozetes; species Archegozetes longisetosus. The sequence goes on along the minus strand of JAEMBT020000009.1, from coordinate 17,327,346 downwards.
TTTACATATATTATTATTAAAATAAATATTTCTAATAGCACAAACCTACGTTACAATTATTTATTTAATTCTACTTGAGTCTAAAAATTGTTATCTTTTAATTATTTCTATGAACAGAGACTTATGGAGTTGAAGTGAAAAGCTTTTAGGAGAAATCAATTTCTTATGAAATAATTGAAACTAATTATAAAAATAACATATTCATTTGTCATTGAAATAATTCTGTTTTATAAGTTCAATAACAAAAATTTGCATCAGTCCGTAAATCAAGTATTCAATGATTATTAAATTAATTGAATGTTTGCTTTTGCTTTTATCACATTATTGACAAGGCTACCGCTTAAGCTTTTGCTAAATAGAGCGCCTCAAGAATATGAATGATGTCTCACGAGAATTATCAAAACTATTATTTTGTCTCATCTAAGGAAAGAAAAACATCATTTATATATGGCGAGATACAATATGGTGTCAAAAATACTTAGGTTCTTAATCAATTGAAATATGTTAACTTCCTTTGATTGTATAAATAATACATTTCGCAAAAATGTTGACATTTACTACTTAAATAATAATATAATTTTTGAAGAAATGTATTTCATAGAATAACAAAAAGATAATCAATATATAATTTGACTTGAAGAACATGACTAACTGTTCATAGAGAATTACTGAATATTTCTAATATTGTTTTATTGACGATACCAGATGACTATCCTGGATTGTTCCACTGAATGAAAGCTTGATCGAAAGCTATGTCTTGACTTCGAAGAAATTTTAGCTTTGTAAATAAAAACATCATTAATGAATCTCAAAGAATAGATGTTTTAAGCTTTCACTAATGATTTCATACTAAGTAATTCATATTAAATATAAGACAGATGAGATCAAGGCGTTAGTCAAAGAATAGCCTATCTTAATAGCTTTAAAAAGGTGAAAAGACATAAATAAGCTAACATATGCTCGTCAACTGAAAACCAACAGTTACTTAGTCTCAATTAAATAATTTTGAGATCAATAATTAAAATCTAATTGCTTATAGTTTAAACTTTCTCGTCATTGAAACCCCCATTTTTGAAAAGATGATTATTAATAGACTATTAGAAGTTATATAATTGATATTTATCTATTTAAAAGATTAAGGTTTTCAATGATAAGAAAGTTTAAACTACAATCTGACCTGGTTGTTGGCAACTCGGTTGTAGACAAACGCGGTTGTTAGCAAATGATTTATTAAGCAACAACTAATCCAATAATATGTTAAAGAGTTGGAATATAGGCGAACCATAGGCGACTTATTTTATACCCATTGACCGGTTGCCTATAACCGGGTCAGACTGTACTAGCAAATGTTACGTTTTTAAATTGATCTTAATATGGTTTAAACTGAGATTGAATGACTAGATATTCGTCTTCGGTTGATTAGCATATATTGACTTTGTATAAGTTCCTTTATTTTTAAAAACACTTTCTAACATAGGCTACACTTCGACTAGCTCGTTCAAACGTCTCATTTTTGTATATCAGAGTGTTGCCTTAATACTTCAACTTTATATGAAATTCGGATTCTGATTCGCAAATCTTCACATGTAATGAATTATTTATGAGAATTTTGATAAATTAACGAAGCAAAATCAGATTCTTTTGAAGGAAGAATGAAATGGGGTTTCGCATATATGCTGGTGAATATTGTATTACTTGTATCACCTGCTCTCATAAAAACACTTATCTAAAGGATTGAGTGAGATTGCATAAATACAGAAGATTTACACATCATTTTACTCAGAGCATTCAAGTCCTTTCTGATTACATCACTCTTGAAATATCAGTCGAAAGAAAAGTAATACCGGCAATGATTCACGAATTGAACGCTATTTATATAATTCAAATATGGAAATCTTGTATTTCTCATTTGAAGTAACTGTATGAAAGAGACGTTGAATAAATTTTAACAATTAAATTCTACAAAGAGTTCAAAACGTGTAGATCTAACTTTGCAATTAGCCGAGTTTCAATTGCTTAATCATTGAAAGTATTTTTATCTCAATTCAATATTGAGTCATTTTCTCTTTTATGTAACTATCCTTCTCATTATTTGTTTAGATCTGTTTATATTTTTCGCATCTCTAATAATATAAGTTCCGATTTTTCCATCGGTAAATCCGTGACTTTTCAAACTAACCTTTCAGTTGTTACAATGGATTTTGGTACAAAGTAACTAATGAAACATAATATTTACTCAAGAAAGTAATTAGTCAAGAGTATCTATGTGCAAAATCAAAATTAAAATTCATGCTTCAGCTTGAAATTATCAAATGAAGAAAAATGCAGTTCAACTTTCATATTCTCTGTATAAATTCCAAAATCTCTATTTGCTTAAATGCTCTAATTAAATGAACTATTATCGCAATTTAAAAAATTGAGCGAATTGATAGACTATTTAAGAAACGTCATTTTTCACTTTTGATAAACGATGTCAACCATAAATGAAAATCTCTTTGGGATTAAATTTTTTTTTCTAAAATTTCACTTTTTGAAGCTTTTGATAAGATTTTCCAGAAGAGCTTATGAAAAATGGTAAAGAATCAATTGTCGACTGAAATAGATCTTGCTACGATTTATATAGTTTGAAGGATCTCAAAATAAAAAGCCAAGTCAAAAATAGAAAAGTTTTGCTTTCCTATATAATAAAAAAATTAAAGTTAGGCTAGCAAATTTCGGATTGTGATAAAAAATTCAATTAACTACAGATTAAAGTATCACAGGGAACATTTTGTATACTATAAGATATTTCTTGAACCATGTTTGCAATCAATTTTTCTAAATTTATTATGACTTTAATAATCTAATAAAAGTTTTCATGACTTGTGCCCTAGTCATAAATTTTCTGACAAAAAATTAATAATACCAGGCTTTATTCTGTTTAGAACTTTTCCGAAAACCTAAAGCTTATTAGTTGGCGCAGTTTAATAATTCCTATATTTTTGCCGTCCGCCTACGACAATATGCTTTCATTGAGAATTTCGAGCTGATGATGCTATAAGATAGACTTGAGGTCTAATGACGCAGCGTAGTATACTTAAGCAGAACTGAAGCTGATCTGTATTTTACTTATTTAATTTAAACTTACTTATTAATAATTTTCTCGTGAGTGTTATGAATAAGCTTTGGGTCATCCGACGTGAGCCTAGCTCTAAAATCTCGAAAGCAATTTCAATAAATTCTCAGCAAACAATCAAAGTAATGGTGAAAATAATTAATTCTAGTTCTATTCAAACCAACTTAAGTGTCACACAACTAATTGAGTAAGTTTATTTTGAAAGCTTTTCATCAGATAATTATCATGAAATATTGTAAACTATAGTTTTCATAATCCCGCATTAAAAGAGTTAATTGAAAAGTATTTTTAAAACTAGCATGGTTAAAACCCAATTGTTGTACTTACTAAATATTTAAAATCCCAAATGTATAAATAACTGAAATTGGTGTCAGGAATTGCTATCAAGCAGGTTCCCACTGATAAGGATATTACGAGTTTAGGCTAAGATTTTCCTGACCCTGAGTTCGGCATATTGCGTGATCTTTTAGTTTAGTGATAAACATTATGAAATTGACAGTTCTATCTTAATGTAGAAAATCCCCTTTGAAATACCCAAATGTTTACACAATAATTTAACCTAAGTCAGAATAGTATCCCAAAGCGGCTTGACGTCATTCTCAGCTTGGTTCAAATTATTTTCAGGGAGAAGCGGCAGTACATCTATGACACCACATAAGTTTAGGTGAAAACAATCAATAAAAGTTGGGGATGTCAAAATTAATAGGTAAATTAAGTTTCTACTTAGCTGCTACGTTAAACAAAACTTTCAACAAAAGCTATTCGACAGTAACACCATATTCATTGGAAATATAAATGCCGAAGCTTAAAGTCATCAAAGAAGTAGAAGTTATATATTCGAATTTTAAGACAATTATAAAAATCACTTTGAAAAGACTAAAACATTTTAAGAAAAAACTTTTCGTTCCCACTTTATTTTGATTTAATTAAGTTCTGATGTCATTTGATATCTATTTCCAACTAGAGAAGCGAGTCACTAAAACTTTAACTCCAATTCTCATCCAAATCCTTTCCAGGAATAAAATTTAGTTTCCACTTCCATGCTATTTCTGTTACCACTACCACGAGGTCTTGACTTGAGACTTGATCATTTCTGAAATGGATCCTTAGAAGAAAGACGCTCTCAACTTTGACCAGAAAATACCAACTGGCTATCGTTAGTCAGAAATCATTTTAACAGATTGTTTGCTATTTGTAACAGGTGTCTAAATATGTTTAGTTACATTTGAAAAGAATGTTACAAATTTTTCCAATTTCATTCGATTCTGATTAAATTTGAAATACATTACATTCCTACAAAAGATAGGAATGAGGTTTAAACTGCCTTCTCTATTTCCAACACTTTTTTACTTTAATCAAGAGAATAAATCGATTGAAATATATATTGCCTCGAGAAGACCGAATGATTTCCAAATTAAGCTGTGTTCGCTCAATAAACTGATTGAAAAGATTTAGTATTCTATTTATTAATCAAGTAAAAAACAAACTTTGTTTTTACTAAGTTAGATAAATAGCTTGCCGGCTCATTGCGTAAGCTTTGAAAACTTGAGTGCGATTTAAGTTGAGCAAATTTTACAATGCCTCTGTTGGTCAGTTGCAACAGGTTTATCTATGTGTTAATAGAGCATACTTCTCAATTTCAAATAAGTTATAAAAATTTATTCCTTTTATCGATATAAGATTTTATTGCTAGTATTTGATCATAACTCATGTAATTCTAGCATTTTAACCCCAACGGAATTCAATCATTAAATAAGAGATGAATAATTTGAAATTTTACACCAGCTGATAATTGACATAAAAAATAAAGCTATAGAACATCTTTACGATTCAAACAAAAGTGACAAGTTTTCTTAAAAAATATAGAAGTTTCATATTTGAGCTTTAACTTGCGATTCTCCTACAAAAGATTTATTCGAATCATTATGGTATCAGATCGAATATTCTTGTTTTAGTTGGCATTTACTATGAAGCCTTCATATTTAACGTTTAACTGCTCTTTAGATATGGAATAAATTGATAAAAATATCTACAAAGACTTATTTTCTAATAAAATCCTTCAATGAAATTGTGAGCACTGATCAGTTTTCATTCTCAATCAAATATAAAACTTATCTTCAGAAACTGAAACATAATGTATAATAATAAAAGTGTAGTCTTAATTATACTAAATCCACCTAATATAGTCAATTAAAACAAGATGTTCTATTGATGTGACACTATAGTTGACATAACGTTAAACGAACTTTCAGAGTTCTAGTCCTTTCGTATTCTACGTATACTTGTTAACTCATGTTTTTATATTAAAGGGGAAAATGCTGGAGTGGTAGTTCACTTAAGTAGTTGATTGATTTTAGCTAAACGCGTTAGAAATTACTGCTAATAACCAGCCGCTCTGAGACTATATCATTATCTTCCTTCGATAATTTCTTATGTTAAAAGAAAAAGATGACCGGCAACTATAGCACTAAGAGTTTGTCTTTAATCGTCAAATAAATTCTTATAAAGTTGGCTATAATATATGTCAAGATTTCGTAATTAGGTAATAAAATCCATTTTTTACATCTTCGAACATGAACTTTATATCTAGGTTACGAAATTTTCTATTGATTTAACAAAAAACAGATTTCATAAGTTTAGGTATAACTAACAAGCAAAAATCATCGTAAGCAAAAAGCCATTTATCAAACAAAAATTAAAATGTGAGAATATTAAAAAAATTCTACATTAAGGAATGTAAGCATTTCTTGGTCAATTATTAGTTTTCAAGTTTTGTAAGCAATAAACAAGTCTGCATATAAAGTGTTTTTTTTTCAGTGATAAGCGACGAAATTTTGGAAATTGCGATAAACTCTTATTTCTATGTATTTTCGGTGAGGAGTTCGATAGAAACGTTATTTAGACCGAAAAAGGCTTAAGTTTCATGGAAAACTGCACTCAGTTTGATTTGATTATCATAAATATTTATGTCTACATTGACTTTTTTCGATTTTCTCAAAAACATATTACGAGGAGTTATCGCAGTTTGGGAAAAACACTTCATATAGCCTCTTTTCGAAAAAAAGATTTTTCCGCTTAAATGAAAAGTATCATTCAGTGAAATGCAAGTATTTTGCAAATGAGAACAATTCTGTAAATTAAATAATGCTGTTTTTAAGTATTTAGAATTCTCTAGATTTAATAAATTACTGGAAGCTTTGTAAATTTTAATCATTATTTTTTAATTGTTTCGAAATAATTGAATTGCAATCACTCTCTGGAAAACTTATTTCTAAGTGGTAATCAATAGTAAAAGGGATTTAAAAGAGAACTATTGAAAGAGAATAAGCTTGAGAAGGTTTCTCGCAAAATGATTGATGATGTAAATTGTTTTCGACGTTTATAACAAAGTATCGACAAGAATTTCATTTACATTTTAACCTGAATAATCAATTTATTTTACGTATGAAATTCATAAATATGTTGTGTAGTCTAAATCGACACGAAATTCTTTTTGAAATAATTGAATTTCTCTTTTGTTTTGAATGACTCAAAGTTGTATTAAAACTTGTAAATATAAGTAGCCTAACGAAGCATACTTCCAATTCACTTGTGTTGAAATATTCAATTTTAAGCTTTTAGTGTAATATATTGTTGTTCTGCAATCACACTTAATGTAGTAATCTAATAAATGCTTTATTGTTAAAATATAGTAAAAATGAAATTAAGTTAAGGAGTAGCGAAATCAAATATGTTATTTGAAAGTAGAAACTTTGAGAAAAGTTTGAACGCCACAGCTATTGCTTGCTGATGTTGGGTCTTAAAAGTTTCAGATTCTATTTGAGGGCAGCGGTCAATTATTGAGTAATTAAGTTAAGTGTAAAAAACGGTTAATCATTAGTTGAACACTTCAAAGCTTCATATTGTGTCATAAAACCATATCTATGACGCTCAGATCAGTCAAACCAATCGTTTGGTTCTCTCAAAACAATTTGAATCATAACTGTTATGATCACTATGACTGTTATGACCTCTGCGACTCGAATTGTTTTGAGTAAACTCATGATTGGTTTGACTGATATCAACGTCATAGAAATCATTTGATGACATAAAAGACAACTGTAAATATGTTAAACCAATAATTTATGAGATATAGATTAATTATGTAACAATTGACCGCTGCCCCTAACTTTTAGTTACTGAAGTTTCCGTTTTAAGACAGTGTTAGCACCTCCTGGTTGCTGGCAATTGCCTTAACGGATATTGAAAGCTAGAAATAGTAGTTCCAACACATGTCTAGTTTTAACTCCATTCTAGAAATATTCGATTAAAATATTATGTTTTTAATAACTGTCTCATGAATAGTTAGTATTTATTAATTCTAACTTATTCTTACTTTTTTATTTACTCTTAAGCTCATATTTAAAATGGAGTGGCTGCAATTTTCTAGGTATAAATAAGATTTTTGACTGTTAGTTATTTACTAAACTAACATTTGAGAAAACTGCGAATCATAGTAAATCGAGTAAGCGTCACGTGTGGCACTTATGTTCGTTCAATAACAACCTAACCAGAACTACTTTCAGAGTGTTACTTATTTTTTACTCTTAATAAATCGATGAATTCGTGCTCTTTGTTAGAACACGTTCTGTTTTAGTTTTGCTGAAAAACTGTTAAATAACATCTAATCATAGTTTTTCGTGATGATTTAAAGAAAATACAGTCGAGGTTCAAAAATGAAATTCTTAGTGATCGGGAAATGACTACTTCAAAATGATTGTAACTTGAGTAACAAAGTTGAGTGGTATGCTCAAACTCTACGAAATACGATATCTGATCACAAAGTTTTAAATTGTAAATAAAGTTATTTTTCATAACTTTCAAAACACTCCAATTTGCTTAGAATGATTATTTCCTCTTTTCAACCTATCTTATACTTATTTAATAGTGATTAGTTAAATTCAGATATTTTTACAGCGTCCATGTAGATGACATTTTTGTGGCCAATTATCAATCTAAAACTGTAATTTTTACACTCAAGGATATTATTTCAGTGATAATTTGTCAATTACTCGAAATAATTGCCGATTGTTTAAATCCAGATTGAGGCTGCTCTTGTTACTAGGTAACTATTTATACTTTAGATTATGAGATAGGGCGACCAAGCGTCTAAATTTGAGCTGAATAGCCTAGATTTCAGGTTAACTAGTCAAGAGTCTAGAGTGGATCCCAATCTGAAAGCATTTTGTACGGATTTCAGAATGAATAGACAAACTTGTTACAAATGTTTTGTTTTACTAACGATTCAGCGCATACTAGTTCTAAATTGAAGTTTTCTAATCTTTTGAAGTTCCTAATATTCAATTCTTCGTTCGGAACTTCACAATAATGTTAAACATAGCTTTAACTTCCTAATGCTGCAAAATCACCAAGTGAATTTTGCTATTTTTTTTTTGAAATTTCACAATCTTTCTATTCATGAAGTACTTATATAAATTAGAAGTTATAAGAAACATCTCAAAGGGAATCTCTGACTTTTACGTTCAAATTTGAGCTTGATAAGACTTGTTCATTCTATTTTAAGAGTAGTAAGATTGACTAAAACATAAATAATTTAAAGGCGGCACTATTCAACTGATAGTTCACAAAATTCTAGTCATCCAACTTTTACCGTTTGTTCTCTGCAAAATTTTGAATAAACTCAGTTGCAATTCTTTACAAGTAGATTTAAATTTTAGGTTTTGAGGGAATATATTTGAATATAAGACTTCAACATTCAGCATAGGGCTCGTGTTTCATCATTTTAAGATATGAAAATAGATTTTTCAATTTGTGTGAAGAAGTTTAATTTTATGCTTAAAATTGAGTTTTTTTTATTTCTGCCTCAAAGCTCTTTGCGTTATGTTGAAATAATATACTAGTCCATAGTCATTAAGTCTCTCCTCATGTATTGATGACTCAATCTTTAACGATTAGTTAACTAGTCAGAATATAAGGGATCGTCAAACGGATATTAACTCAACTAATTTCAGACTGCAAATCGATTCTATATTTTGGATAATCGCTAAATCACTTAATACTTTACACGATATCAATAACTTTATAGGTAAAGGTTTAATTAAACTAACTTTAAAGCAATCCATACAGTGCGACTTCTCAAAAATCTGCAACTTGATCATCTAAAATTCCACAGCGAATGAATAATGTGAGTTAGGAGAAGGAAACTTCGTGTGGTATCATTTAAATGATGTCGTAAACATTTTCCACCATCGATTAAATAATAGAATGCTTAAAGCTCATAAAATCTGGTACTTTATGTGAATTCATTTACACATTTATTCTCTTTTATTTATTATCGCTTAGCAATTTGCAGATGCCTTATGATAAAGTGGCTATTTATCAAGTCATTCAATTCAGCTCATAGTTATGAGTACCGCCATAACTGCATAAGGAATACATGCCCGCTAAAAGTTCTCAATCTAATTACTATTCAAGTATAAAATTGAACAAGAGCAAGCATTACGAAATAAGCGTATTTGATTCAAATGTAAATAACAGTAAAACTGTCTTAATCTTAGTGTTAATTCCCTATTACTAGAGTTAAATGAAAAATTCTCTCCCAAACAGATATATTGTGCACCACTTTGCTCAACTATCTAGTTACGCACTGACTATGAAAATAGATGCTAAACTCTAGTCTTTAATCTTAGAGCTTCGTAGAGAGAGAGAGAGAGAGAGAGAGAGAGAGAGAGAGAGAGATGCAGCCTTATTCACAAATAACACTTAAGTTAAGGGTGAATTTTCAAAAAATTGATAACTCGTAATCTTCCATTTTTAATTTTCTCTATATTCAGCCTATAGAATCTTAGCGAAGTTAAGTTTTAATTGCGAAAGTTTCAAACCCAAACTCGCATTCCTTCTTATACCGACAATTTGGTTAAGTCTCAAGTAAAGTCCATGAACACTGCTGATGAACTTTCGACAAGTACTTAATATCTCTTTAGTACATCACTTGAGAGTTTTGCTGCGAAAAATTTAAGTTTTACAAATATTTTGCGAATTAAGAAACAGAAAATTTTGGTTTGGTTTTTGAAACCAATAGTGAAATTGAAAGTCACTCAATTGATTGGCAAAATTAAAATAAAGCCTTATAAATCCAAAAAAATATAGGTGAAAGAAGTCGAAATCTAAAAACTTCAGCAAAATGTAGAGCTATAGAAATTACTGACGTTGAACAACTCTAGAAACAAACGGGTGAAATGTAGTATATTTTGATATTTTCAACTATAAAATAAATAAATCTTCATTAAATATTTGAATATCATCTGCTTCTATTTGTAAATTTAGCTGCATAATAAAATCTAAGCATTATCTTATTTGTGATGGGTTTCCATGAATGGTTATGAATCATTCTAATATGAAATTTTAAAAATCTCCACATTTGTGTACTATTTGAATGACCATATCTCTATTTCTAAACTTTTCGTAAGCAACAGATTCTCGTTTTTAAATGATAAAAGCCTTTTTAGTATAATGATACCCAGAGAAGTTTAATCATACCCCGGAAAAAATACTTTCGTGCATAACTTCTAAGCTTTTATATTAAAACTACGAATTATGTATGATAAAACATATAAAATATCAATTACTATAATTTACTATTATTGTTATTATAAATTCATTTTTTACATAAAATCTCTATATTTTTTTTATAAAAAATGGCATCAATATTGAATATTTGATGAAGAACCTTAATCCAATGTTTTCCTCAGTTACAATTAATTTATTCAAATGAAAAAAGAATTATAAGTTGAATTAAATTATTAACCGGTCCTTACTGTATATAATCCATAGTTTTAATATAAAAGCTTGGAAGTTATGCACGAAAGTATTTTTCCGGGGTATGATTAAACTTTTCTGAGTATCATTATACTAACAAGACTTTTATCATTTAAAAATGTGAATCTGTTACGCACAAAAAGTTTAGAAATATAGATCTGGTTGTTCAAATGCGACTCAAAATAAATAAAATTTTCTATCAAATAGTACACAGATATGAAGATTTTCATATTCAGATTTTAATATTTTAATATTAGAAGGATTCATACTTTTCATGTACTAATTTTGATTTAATAAAAAACTTATTAAAGGTGGAATTCAGTACAGTCGATCGAAAAAAGTTATGCATAGATCCCGGATTAATCTCTGATGCGTTTGGATAAGATAAGAGGGACGAGACAGAAATTGAAACTATAAGTTTATAGCGTCAAATTATAGCATTACTCAGTAATTAAAAAACATAATATGAGTAATAGTGTTATTCGTAACTGAAGTCAGTTTATTTGATATTCATAAGAAAAACAATATGTCATAGAATGAAAGTTACTGATGAGATATATCAAACTATTTCAATCAAAATAGTTCAACAGTCAACTTTGATTCAATTTAAATAATTTTAATGATGAGTCGGACCGCTTTCTCGAGATATCACTTCTTGTAGCACATGTGACATTGACTCAACTAACTTAATACAAAAATGAGTCAAAGTCTATTTTATCAAAGTTCCAAACTAATCTTAAGTATTCATTTATTGATCAATATCACTAAACGTAATACAGATCTGAATGCGTTGTTGAGCCCTTAGGTTTATCAACTCTTCTGCATCTTTTTATTGATGATAAATACATAAATTTTATCTGTCGACGGTATCATTATTTTTGTAACTCCCTTAACTATAGATGTACATAAGCAAAATTTCGAGCTTTGCTCTGCACTTTAAGCTGAGTTAAATAAGTTGAAGCGCAAATCATCGGAGCAAGTAACACGATTTATAGAGAAATCATTCAAAATTGATTCCAAAATAGTTTAAACTGCTTTTTAAACTTCATTACTTTCTATTCAATACCCTTAAATTTTTAGTTGAAATTCATCTTATCGTATTCTTACATGACAAGTATGGAGGCTCATAAGTACACCTGAGAAGTGCAGCTCAACACAGTAATATTTTGAGCTACTCAGCTTCAAGCTCACACTTTGGGGTTATATGCACCTATACAAGTCATAAATAGTAACTTGCTCGGCATTAAGTTTTGAAGCATCTTTATTAGGTAAGCGTAAAATGCTTAAAGCTGCTGAAAAATGACTTAATTGTATTGCTATAATTGCAATAACTATAATGCTATAATTTACTTTCAAACTTAATGCAGTAGAACCTCGTTATTTTGGACCTGCTTCTGCCAAAAAACTTTGCTCAAAATAGCGTGTTTTCAAAATAGCCTGTATATTGAAAAAAGTTCGAAATAAAGACTTTGCTCAAAATGCAATATTCGAATGATTAACGCTAAAATTTGATTTAGATTGCGACTCAGATTTGAGGTTCGTCCACGAATCTCTGGAACCTGAACTGCTCAATAGTCTTGATAATAATGATTTTTTTGTGAAAATTTGATGTGTTATTATATCTTGAAACTATTTGACAATATTTCAAAATAAAGAGGTACACAATAATATAGACTTACTTTCAAATTGGTTCGAAATACCGAGTATTTCAAAATAAGCGGTTTCAAAATATCGAGTGTCTACTGTATTTATTATAGAATATAAATTACTTTATGATAAAAATTCAACACTCTTTTTGTTGTTAATAAACTCAAATAACTGTTGTCGGCTAGAACTAAATTTGCAGTAAAATCATCAGCTTTTATCATATTAGGGTTTTGCTTATGTAATACGGTTTTTTAACATTATGTTTGAGGTCAATTTTGAATCAGTAATCGATTGTTTACAAACGTTTTTGGAAAGTCATCCAAAAGAGTGATATCTGAACTCAAATTATTGACAAATAATCTTTAAATAAACTGTGTTCAAAATGGCTGAAGAGTTTCCGACTAAGACTTACATAAGACATTGTTTGTTGTATGAATTTGATCGAGGATCAAATGCTACCGAAGCCGCACAACACATTCGGGACACATATGGTCGCAAAGCTCTGAGTGTGAGTCAGTGTCAGCGATAGTTTTCGCGCTTCTGAAACAACGACTTCAGTGTCGAAGATAACCCTCAATCCGGACGACCAGTGCAATTTTACTAACAAAAACCGCATTACATAAGCAAAACCCTAATATTTTGTATCTCGTTAATCTAATTATAAATTTGGGTCAATTTTCGGCAAACTCTTTATCTATTGACTAAAAGCATTTCTTCTTCAGAATAAATTTACTACATTTAACTGTATAATTATTACTTTCATTCTCATCCATAATATTGATAGCAATTTGATCATGAACATTTTGAGGCGTTAAGTATCAAAATTCCTGAAATAATAAATGGTTGTAAATTATTATGCGTGCACTTAATCAAGATTCTTCATATCAAGATTAATCGATGTTTTGGACTTTGATTTAATGCTTATCAAAATAAAATTTATTTTATCTTAGTAACTCATACAATAATATAGATCAGTAGTAAACATAAGATTCAGAGGAGATATACAGTCTGAGTCATTAAAATGCGCATTTTGAAAATTAATCTTTCAGGTTTTTCAAAACATTTCGAAAATGATCAAGTATAGACAAAAACTTTATATGAATCAATTGTACCCTTTAACATGACCTATCTAATGACCACTCATATATTGCTATGTGCAGTACCGTTTTAACCCCAATAGGCTAGAAAAAATAATTAGACTAATTTTCGAAACTAAATATCTCGGAAACCACATGTTAAATTTGAATGAAATTTCTAACTTTTTAGACAAGTATAATCTACTTTCAAAACCACATTTAATTATTTTTATGAATTGTCGAGTAACAAATTTTTCGTAGACGGAGTAAAAATTATGATTCGATAAAGCCAATCGGCGAAAATTTCTTATGGGGGACTAGGGTTCAAGAAAGAAATTTTTATAGACTATAATACAAATTCCTTTTAGATATGAATAAAAATTTGTAGTTACTACTTACTCTTCCATAGGAAATTTTCGCCGAATGGCTTTACCGAATCATAGTTTTTACTTCGTTTACGACAAATTTTTTATTAGACAATTCATAAAAATAATTAAATGTGGTTTTGAAAGTAGATTATATTTGTTTAAAAATTTAGAAATTTCATTCAAATTTAACATGTGGTTTCCGAGATATTTAGTTTCGAAAATTAGTCTAATTATTTTTTCTAGCCTATTGGGGTTAAAACGGTACTGCACATAGCAATATATGAGTGGTCATTAGATAGGTCATGTTAAAGGGTACAATTGATTCATATAAAGTTTTTGTCTATACTTGATCATTTTCGAAATGTTTTGAAAAATCCGAAAAGTTAATTTTCAAAATGCGGATTTTAATGGCTCAGACTGTACTCTGAAGATGACAAGCATAGAAGTATTTGATCAAACTCATAATGCCTTTCATGTACATTGACACTTTTTATTTCTAGTTTTTGAAGTAGGGATGCCAACACTTAATCGAATGAAAGCTGGAGAAGGAATTCCTAAGTAGAAACTATAGGGTTATTTTTGAGAATTACTTACAATAAAATTAAAATCAAAGGGAGGTTAAATGGTTATATCTTAATCTGCAGCTCTACACCTACGTTGAAGGTTGAAGACATTTCCCTAAAGACTAAGGGTTGACATCTCTAGATTAAAGATACGATTTACACTCACTTAACATCAAACCTATGGGAAAGCTGACAGGCTTTTTATGCTTAAAATAGTTGTCGTTTGAATGCCAGACTTGCAGTAAAGTTAATTTCCTTGGATAATATAATGTAATATTAAGCTTGGATGACTATTCCACTTATTATCAATGACTGTAAGTGAGTAATCTTCCAGGTAATGTATGGCCGTGTTTAAATTACTTCTAGGTGAGTTCTGTGTACATTTAAGACCATTTTTAGTATGGGGCTTTTCACAATTTCCTGCCAGGGGTCCACAGTGCGCACGCATTATCTGAATAGAACTTACATTCTGTAAATAAATAGTGCCTCATATTTCGCATTTTTCCCATAACATGTCTTATCAATTGCTTAATGATAATGTGGAACAGTGGTTAATTGAACGTATTCGGTGTATCGCATATCGTGAGATGAGAAATGAGCTCGTGAGCGCGGTATTCAACTATCCGTGGTCAGCAACCCATCGGAGAGGTCGCAGATTATTGACAATCTATTTTCAGTCAATAAATGGTTGAATATCGCGTTTCACGCGCTCATCTCTCCACGATATGCGATACGCCTCAATCGGAGGTCACTTTGAAATTTGAAATTATTGTAAATAATGCACACTTATAAGTTCTTTATAATTACAATAAAATGAAGGTTTTAGTTCACTTTGTTATTGACATGTATCCGTGGTAAGAAATTATGAAAGTCCTATACTTCATAATATAGGGTGACAATTCGTATCGCAACGATTTTAAAGCTGCATAACTTTTTTATTAGTTAAGATTTTCAGCTAAAAAGTACATCAAATTAAAGAAAAAGAATTATATTTTTTCTGACGTCATACAAATAAATTCGATTTCGATGCATTTGATTCTATCAAATGGTTTGATTTTTGAAATAAATAAAAATGGCTTACTCTAACAGTAAACTCTACCAATTCACTGGCGCTAGTGGTTCATATCCCTGGCCAGTCTGTCCTCCAGACATTACTAATTGTGACTATTTTTTGTGGAGATATCTCAAAAACAGTTTATACAATTGAGATCAGAGATATTGAACACTTAAAAAATACATCAGAAGAGAAATGAATCAAATCAATAATAATAGAGATTAATTGCTATTTGTCTACCAGTCTTTACAATCCAGAATTGTAGGCTGTATTAAAATGAGGGTCAATTTCTTTATTATTAAAAAATATAATTCTTCGCTTTAATTTGATTTACTTTTTAGTAAAATATCTTTAATAATAAAAAATTGATGCCCCTTTAAAATCGTTGGGATACAAATTGTCACCCTATATAATATAAAATTAATGTTGATATAATATCTTATAAGTAATATTCCACTAGAAGATGTGAATGAGAAAAATGTTTATTGCTTCAATAAAAATATATAATAGCATTAATGTTGAGTTTCGCTACTGTTGAGCTTCAAACCGTTTGCTTAACTTAATAAAAGGCTAAAATACGTTATCAATTTACGAAGAGCACCTAAGCATGCCCTTTGACCCATAATCTTTGGTTGAGAAGAGAATATCTAAATAGTTATTCATTTACTATCATATTGATCATCAGGTAATCAAGTGAAAGTTATGTCAAATTCAATAATTACAAACCAATTCAGTGATTTTATAAACACTTCTGCTTGAGAAAAATATACAAGATTTATAGATATATCTTTAAAAGAAAGCTATGCAAAATTTTATCCATCAATACATTATTCTCTTATTTCCCAATTAATTCTGAGAGATTTGCATATGTCCCTCGTAATAAATCCACAAATCATGAAAGGAATGAGTTTTGGAATTACTTTACACAGATATTTGACACTTATATCAGTAAACAGATGAAGCGTTAAATAGAGTCGTTAGGACCCTTCAGGTTTATCTCAATTCTAGAATATTAGCTTTCTATATGTGTCATTTCTATTCTATTCAAGTCTGTCGTACGAGTACTACTACTAATGTTAACATTTTCTTCATTCATTCGTGACTGTTTCCGGCAAAACATAAACTGATATAACTTTTTAGCACCTTTTCTGAAACTCGAGTTCAGATAACAGTAGATGAAAGGATTGTAACTGTAAAAAGATTAAAAACATCGAAATATGAGATAAATGAAAAGCTAAAATAATTTAATTTAAATATTACTGGACTAACCAAACAGATGACATCGCAAACCAGTGACACAGAAGAAATATATTGAAGTGACGAGAAATTAGTCCAAAATCCACCAAAAGATGATATGTATTTAATGGAAACCTTAAGTTTCACAATCAAATCAACGAAATTATCATTAATTAACTTATCAGTTTAAAACATTTTAGTTCTCAGTTGAGTTATACTGACCAACAAATGGCAAATGCAGCGACCACTAACACCAACATAATTATTCGTTTCTTACGAGCTTCTGATTGAATTCTTCTTCTCTCATCATTCGACTGACCGGCAATTGTTCCCTGTTTTGACACAATGTGTCCAATTTTCACATAAAGCCATATCGTTATACTTAAGGGTATTAAGTATTGAGTTGTGAACGTTTCGACTGAAAGCCAAAGCCCAAAATCTAAGTTTACATCAGGATAATCAACATAACATCGAACAAAATTTTTAACTGTCGGAATTGTAATGGTCTTATTGAATATTGAGTGTGGTAGTGATAATAAAGAGGCCAACAACCAAACGGATCCAATTATAATCGATAACTGAATAGAAGACAGAGATTTCGATAGAGTACTCCTGAGTGTCCACCATCTGTGATATGCAATAACAGTCATAGTAAAAGTACTGACATAAACACAAGTGACCTGAACAAAGGGTACCGAAATACATAGAAAACTACCAAAAGGCCACGAATCTCGTAATAATCGAATCACATTAAATGGTATATTGAATGCAGTCATCACAATATCAGAAAAGGCCAAACTCGCAATCAATATATTAGTTGTTGTATACATTTTCTTCTTTCCAAACACTATCACTTTTACAACTAATAAATTTCCCAAAAGAGATATAATCACAATAAGAGAATAACAACAAACAATCAGAATATTCTTCAACAGTTCTTCAGTACTTAATGGCTTATTATGCTTTTGACGAATTAATTCCAACAATTCTGCCAAATAATTAGAATCACTAAAACTATCATTATTTGTATGAACAAATGTCAAATTCTTATCAGTTAATGTGAAATTTGTTGAGATTTGTTGAGTCATTTTCAAGTTAGACACAGATACGGTATTCGATATTAAATCAATAAAAGTTTCTCTTATATAAATAATTGAATCTTAACTACACTTTTAAATTATATGAACAAAAATATAATTTTAATACAAAGTTGACAAACATTTATTCAGAATATGTTAAAGGCTGAGATGTTTTACAAACTCTTTCACTGAATAGAAGTTTACAGATGTCTACCAAACTTGCGTTTAGTTCGAATAACACTCTTTCCTGTGGTTTTATAAGATTTATTCAACAGTTCTGATTAGCTTCAATATAACTTCCACAAAAGTGACGCATGTCTAGTGTCCCACATCTTGTCTTCAGATACAGGCCTAGCTTTCATTTATTAGGTCTTTGCATTTGAACTGATTTTTTTACTGTACATCACAACAAATTATGCTCTCGAATTACTCTATCCATTATGTTTTTTGCACATAAGACTATCTTTAGTTAAAACATCATTAATAAAATTATTTTTCTGAATTGCTTTCGATATTATGTTTAACACCTGAAGTATTGGGAAAAATCTAAATCTTATTAAGTTTACTTTTAGCTAAATAAATTGAATAGACTTTTGTTCTAATTTGATAGCTATTGAAATTCAATCTAAGAACGCAAATGAACTGATGCGAAAAATTCTAATATATTTATTCTTTAACTATTATTATTCTTCACGCTTCTCTGAATCGAATTATGAACAATTCCTTAATCTCTACTTGTATTTTTAAAAGCTTATTTTTTATTAAAATTCGTTAGATTTCAACAGAAAAGAATCTTTAACAAACAAGTATTCATTATACTCTTTTTAACTCTATTTGATGACAAAATATTCGCATTTATTAATCATTGGAAGTCATTTTATCATTGATACCGAATTTATTTTATCTTCTCTTTTGTTTGACTCTATCTTCATATAAAAAGTATTTCAAAACTAAATAAACCTTAATCATGAAAATGTTTTAAGTTTTAGAATCAGTATTTTTGTTCAATTTGAAACTACGATTTGCAACGAGAATAGCTCAATTGATTGAGCCTAAGTGCGAAAGCCATTAAATGAAATAGTAGATTATGTTTTGAAATAATCGTTTTGAATAGCTTCGATCTCGTGTTAAAATTCAATAACGATGAACAAGTAATCGAATTAAAATGTAATGAAAAAAGTAAAGATATTGGAGATGGATGCTTTTTTATTTTCAACTTAATATAATTGAGTTTGAAAATGATTCCTCGTGAAGTTATGATAGAATTATTCCTGAACTAGAAACCCAAGAAATTTTCTTTTATTATAAAGTAATTTGAATATAAACTTCTTTATATGAACGATAGGATTATCAATGATATATCAGAAATTTTTTAACCTCCAATACAGTTATGTCAGAATAAATTCTAGCGGTAAGAAAAAATTAAATTTTTAGGAATTAAGTTTCAACTAAAAAAGTGAATTAATTAAGACAAATAAGAATTTTTCTCTATCAATAACTGATTTCTATTTGATTGAAAAAAATTTTACAAGTAACTGATTATCAAGTGATAAAGTGCTTTTTGTTAGTCATTTCATACATATTAGTCATAACTGGCTTATTTTCATTCAAAGTTGTAAAGTTTTGGTACTGATTGAGCTTTTATTTCTCAAAAATTAGATGCTCAGTGTTTTTCAATGGAAAACAATTTTTAACTATCTATCAGTAACTCACTGGTAAAATTTATTCTGACATAACTGTCACTTTCCTCATAATAGAAGAATGCATACTCTATCTTGGGGTAAAAGCAAAAGTCATTTGATAAAAGTTTCAATCAAAATAAACACTAATGAATAACGTTTTAAATATTTAACGAAGGGACAATTTTTCTTTTGATCGAATTGATCAATATTAAGTCATCGAAAAAAGTTGAACGTCTGTGTATCGAAGACAACTATTAATCTAATAATAATCGCAATTTGTAAATCTAATAATAGTCGCAAAATTATTTTCTATTAGGTTAAATTTCGATAATTTATTATCAATTTTGTAGAATGCACTCTAATTTATTTAATTAAAACATGATTCCCTTATGAATAAGAGATGTGTTTAAAAGCTAAGACATCATTCATGATCCTATCCTTCATATGATATGCTGTGCAGTTAAGTGAGGGTAAAGTTGACAGAGGATAGTACGCTTTACAGAGTTTAAATTTTAATGTTAAAGATTATAAATTCATATTCAACATAACATTTTTTCTATTACTAATAATATTTCATCCCAGAAATGTGATAAAAATTTTGAATCTGATTTTAACCATCTGTTTGCAAAATTTGAGTAAAATTTATTCTAAATTGACCATTCATATTTAATGTGAACAAATTGATGATACTATCACCTCCAAAAGTCTCCGTTAAACTCTGCGCCAAAATTTAGGGGAAAGAGATTTAATTGAAATAAAACTTTAATTTTTACCTTTAAAAAGTTTATAGTAACGATAGTATGCATTCATAAAATAATTTGTGATAGTGAATTCTATAACATTCTCTTAAGATTTTAACTATAATTTTCTGAGAAATTTGAATTTTACAAAGGCTTTTGGAGATGATATTACAGGGTTGCCACGAACCTTTTACCCGGGGGTTACAGAGAAAGCCATTAGAGATACAAATATGAATAATATATCAAAATGTTAGTTTTTTAAAATGGAAATAATTTATTTAGTCAATAATCAGTATGTTTTCCATTAGCAGCTATTATAGCAGTAATTCTTGAAGAATATGAGCATAAAAGTTTAACAAAAAGTTAAGTATCTTTTTCCATTGAAGTTAAAACTTCTATAATGTGATTTTTCAAGACTTCAGCAGAAAATCTGTTAGAACCAGACTCATCCAACATTTTCTTCTCAACTAATTTACTACTTGTTTATATGTGAAATTACTTAATTCGATACTATATGGCGCTACTAAATCCTATCGATAGAAATTTTAAAGAAAACGTTTACACACTTCAATTCCGTTTTAAAAAACAATTAATTTGATATATAATTCATATATGTATCTTTTCTAGTTTTCTCTGTAACCTTCGGGTAAAAGGTTCGTGGCAACCCTGTACATATTTAATATTTTACTTCAGTCAATTGAATCACCAGTTTTAATCAAGGTTCTAGATAGTAACTAAAAGCATATGAATCCATGAGGGTAAAAAATAGAAATGTATGAGTTTATTCCAAAAATATCTCAATAAATAGTTCCAGCTAATAGTATAATTAGTTTAGACTTTTTGTATGTATTATTCAATTGTTCAATTGGTCTCAAAATCGTGTATTAAAGCTTTATTAATATTGAATATGACTGCAATGTTTATGAGATATCAACTTTTAGGAATAACCGACTCTGACAGAGTCAGATTTGGATTCATAATATTATCATAAATATAGTAATGAAGATCTAGTACCAAATATAAACCATTAAATGTTGACAAAATGAGCATTTTGGCAGAATCTAATATTCTATAATATTATAACATAAAAACTAATAATATAACAAAGAATATTATTAACAATATTATAAAAAAATAAAAGAATCAAGTTTTAAATATTCTCTTGAAATATATAAAGGTATTCGAGAGAGGAATAATTTGCTACTACGTAACAAATGTGGAAATTATAACCATATTGTTCGTAGTGTAACCATTCTCCGAAGTGATTTGGATTTAATCAATGTGTATTTGTGATAATAAAAAAATGCCAACTCAATTACACGTCTATTTTATTATAAATATTAAAACTTTCTTATTGTACTTTTGAATGCCCATAATTTTTTATCTAAAGGACGCCTAAATTACGTCTAAATATGCCAAGTTAAAGCTATTAATCTTAGTCCATGCTATCAGTAAACTAATAATATAACAAAGAATATTATTAACAATAATGAAAAAATGCATAAAAAAGTTCATTATGCCCATTTTTTAAGTATTCAATTGACATATTTATGAAAGGTATTCAAAGAGTTAATGGTCAACAATTTCTGCCGAACTTACTGCCGCAATTTCTTATACCACGACCCAAGAAATAATCATATTTCGCTCCTGTTCGGTGAGCGGCTGACCATTAACTCTTTGAATAGTGAATTCCACTTCATAAAAAATGTGTGCAATTTTGTTTTAATAGCAAAATGCACACAATGAACTTTTATTAATATGCATTTGCTTTATTTTGTCTTATGTGATGAAACTCTTATAATTTTCTAAGTTGAGATAAGTTATCAATAATTTACTGATAGCATGCACTTCTGTTAAGGAGTTATATCTAGATTATGCCTGATTTCAAACTTGTACTGTACCATCACTTCAAAAATTAAGTAGTAAATTAGTGAATTTATACTTAACAGTAAAGCATTATTCTTTACATCGCATTTACAAATTTAACCTAATACTAAAGTTTAAATTAAGAGTTAAAACTTCATTATCAATCAGTTCAATAGATATTAATTTTGTCTGCTATGCATTAATGTGTATATTTTTTGAAGTATGGGGTTATTTTTGAAATCTAATATTGCATCAGTAATAGAAAATTAGGTATTTATTTTTAGCGTCTTTGATGTAATATTACTAAAGGTTAGTCTCATCGATTAATGTATATTAAGCAATAATTAGTAGCCATTTTATGATAGTAAAGTCCTTAATTGTGAGAATATTAAAAGAAAATCAACGCTTATGTCTCGTTAAATGGAGTGATTCATAAATCAAATGATAAATAAATGATGTCTCATGAGAATTATCCAAACGATAGATAAATTTTTTATTTGGAGGCATTGCATTAATAATAAGAAAATTCATGTTAAGAACGTCAGGAATTATCTGTAATAAGAATCACAATTGTATTCACTACTATACGATAGAACTAATTGGATCCGATGTCTAGTATTATTAAGTTCTTAATATGAAAATATTATACTTTGATCAATAATAATGGGTTAGTTAAAAGATTAGTTTCGCTATTTGTACTAAGGCTGAATCTTATTGAAAAAATGTATTCAGTTAAACGACTGAAGGTAAAAGCTTTCCTGAAAAACATAACTAAACTCTGAACAACCATTATTTATTCTAAAAATTTCGTGATGTCTATAACACATTTCTAGAATTTTGTAAATATTCTCTAAACTTAAGTTCAAGAAATAGCTCAAGAAATAGCTCAAGAAATAGCTCAAGAAAAGCTTGATAGCTTACTAAAAACCGAAATGAGAATATTATATGGTTAAGAAGCAATGATTGTTTAAAGATTTCACTAATGTTTCCATACTACTTGAAAATTCTATTCAAGTAAGCTTTTAATATCATAAGAGTGAAAAAACAGGTTGAATCTAAATTTCACAGTCAATGAATTCTTCAATATAAGAAATTCTTATTTATGTAGCAAAATGTCATATGATATAAGTAATGTTCACTACTTATAACGGTTTTGTTACTTTCATCACCTATTCTCATGCAAACGTTTTATTCATTGGATTGAGTGAAAGTGTATAACTGTACAAATACACGAAATTCTGGGCATGATTTATTTAAGATTTAGTGCTAGATTATTGAAGCATCGTAGCTGTTTTTCTGCCAACTTCTCTTCCAAAAAATAAAAACAAGAGTATTTACTCGTAATTATTCATTGATTGATTGCTATTTGTACTAATAAAAAGAAGTTTGTATTCTACATGAGAGATCAACTATATAGAAGATTAGCTCAACTCATTTTGACAATAAAGATATAAAATTAGTCCAAATGAATTGAATGTTATTTGTTTTATTGAATGTTATTGTTTCAGTTCCTTCGAACGTAGAAAGTATAGTTACTCTATTCATTTCTGTCATCGTTTTCCTCAACTTTTGCCTCTATCTGTCTATTTTTTCGGTTTGAAGTCATTACTTTCCGTATCTTGGTCCAGAGTACTATTCTTTCAAAAAATAAAGTAGTGAATTGCAAAATATATACTGATCAGTAAAGCATTATTCTTTACATCATAGACTTTACAAAGTAGAATGGTTGGTTTCACTGAGTGAGTGGGCGAAGCATTCTGATGGACCTTAAATATTGTTCATCTAATGACGCACTTCAGAAAATTATTATAAAGATGCCACCAATAGTCTAGGAGATATGATTTTTAGTGATTTTTAAATAATAGACTCTATGGAGAAAAGTCAAAATTTGATAATTAATTAAGAAAAAGCATAACTTTTATTTCCTTGAAAATTGGTTCAACGGAAGTGTATGAAAGGCAGATACTTTTGGGAAAATTTCAAGTTGGCTAAACAAACGGAACCATCTCAAAATGGTAATTGAGCTTTTGAATTTGAATCTAAATGCAAACAAACTGTAATTGAGTTTCTTTTAAAAAGTAATTAGTACTTTATGATGTATTTATAACTACATATTGGCTCTAATAAGATTAATTCAGCTTATACAATACTGACAAGGACATTAGAGAATTGTCATGTTCAACAAATTTTCAATATACTCACAGAAATCTTATAAATAGTTGTGAAAAATAATGTGAGAATTTCCTACTCAATGTGTATACATTGACCCCAAATTGGGGCACGTAATCTTTCAGTATTCTTATGTTATAGGGTAGTAGAAAGTCTTTCCGATACCTCAATTTTGTTAGATTTCTTAAATATCTTTATTACGATGATATTCGATTATATGAAACTAATATGAACTAATCTTTAGAACTATATGTATTAATCAAATTAACATTAATTTTAATGAAATTTCCAAAAGTTTAGTTCAATAAAAGATTAATTGTAGTTAAACTAAACTAAAGAACTAATCATGTTTTAAAATGACTAAATTATTATCTCAATTTATGTCTCGTCCCTGTTATTTTATCCAAGGTTGTCAGGGATTAATCCGGGATCAATGCATAACTTTTTTCGGTCGAGGTACGTTGATTTGGAAAAATTCACTTCGAAATCAAATTACTTTGAAGCCTACAGAAACAGATTAACTGCAAAACAGAATGATAGAAAACCCCAGTCATTCATAGGCTGAACTTTAGAGATAAGTTAACACTGATCTCGATAGATGTTAATAGGCTTTTCGATCATTAAGTTAATAGCAAGCAAACAAAGTACAAATGATTAAGTTTTGTAAAATGAATCAAACCTATTCTAATTGTCACCTTGTATAGAAAGTAATAGTTTGAACTAAAAATTATGATACTAAAAAGTCACCTTTTTCATTAAATAAAATATTTCATATTGTTTGATAGGGTGATCATATAGTATGCGATCGCTGCGATCCGAACTTTAGAAGAAATGCATGTATGAGAGTCATTCACCATCAATGTACTTTATAAATCAATATACTATGAATTTCCAGTGTAAATTTTTGTGAAAATGAGTAAAATAATTCTAAAGTCTTGTAGTCCAGTCTTGGTTTCTATAAAAGACATGCCAGCATAGGTTTTGTGCATCAGTTTATTTCTAGTGGCCTTAAAGGCCCTGATGAAAGCAATTGATTTTTACTCAATAATTAAGGACAATGAAACATGTATACTATTTTATATTATTTACAGTATTGTGTATAAACTTTAATGTAAATTTCTCACATACTGAAATCGCACGCTACACTTATAATCGCCTACTATGATCACAGGAATCGCATACTACATGATTACCGGTTAAACTTTTATATTTCATCAGATGTTAGACGTGACATTTTCTTTTATAATAGGCACGAATATGAGCATATTAAAAATTCTTGCCATGTCAACTCAAGAGGGTTTATTAATACTCCGATCAGTGTTGGAAAATAACCCGATCTAATCTAACGACTTGTGACCCTACGTTGTTATCTCTTAGGTTAATTATCACCTTATATCTAACCATTTTATAAAAGCTTTCATACTACTGATTCCTCGTAACGTTTTTCCATTGGAATAAGCTTAAGTACAATATCCCAAAGATTTGTGCATTTAGATTAGAGCTGAAGTTTTATACTTGATATCTCCTCTTGATGCTTATTCAAAAACATATTTTGGCTATGAAATCAATGAGTCGCTTGCCAAACTCTAGTCGAAAAATTAAAATTCTAAATTTTATGAGGAATCGGAATTTTAAAATATAGATTTAACTTGAAACCTTAATTTATGCGTCAATAGCATACTTAAACAGGAAAGAAACTTATAAAGCTTGTAGATCCAAATTTCAAAATTGAATCTGTCTTTCTCATTAGGATAAAATTTAGTAAATTAATCAAATTTCTGTTTAATTTAATACTAAAATTTAATGACTTGGGAAAATTTATTAAATTTAGCAACATCTAAATGTAGCAATTAAACTGTCACTGGTAGATAATCAAAAGTAATGACATGTTTACCTTATATTGGAGAACACAGAGCAGAGCCTTAGTCAATAGTCGTTTAGGAAAAATGATAACGTCAGGACTTGAGTTTTACTTAATTTTCACTCTTAAATATTGTCAGTAATGAAAATATCTCTTTTTAAATTAGATTATCTTTCATCAAGATCTGAAGTTTACCTTTTGCTTTATTTTTGAAAAATTAGAAACTTCATAGAAATTAAGATCTCATTTCAATCCAAGTTAAGAACTGTAAAGTGGCAAATACACAAAAGTTCACTTTATAGTCAACAATTTTTTAGCATTTGCCCTTTTACCCTCTAGACTCGTACTATTTCTCCCTTATAATCATTTCTTTATATACTACTTATCAGTCCCCTTATGTCTATACTGTTATTATTAATATTTTGTACATTTTAGTAGTTACTGATCTTACTAATTGAACTAGTGTGCGCGTATGCATGCTATGAAGGCTATAAAACCCTTAGTTTTTTACTATCGGTTAGAATGTATCTCTCATTAAGAGAGTCCACGAGTAAATAAACTCACTTTTAACTACTTAAGGAGTGTTTGTTTTAGTGCACACGAATCTCCTGAGAGATTAGCCTCATATTTTTCGATCGATCAAATGTCGCACTAAAAAACTTTTAAATTTCTTTATTTAAAATTTAGGTTGGTAAAAGTCAATATAAGAATAAAATTAAGATAGAATATAGGTAGGGTGACCAAGTGTCCTGCATTTAAGAGTTGTGTTCCACATGCCGCATGCACCTTTTGCGCAACAGAAATATTACACTTTTTAAGATTTAACTTAAAAAATTTCCACTATAAGTTTTTGTTTAATGCAAAGAATGCAATTTTATTATCAACAAGTTTCTTACTGCCGAAATCTTTGGTCTGATGAACTTAATCGAATGGATATTAGTTTAGTAAAAGCAGAAATATGCATACGATTTCATTTTTCAATGACATGTTTCGAATTTTACGATTTCATTAAAAGCAAAAACAAACTATTGTACGCAGCAAAATTTCAGAAGTAAAATTTTTGAATAATGAATAAAAATTGTAAATTTGTGAATACAATTTGTTTTAAAATTAAAACTTTTAAGAAATATTTTACGAGGGGACCAAATTTTTTTGTTCCACATTTAATAGTTTTTGACTTTTTCACCCTAAATATAGGCTTAAGATGTGAGGAATAGCATCATCAAAGATATGTGTGAGCGTTTTACATTAAAGAATCGTATTTTAGTTAAATAAATCTGAGTGCTTACTACAAAATTGATTATGAATTATAGAAACTTCATATAATAAATAATAAATTTGCGACTACTATTAAGTTTACATAAATATATACTTATCCTCAACACTCAAATGTTTAACTTTTTTCAGTGACTTCGTTTTGATTAATACGATCAAAGAAAAAGTTATTTTGTCGTCCAATATATAAATCATTACTTATTTAATGTTTATTTTGGTTGAAAGTTTTATCAAAATCAGATTTTATGTCTATCACGTCATAGAGTATGCTTCATGAGAAAACTTTTGGTAGGCCTGTAGTTAAAGGGACCCAACAAAACATCAAACCATATAAATATTCTGAAACTACTCGAAGGGGGAAGTAATACTAGGATGGTCGCGAGTCCGCAGT
Organism: Archegozetes longisetosus; assembly: GCA_018873245.2. Taxonomy (NCBI): domain Eukaryota; kingdom Metazoa; phylum Arthropoda; class Arachnida; order Sarcoptiformes; family Trhypochthoniidae; genus Archegozetes; species Archegozetes longisetosus. Next base: position 17,299,406 of record JAEMBT020000009.1, on the reverse strand, counting down.
GGCCACCCAGACCTAACCCCCTCGAAAATGGGTAAACCAGGCTTGCTTGGGTTACGACTCGAGAAATCCAGGTTTATCCATTACGAGGTACTAAACCAAGTAAAGATGGGTATATCGAGAACTTCTTGTGATAATTGATCAAGTGATCAAGCGAGGTATCAAAATGCTCAGCTCCACATACTAGAAAATTTTCTGGCCACTGCAGACCCGTGACCCCCCTAGTATTGCTTTCCCCTTCGAGTAGGTTCAGAATATATATATGGTTTGATGTTTTGTTGGGCTCCTTAAACTACAGGCCTGCCAACTTTTCTTTTAAGTTAAAAAAACTGACACGTCAATAATAGTCCTATGCCTCATATGGAATCGGTAAATAACTAAACAAACTATAGAGCAGCGATTTTCAGATCTTCGACAAAAAGAACCAGATTTGAGCTCAAATCTACTTCGTGTAATATGAGTAAACTTTTTTTCGATACTTTTAAGTTGATTTTAGTCAATTAATTGCAACAGAAGTTAATGTCTACATTAATTTTGAAATATAAACTTATTTTCTGTTACACGAGATAACAATTCTGGGTTCAGTTTGTTCAAGTATAATGCAGATCATGTTCATTATTAAAATTTACTCTAACTTTTGTTTTAATTCCTGAAATTGCAGAAGATGCATATTCATTTATAATAATGAAGCTCAATCATGTATAGTGTTCAAAATCCTCGCTTACCACCGGTTGGGAACAGCTGCTATAGAGTAGAGTAGAGAAAAATGAACTTCAATTACGATAATAACTGTACTTGTTTGATACCAAATAACAATACTCTATGTTATTGCAATAATTTATCTAATCTAACAGCTGAGGTCCTACCAGTGATTTGGTCGCCAATTATCTTTACAAGAGAGTATTGATAATAGGAGAAATTTCATCATTTCTTCATGATTAATAGCACGATTCGATCATAGTAATACTCACTCTATTAGCCAAGTACTTTCATTCAAAGCAAACCTATTTTCAATAATTTTCGATTCTATCAAATCTCATTTTTTTCTCTAATAAGTCAATGATTTATATGAATATTTGAAAATTTGCCCAGTTTTAGTTTCACAGCAAAACCTTAATTTACAAGTTTCATGAAACCACTTAATAATTATGATTCGTCTATTTCTTTATGGCTGTTCTGTCCGAATTCTATCCCTCAATAAAGTCAAAATGAATTATAAGCACTTTTCAAAGCTCAAGACGTATGCTCATATAGTACGAAAATTATTTAAAGATAATTAAAATAGAATAGATCGGTATTAATAAGTTTAAAAACGATTATAGGGTCAGGCTAAAGTCCTGAAAGATTTAAAATGTAATAAAATTTTATTTATTGATTATAATAGTACAATATATTTAGATTACAGAATATGACATCTCGGATATAGTTGTAAGATTTTCGAACTGAATACCTTCAGACACAATCACGCGTTGAAGCTGTTTGTAAAAATCTAATACTGGACTTATGGTATCTTGAAATGCTTTCAATTTCTTTGTGGATGCGGTTTTTGAGCTCATTTGTATTTGAAATGGAAGTTTCGTATATGCGATCTTTCTATGGAGATAAGGATCGCGTTTATGAAAATCCTATTTCAGGCACAAAGAAATTGAATGCATTTTAAAAGACTCCATAAATTCAGTTTAGTTTCTATAAGCGGCTTCAACATGCGATGGTGTCTGAAGATAGTCAGTTCGAAAATCTTATAAACTAAATCCGAGATGTCATATTTTAGAATTTTAAAAATATTGTACTATTATAATCAATAAATAAAATTTTATTACAATTTAAATCCTCCATGATTTTGCCTGACCCTGTAGTATTTAATTATGAGAAATCAATCACATTAGATGAAACTAGTGAAAATCGGAATTTCATATCTTCAAAAGTATATTTAGTGGCAGAACAATAATTACATATCTAATAAATATAATCGCTTTTGGTCTGGTTTACAAAGGTCTAGCGAAGTCAGAGGTGTCTCATACTAGTAGTGCTATTTTTTAAATTCATTTCTCTCTTATAAGTTGTTCGTACGCAGCTTCAAGTTGAACTTTATTTGCAAGTTCTTTAACTTTTGGCCTTTCTATTCTTGCAAACACTTTTTGCAAATTAAAGTTAAGAATTAAAATGAAACTAAAGTATTTGCAAATAAAGTTTAACCTGAAGCTGCGTACGGACAACTTATAAGAGAGAAATGAATTTACAAAATAGCACCACTAGTATGAGACACCTCTGACCTCGCTGAACCTTTGTAAACCAGATCAAAAGTGAGTTATCATTTTGCCACTAAATATACTTTTAGAGATATGAAATTTCTACTTTCACTGGTTTCATCAAATGTATTAAGAAATTGATAAGAAGTTTGATTTTTAAATTAGGGGGTCCTGTGTTGAAAATTAAAACATCAGAGAACTCAAATAAGCCCAACAGAGAAATAACTGATACTCTAACGGAAAATCGAAAATTGGTAAGTTCGATGTGACTCAACCTTATTATAACGAAACTCGAAGATCAGAGCATTTGCTTTGTTATGAAGAGGTTTGTGATAATTAAAAAGTATCTTAATATTGTATTTTCTTAATTTTGGACCAACTTCTAGATCTAATGCTTACATCAGTGGCATGTATCGTGAATATCCTCCGCAAATGTCCAAAACTTGAACTTTAATCCGATGCAAATGTAAAAAGTATAGTGCAGTCTGGAGGTCATGAGAAACACAGTTTGAAACATACTTTCACTTAAGTAAATAAAGAGTTAGAAGAAGACGAGAAGCATCTCATACGATTCCGCAAAACATACAGTGATCACTAAATTAGAAGAAAATCTTTTTTCATAAACGTCTTTCGATGAAATAATAATAGATAATGCCTTAGGCATAAAGCATATCAGTTCGAATATCTTCACAACAATTGATTTAATGACTAAAACCTTCCATATAATCCATTATAATCAGGTTTATAGAGAATGTATCATTTGTGTATTAGAGAGCCGTGTAGTTAATACAACAATATAATCTTATACATGACGCACTATGGGCGCTATTCGTGTTGTCCCCAAACTAAACTTAGAGAACTGCTATTAAGATTGTTACAGTTAAGTTTAGTTGGTCTAGGTAAGAGCAATGGGGCTTGAAGCGTGTCAGGCAGAGAACAAGATTGCTATGATAACCACATGACTCCGTAATACCCAAACAATATATACACCATAAACTGCGACTGCCAGGTGGACTTTAACTGATGGCCGAGAGGAAAATGTCAAAGGGGGATTCTTTAACAAAATTTATAGATCGTGGCTTAAAATTTAAATAAAAATAAATACAATGATTAAAATTCTTAATTATTATTAATGAATAGCCGAAACGGCTCAATCTTTATTAAACATATATTTATTTATTTATTCAGATATATATATAAATTAGATTTTACAGCTTATCATTTTCAGAAACAAACTCAAGACAACTCATAGAAAAGTTTACTTTCATAATATTTCTGCGTTAACTAAGCCAATACTCAGTTTCTTTCATCTGACTATAAATTTTTCATTATACTCAAGACCCTTTTAACAAAAGCTTTTAAGCTCATTTTTTGAAATGCCTTAGAGAATAGGTATTTAATTATGTATTAGAAATACTGCATAGCAAAAATAAAAATAATGCATTGAATTTAATTTAGAATAGTATATATTGCATAGTATTTTTAATATACTATGCCTGAAACAAATGTCCGAAAAAGATAAAATATATACAGTAAAACCTCGTTATTTTGAACCGGCTTCTGCCAAAAAATTTAGTTTAAAATAGCGAGTTTTCAAAATAGCCGGTACATTGAAAAAAGTCCGAAATAAAAATTTCGCTCAAAATACAATATTTGAATGATTAACACTAACATCTTATTTAGATTGGGGTTCAGGTTTGAGGTTCGTCAACGAATTTCTGGAACCTGAACTGCTCAGCAGTATTAATAATAATGATTTTTTGTGAAAATTTGATATGTTAATATATCTCGAAGCTATTCAACAGATATTTCAAAGAGGTACACAATAGTATAGACTGATATTCAAATTGGTTCAAAATACTGAGTATTTAAAAATAAGCGGTAGTATTAACATTATTCCTTATGGAGAAATGACAGGACATTTTTAGAGGTTCAAAATAGACGGTATTTCAAAATAAGCGGTTTCAAAATATCGAGTGTCTACTGCACTTTCATGTATAGCATTCAACGATAGCATTTATCGACTGTACTGTAGCCCTAAAATAATATAATGATTAATATTTTGATCACTACTCGTTCAAATACAAAGTTCAAATTTTTTAACTTAAACGTTTTTTTAGAAAATTTTTTTACAATGTGAAAGTAATTACAACAGTTCACTAAGTATAGTTAATGAATTATTAATTTGTATTTTATTAAATCTTATCTATTGATTCAAGTCATTGATAATTAAGGTTAAGATATAATAATTTTGAATGAGTCAGTACTATGTAGGTTTTACGGTACAGTCGATTACTTGACATTAATGCTTTACACATAAATATCTCTATTTTTCAGATATTTGTTCCAGGCATAGTATAGTATAAAACCTATTCGTTAAGACATTTCTTCAAAAGCAGAGTTCATTTGAAACTGGAACAGCTAATACACATTCAACAATTTTACATAAATTTAAAAACTATTTGGTACCTAAAACTTTAGACCACAATTTGTCATTAGCTAGTTTCTTATCAATTGATACATATTCGTTAAAAATTGAGACCTCGTAAAATAAAGCATTTTTGCCAACATTTATATGAAAAATATTTATAATTATTACTACATTGCAATAATCTGATGCTTGTTCTAAAAGTGTGAATTTTTCAGAAATTAAGTCTTTAAAAATCAAATTAATTATTCAAATAATCTAATAAAATAACCCAAAGACATAGAATATGCATATAAAGTTGCATTTTCAAATGTGTTTTTATCCGTGGCGTCAACTTGTTCATCTTCTCTTTGAGATTGCGGTCATAAAATCTCATTTTAATTCGATTATTCAACTTTGTTTGGGAGTGAAAGTAATATCATAAACACGGATTGAGTTCATTAATGTCTTCTCCAGAGCTAAGATCGATTGGTTATCAAGTTTTGTATGCTCATTAAGAACTGGAGAAACATTTCAGATAATGGGTATCAGGTTCTGATTTACCCCAAACAAAATTCACATCAGAGATATCTTATTGATTATCGCCGATAAAGAACAATTTAATAGATTCCAGGTTGTCTGTCAATCTTTTAGTAGGCTACACAGCGTTAACAAACATGTTTGATAAGCTCTTTGAAACGTATTCCAGTGAACTCATAGCGTGATTTCAAATTTTCAATCCTTTTTGCAGATGTTGAAAAAGGTGTATAAATCTTCATAACTAAGTTTACAATATCTAACAGTAATTTCAATAACCCGATTTTTGCTATGTTAATAAGAATATGATATAAGCAGCTAGCTTTGATTGTGAAGTCATTTACAAATTTAAAGTCTACGTATACAGAATCATGCTGATCACAATTAACTTAAGCAATATCTGCTGTATATGCTGTCAAATCATGGAAAATCTTTCCTTTTCCATTATTAGAAACATCATTATTAGAAACATCGCAAGCAACAAGCTATTTAATATATTCAGGAAAAAAAAATATCTGCATGTTTTCCAACTAAAGGATTTCCTAAAGCAATTTTAGCAATCGCAGAAGCTTTAGTTCGTCTACATGTAACTTTCTTTCAGATATTTGAGTTATGAAAAATTTATGTGATAAATTTATAACGCGTTCAGTAGAAAAATAACTATGATGACGCATAATTGAGTGATATATAAATGAAACTCCCGCAGCAGTCACTTCAACTTGTCAAGTGTTTTTTCGAAGTATTGGTTAGTAGAAGTGCTCTGCATGAGTCGAGTCCAAATCGAATCCGGGTAGGACTCAAATAGATTCGAAATATTTAAATTTATATTGAGTCAGAAAATTGTCTGAAATTTTCTAAAAATGCTAGAATCTTATGTAAAATTCTATAAAGTTTCAGAAACTTACAGAATATTCTAGGTTCTATTAATATTCTAGAGTTTCCTAGAAAATTTTATAAATCTGTAGAATATTCTATAACTTTTTAAAATATGCTAGTAACCTATAGGTTATTCTGAAAATCTCTAGAATATTCTACAGTCTCATGCAGAATTCAATGATTATCTAGAAAAGTATTGTGGCATAATAGGGGGCTCACTCTACAAAATTTTAAAACTTAAAACAACACTTTATTTATTAATTGCGGTGAATTCGAATTTTCTGGTAAGCTTGAGACAAGTCCAGATGAAATCAAATAGCGGTTTCAATAGACTCGACTCGAACTAGACTTATGCGAAGCACTAATTAGTATTACTGTTTTTATCCAGTATAGATGCACTTTTATTGTATTTATCAGACTTGAAATGATTTTCAACTGCACGAAAACAGTCAAATTTAATTGAAAATCACTTTTACAAAAGAAGCAGTTCCGATTACATTGATCTATTTTGTTGAGCCATTCTTTTCATAATTATTATTTAATCACTCACTATAAAAAGGAAATATTTTTATGTTTGAATTCATTATTTAAAGCAAAATGCGCAGATCTGCACCCCTCATAGGCCTTCTATCCCTATATATCACTTCGAAAGTCTCACCACGTACTAATAGAATATATGCCTTTTACTATGGAGATTATATGTGTCCCTAGTTTCACGGATATAGGGTACTACACGTAGAGTACTCGTAGTACAATTTGGTATTAGATGACAGGGCCTGGGACATAGTGAGGAATACCACTATGTTCAGGGTACCGAGTAGAGCCTGCATATTGAATATGGTGGGCCTAGTTCCCGTCTTCAAGAACTTAAGCCTTCTTTAAAACTTCGAGGGCCTCATTTTGACCTTTGGTATCAATTGGGACAGTAGTGATATACATTTGAGTTCGACTCGATGAGTACTTTTCAAAAATATACATATATACCCAAATTCTAGGTTTTCGTGAGAAGCTGTTGTGGTTAATTTCACACTATTGCTCATAACTCACAAACTATGGATCTTCACAGCAAGCGATACACATTTGAGTAGTACTTTGAAGACCTTTCCAACGATATGTAAAAATCGAAGTTCTGCATGGGCATAAACGCCATAGAAAGTGTGCATTCTTTTATCATTAATATTCTTGTGCATTAAACAACTTTAAATATATGCATAAACATAGAATTCATTTTTATCACAACTATTTTTAATAATTATCAAAAAATATATCACTAAGAATGATAACAAAGAAGTCTTGATATAAATTCTTAACACTGCAGTATTTAGACTGATCTTAAAATATGTTTCATTTGAAGATTAGTTTAAGATAACGGATTAATTTTGTTAAAGAAAGTGAGTGAAGTACAGGTATTATTGGAATACTTTACAAAAGTATGTGCTCTAAAGTTCAAAGCTTGAACTTCTATTTCCAAGTATTTTGTTTTATTGATTTTTACTTCTCAGCAATTTCTTGCTCAATGAATTTGGTTTAAAATCGGAGAAACAGCCTTCTATCCTGTCTCAGCTCGGGAGACGGGAGATCTGGCAGTCGTACCATTAACCATAGTATAGCGGACCATTCCACACACCTCATTTCTTATACAATCAATGTTAACCTTATTTGAAAGTCATCTAAGAATTTAATATTCGTTTCTAAAAATTCACATATTAGTTTCTTTATCATGACCATTTAGAAAAGCTCTTGAAAATTGAAAAATTCAATGTTTTTCTGAAGTAGTTAACTCTGTATAGAAAAACAATTTAAAAGATAAAAGACAATCGAAAGGCATTTTATAATTTGCTCTCCTATATGCTGAAAATTAAAGTTGAAATTCATGAGCTTCAAGATGATGTCGAAAATTCATGTATCTTTACTATTAATAGAGTATCATTTTGTAAACTAAAATATCTTAAAACCTATTCGGTAAACTTTTTTAATAAGGCTTGTGCAATAAGTAAATTTACATTTTTAGCTTTCTGAATAAAATGAAACGTATTAAACACATTTAAATGAAAATTTATCTAAAGCGTAAATATATATTGAAGTAAAGTTTTTACAATTTGTATGGCGCTAACATCCCTCCTTGACTTACAGCTTTCAATTTAGTCTTAAGGCCATGCATTAAATTTTACCACTTCGGCGGCTATTTTAGAGACTTTTTCCAGATTCGTTTAAAATCAGTCAAGGTTTTAGATTTATTTTGTCAGCATTTGTAAACTTTCTTACATTCTGCCAAAAATTTCTCAATGGGTCGGGCTTGTGGACAGTTCGGAGCATTACTGTAGCGCTTTATGAATTCGATATATACTCGCAGAATGTAAGAAAATTTACAAATGCCGACAAAGGAAACCTAAAAATTTGGCTTTAATCGAATCTTGAAAACATCTCTAAAACAATCACCTAAAGAAGTGTTAAAAAATTCATGAGTGGCCTTAAGACTAAATTGAAAGCTGTGGGTCAAGGAGTGGTGTTAGTGCTATACAAATTGTAAAAATTTTACTTCTATATATATTTATGCTTTAGGTAAATTTTCAATTAAATGTGTTTAGTGTTTTCGTTTTATTCAGGAAACTAAAAATGTAAATTTACATATTGCACAAGCCTTTACTTTATTATTATAACTTTTATAATCTAATAATGTTTTCTTATTAATTATTTTCGCTTTAGCCATGAGCTTTTTACAAGAAATAAATTTAATAAAAAAATATTTCCATTTCTGGAAATCTAATAAGCACACAAACTTTGATGACTTTATGATATTTCTCACAAATGCATTTTGTCTCCATCGAGAATTGTCAGCCCATAACAAAATAAACTGGTCACTATGTAGTTCAGGGCATTATATCTTAATGAACAAAGCGAAGCTGAGCCCAAATTTCATTTCTTTAATTAGAATTTATTTATAGATTATTTTATCGTAACATACAATAAATAATTTTCGAGTCTTTCAGGGCAAGTAAGTCAGAAACTGATAGAAAAAGCTTGAAGAAAATTTCAATATATTTTCTGAGAATTAGTAATATAATGATATTCTATCGAAAATTATCTTCCGTTCAATTCATACGTCTGTAAAATAATGTCTTTATTCAAATAATCGATTGAACGGTTCTTAGTCAAAGATCGTTCGTTAAATAATTTAAGAATCATTGATAAACTTTAAGTTAATTTTCAGTTATGATAATAAGATAGTTTGAAATATCTCAAAAGTGCAATGAGTATTAACGTCTAACTGAGTCGAATATATTTATATACGTAGAATGTATTTAAGATAAAAAAGTTACGAATTTATTCAACAATGAGTAATAGAGATAAATGTAATGTGCTTTTTAAATTTGAATTTTAGGATCACATGGTATATCACAAGCAATCAAATAGAATGTATTTCGTTTTAAATTTAAAATTTTCTAACAGATAATAATATTTTAAAAATTGATACTTAAAAGCAAATTATTAGTTGAAGATTGAGTGATCTCAAAATTAACATATTTCTGCTCTGACACTACTCTGAATCTATTCTGATACTATAAAGTAAACTTATTTGAATAAAATACCAATTAAGGTTTTTTTGTTCATTTTGTAAAAGCTTTCGAATCTTGAAAGTTACTTAAATTAAGAAAATTTTGGAATTCTTCTGTGCATCATTTGCACGAATATCCTCAATAATTTAATCTATCTCAGATTTGAGTATTAAATCTGTGATGTAGATTAGTTCCAATGACACACTTTTAAAGTACTAAAATCTCATCAAAATTCGTATGACTCTAGCATATATACTCTATATGAATTCAATCATTGAATAAGTGAAATAATTATTTGTTATTTAATAACTTAAAAGTTAATATAATAAGAAAGCTCATGAAGATTATTTCTATTAAATGAAACTAGAGGATATCTTTTGGAATCAAATAGAGTCACCAGACCTCACTTGTTTAATATGAAAGATTGAAATCTGATTTCCAGAAAAAGACTGGACGCCTCAATTTCTCCTGTATCGGACAGAATACTCTTATCGGTTAGCTTCTCTGAAATCATCAACTTTAGGAATAGAGAGTTTGTTGATCTTTGATTCAGTCGTTAGGGGTACAACCACTTCAAATTTTGTTATTTAATAGATATCACGAGTATGACCGTAGATTAATTTTTCAAAATTTTATGAGTCACCTTTCAGATCTCCGAGCTCCATAATCTGTTTTAATGCTCAACTGTGCTTTCTTCGATAATAAATTAATATTATGAATTAGTAAAGCTTTCTAAAGTCTAGTCTAAGTAAAATCTTAGAATGAAATCTGGAACTCTTGACGAATCTGTTATTTACTTTCAGAAACTATAATAATAGAAACAAAGTCTTAATGCCACAAAATCTTCTGAATTCAGCCATTAAAGCAAAAAATGTATTTCTTCCCTCGATTATTTTTCCTATTCAAAGTTGAAGATATGCACTAATCTGATGCTTAGGGATATCAAGTCTCCAGTCCAGGTCTAAAGCTGTACATTAAAAACTCCCACTTTTAGGATATCAAAATTTATTTATAAAAATTTTTAACTTTTCCTAAGAAAATAAGAAATATCTCATATTTAATGTTTGCGAAACTCATATCCCAAGAGAGACTAAAGTGCATCAGTCCTTTGAATACTCTTTGAACCGCAATTTTGTACCTCAAAAGTATGGATTGTATTTAAGTCCAATCATGTTAAATAAAGTTTTTATTGAGTGATTTTATTCAAGTTTCATTCATTCGCATCTAAAATATTATTTTAAAATGTCTAGATGACAGAAATACTTTTGTGAATTTAACGATAATTGGCCGTTGGCGCAAAACAAATTAAGAACAGATTTAGGTATTGTTAGAGTAGCAAACGCGAATCCTATTGACTCTTTCGAAAATTCGAGAAGCGGTTAATGTTGACTTATGTTTATAGACAATTTCAAAACGTCTTAACGAAAATGTATTGTTCTGTAGAGTCGTGCGAATTAAGAAATCACTCAGTGCTGTACATAGAGTTGCGAGAGTGCATTTTGCACAATCAATAACTCTAACTTGAACTATTAATAGCAAAAGTATTTATCTGTTATTTTGGTAGAAAATTAAACAAAAAAGTAGTCTAACCTTTTCTATTCAAAAGTTCAAACAAGTCTATTTTTAAGTTATCCGTACAAATAATTTACTTTGAGCTCTATATCTTTTCCTTTAATACGTTGGTACTTAGTCAGAACTCTCGAAATCAAAGCCTTCAGAATCTTATGGTTTGTTCTAAAGTTTCTTTGTGTTGAAATATTAAATCCAATTTAGAGCCTTCCATGAAACATAAATCCTTTGTTTGAAATACAATTTCTTCTGATAAGATTACGGATTTAAATATATTAACAAAGGTCAAACTCAAAACTAATTAAGGTCAGCTGTCTGAAAGGATAAACGAATTTAATGTGAAAAAACTGAATACAAGAAATACCACATTTAGAATTTAGTTTTTGCTTTTAACGACTATTTTGCTAATATTTATCATAATTTATTTACATCATTTATTATTCATCCCTAATATTTTGAATTCATGCCAAAAATGATTTAATTAAGATCTTTCAAAAATAGATCATTATTTGATGTTTATAAGCGCTTAGAAATTAATCTTTAGATCTCGAGAAACACTAGTCTTACTAATTAGAATAAACTAAATTAGTGCCGCACATGGCACTGATAAATAATCTGAACAGAACTACACTTGGAGAATTAGTAATTTTTTATAGTTAACCGATGAGTTAATGCGATTTTACAGCACTTGTTTACAGCATTAGGTTCTTTAGGTTAAATTATCTACTGGCTAACTGCTAATTATCGCTTTTGGTAATGAGTAGAACTTTTTCGAAGATTTAGAAGTAAAACTCTTATGCAATGAGGTTAAGTACAATAATGGAATTAATTTTTGCAGGAGACATTGTATACAGCCTCTCATATGACCTATAGACAGCGGGAAAATTTGATAACTTTTTCTCAATCTAATAAGTATTAAGTAGATACTAATTTTAGTAAATACGAATCTAATTGTGAGTACAAGGTTCCATGTGAATTGGTCAGTAATACGTACATTAGTTAACTAAAAATTCCCTGAAAGTTTGCGTACCATGTCTCAAGAATAAATCCTGCGTTTGTACTTGAAAATGATTGTAACTCAAGTAAGGAAGTTTGGAAATTTTCAAATTCATCTAAATCAATATTTTGACCATAAAAACTTTAAATTATGAAAAATAGTTAGATTATTGTTATTCTGAATAGAATAACTCAATCATTTAAAATAATTATTTTACTATTATTAAAATAATTTTGTCTAATAAATTCGTTGAAAGATTAAGACATATACAGAGAAATCATACAAATGACACTATTGTTGCTATTAATTTTATCTAAGAAACAATCAATAATGCTCTAATAATGCCTTGATTCTAGTCAAAATTTTTCTAGCAAATTCTTATTTGCTTATTTTTATATACTATGTTAAGAGAGGAGAACTGTGTTATACTATTGGTAGTTAGAACCAAATTAATGCTTCATTTATTATTCAAGAGCTAATTAATATGAACTACTTGCACTTTTTAGCAACTTGCGAATGTATTGCCATGAAATGGTTCGTAATTGAATTTTCGAATTCAGATCAATAGGTAAATTATTGAACACATTCTGATTATTTTATAGAATCTCTTCTTTCCATAAATTTATGAATATTCCTGATTTTCTAAACACAAAAAGTAATTATGCTAAATCTTTTGTCAAAGGCTTAATGCAGGATTCAGGTTATAAATCTGAAACTTTAAATCTCATTCCTTTATATAGGAACTTGGTTAGCATTGCAGGGAAACTAACTTTACAGTGCTAGTAAGTTCTAAATCGTTATGTGGGCGCAATTAATAAACGTGCTTCAGATTCTTTTTGGTCAATTTCAGGCGTTCAGGGAATAATAGCCACATTATTAAAAATATAAGCTCTTAATTGGTATTGTTATTAATGAAAACAAATACAACAAATTTCGTGAAATCGGTCAATTGAAATCTAAATCAAATTTAATGTATTTTAATTCGAATATTTGAATATTGTATTCATAGAAGCTATAATTTTAAGTAAAAATTAAGTTATGATTTAATATCAAAAGTGTTGTAAAGTAATGTGTTTTGACAATGTTCGCACTCAATAGAGATGTTAACATATGTATTAATAAATTAATATTAATCTAATGTTTGAATTGGTTGAGCAAAGCATGACGTCTTTTGCTGTTAAATTTAATTTGTTTCATAGATTTAGTTTTGGCTTCAATTATTAATAATAACTTATAGATTGAAATTATGCACTTTCACTGAAGAAACATTGTGATTAATTACTCAGTTTTTACAAAGAAATTTATTACTACAAATCTTTGAACATCAGAACTTCAAATTGAGTTAGACGCTTGTCCTAATACTGCACACTCTGATATGTCATTTATTTTGTAACTCCTGTCAAATTATCATTATAATCAATATTAAAAAAAAATTCATAATCCGAGCCCTCCAGTGATTTTTGAAAAATGGTTTCATATAATTACTTTTTGAAGGTGCATGTTATCTGAAAAATATATATAAAACACTGATTACCAAAATATTGTTTAATTTTAATATTGAATGGTATCAGTTTTTAAAAATCTAGAATCTATCTCGAATGCAAAGAACAAGCCCGAAAAATAATTAAAATTAATGAAAAATGGAAGACTAATGGAAAGCTTACAATCTTAAATTAACCATGCATTCTGTCTAGTGTTACCACCCTTCCCTGAAGTCAAGCCAGAACAAAATTTATCAAAGCAGGGACTTATCCAAGTCAGTTTTTTATTGAAATCTACTCTTATAAAACGCGAGTTATATTAATTTTTAAACTAATGTTCCTCATTAGATTTGACAGATTAGGGTTTAGGAAAAGATTAGGATATATTATCAAATTCAAGAGTAAAGTCAAACTTCATTTAAAATATATACTTCACTGTATATTACTTAAATTATTTGACTGCATTGATTATATATCGTCATCATGTTAGTAATATGAACAATTAATTCAAAGCTGCGCATTAGATAAAACCCTTATTTGCAGCTTAAAAAAAGAGCTGAACGATGAGAAGAGTTAAAGTGAAAACATGATTCACATCTATTCAGCACTTACCTTTGTGAGTAATAAAACAAATAAGTGTTACGACTTAGCTGTAATACAGTTTCTAATTAAAAATCTTCGTCATACACAAAGTATAGACCTGAATGTTTGACTTTACTTTTCAGTTTGGTAGTATCTGTATTTGATTATTAATAGAATTTAATTATATTTTTATCCGTTATCTATGAATAATTTAACATTAGCTTAAAAACAAGTTTAAGTTTTCTTGTTCTCAAATTTAAATCTATTTTTAAATCGAAATTGACTCTAAAAGTATACATTAAAGCTTCCTAACAAATTTTTAAAAGTCGCAACTGACAATTCTGATTAGATCAGAACGGATGTTAAGGCTGGTTTTATCATATGAGCTAAGATTTCATAGTTCATTTAACTCGTTATCTATTGTTAGCTCTTTTCTTCCATGAATGAAGTCCGATTGACATTCCTCTCACTCTCTAGAATCAATATTCAAGAATCTGTATTTGTTAAATATAATCTTCAATCCGTGTCATTAATAGAAGGGATTTGTACATGCTTATCACTCAATAGCACTCAGGCCTTACTCAATTACAGTAATTGATCATCTCATACTCACAGTCCTTAGATTCTATTATTAATGATTGCGGATGTCCTGCTTCATTAATATGCAATAGTTTCCTGTGCATACTAGTGAAACATATCAATTTCGCTACTCAACACATGAGAGTCTATAAAATTCATGAGAAACTTTATAAATGTATATCTTACTTCAGTCTTAGCATTTTGAATAGAAAGAAATGAGCTTTACAAATCACTCATTATTTCTTCAGTGCTTTTTTTGCAAATATTATTGCAAAACATGCCTCGCTATTATCAAAATTAGAAAAAGTTGTTTAGCTTTTGAAACCAATTGTAAAATTTGTCATTGAAAAAAGCAAAGAAATTCAGAGCATTATAAGCGAACTGAATATCAATTTAGAATTTTGGGCGAAAGAAGAACAGAAGAAGCAAAATAGTTTCAAAACTAAATGACACTTATCTGCTCATTTTTGTGAACAGAATGAAAAAAATCTGTTTTCGTCTTGAAAGATACTTATGAGTAATTTAAATGTCAACTTCGAGAAAATCTTCATTCAAATTTGAGTTGCATTTTGTGAAAACTTCTTCAATTCTAATTTATTTTGAAGTATAAGGTTTTTATTCTTGTACTTTTTGTAAACAACAAATTTTCTATTATTTGAAGGACTATGAAAAATAAGAGTTAATCTGGAGGAAATCAACGAAAAATTGACAGATAACAACAAAATTGCCCGAAGATAAAATGAAACTTGATTAAATTGAATAGTAGATTACTATTTAAATGGGGAATTCAATCTTTTAGACTTAAGTTTCTGATTAATTTAAAAACATATCTTGAACTTTCTATAAATTAATTTTATTTAGTACTAATTTAGCCAAATGACAAGTTTTTCATAATTGACGAAGTTGCTCTTCATGATGCTCTTCATGTCCTTTTAATTGAAACCTTTAATTGAAGCACTTGACATCAAATTTTCGAATCTCTTTTCAAAATCATAGTTCTACATTATTATTATTATTAATTTTTATTTAGCAAATATGCAATGAATTACATAACGAGTTGTAATCATATTATAAGTGTTGATATACATGATTTACAAAAGTTGTAAATTTACATTCATTCCGTATATGTTTAGGCAATGAATTAAAAAGTTTTATACAATACATGAAATAGTTTTTATCGCTTAAAGACTTATGTTTCATTGGAATTCTTAGAAAAGTACCGTTTCTGCTGGTATTATAAAATTCAAAATATTTTTACCATTTTCCTGGAACTTTTGGACATCTTATTCTAATATTAAAAACAAATTTCAGAGCATTCAATTCACGTCTGAATTTTAATGATTTAATATTTAAAAGTTCAAGTCTTTTACAATAATTTAAATTAGTTTCTCCTAATTTATGACAAATATATTTAGTTATCTTTTTCTGAATTTCTTCAATTAGATCTGATTGGGTATTATTTGGAACGCAACAGTTATGGCTGTACTCTATTATCGGCAAAATATAACATTTATATAACTTTAGAAATGTTTTTCCATTAACTATTTTGCAGATATTCTTTAGGAGAAAATATTTTTATAAGCTTTAGATATTATGTCTAAACAATGAGTATCGAATTCAATTTATGGCTTGTAATTTATGAAAATTACGTTAATTATTATATTATTGATTAGCAGATGATTGTGTAAATTTCAGCAAATAATAAGTCTCTCGAATATTTTTATAACGATAGTAAAATATTGACAAAAGTTCAAAAATTCGTTTTTCGCTAAACCATGGAAATTGACAAACAGAATTTTCATAAAATTTCAAATATTGTCTCCAAAATAAAATTGATCTGAGTTTACTAGAACTTTCTAATCGATAGTTCTAAGGACTTCTGCCTTTGTATGCCAGACAATGTGAATAAAACTTTTGAAAAACTGTCTTAGAGAACAGGACTTAAATCTAACCTAAGTTAGGCTGCCTAACTTAAAACTACGGATTGAAAACATGTTTAATGTAGAAATTGTAGAACTTAATTATTCATCAGTTTGAATTACTTTATTAAAATAAACTTTTGGAATGAGATAAGAAAAATAAATCTTATTGAGTGACGAAAAACTACTCATTTTGAACAAAACCAAAAGTGTGGATTACTTGTTTTATTTATTACTCAAATCTTAAGAAATAAAACTTTGAATTTTGCTATTATATTGATATATCGAATTATCTGTAAATGCTTATAAGATTTTTCTATCAACAAAGTTTTTGTGGACAAAATTGCAATAAATTGTTAAATATTTTCATTGAGAAATATTTCAAAGAGTAAGTTTTGTCATACAAAATGTGATAATTTCTTATCTCCTATAACCAAAGGGTTTAAAGTTGATTTTTCACTTCTCTCTAAACATTACACATTTAATCTCTAAAACTTAATACTTTATCAAAGCCTGAGGTGAGTACTGCGAAGACAGTTCTTCAAAAGTTTGATTCATGTGGCAGATCTCAGGAGAGATTTTTTTCAACTCTAGAATATTTCACAGATAAAACTTTTTGATTAAACGGATTAAATATTTAGTCATCTTTTTATCGAGATAGATCTGAAAGTCCTAACCGAGAACAAAGAACTAGCTCTAGATGTCTAAAATTTCCCGAAGGACCTATTTTTTATAACTTGTTAGCCCCATAGGGTTCTATAAAGGTTGCGACGACCTAACGAGACAAGCAAAGATAATAATATTATAGTCGCCGATTAGGAGATTCTATAAAAACTAAAATCAGTTTTATTTCGAAGTTAGACCCAGTTTTCGTCAGTCCACTTAACTCCTCCGGGATATTTATCAATGTAAAATGTGTTGAGCTCACAAATACATTTAACACTTTTAGCAATAATTCTAATTCTAATGTTTTAGGCATAGAATCTGTTTTATTTCTATTGTATTATTTCAACTTTTACTCTGAAACTTATAATTATTTTTTTTAAATACAATCTAATGAAAATTCTCTACTGCAAATAATTCTTAAAAAGCTTCGATTTCGGAGTCTATAAAATATTTATGACAATGTGATTGATTGTATTGAAAACTGAAAATCATAAGACTAGTTTTTGAGCGAAAGTTATAATAAAACAGTATTAGAACAGGTCTTACGCCTAAATGGTTAAGATCGTATATACTGTCCTTTTTTAAAACAAAACTCAGATTTTGTAGTTAACACTTTATTGCTTTTGGAAATGTGAGTCAAAAGTTAAATCGCTTACTCATTTACTGAAATTTGAATGTTTGAGAATAAACCTTTAATAATGAACTATAATCTTACAAAACTAGTTTAGATATGTAACACAAGTGACTCGACATGGAAATGAATTCAAAATTGTCGCCCCTTCTCTGCAGGCGGAACTTGATATTTTCAGATCTGCTGACCCATCAGTGAGACATTTTTGAGGGTTCTGTCTAAAACTTTCATTCAATTCTTCAACTTCATTGGTGTCAAGACATGGGTCGCCTATTATGCTTTTTATTCGCTACACTTCCAGTTTTTCAAATCCAGTTCATCAAATTTTTCAAAAAATTCAGCTCTAACTTTATCACAAGATTTAGTTAATAAATGAGTTTTCAAAATAAAAATTCTCTTTTATTGTGAACACTATTTTTATGATTAAAAGTGTTCTTAATTCGAAATCAATGACCAATTGATCAAAATTTGTTTTATATGTTTTAAACTTACTCATTAGTAAGTTCTGATTCATGAGTAATAATAAAGAAAAATTGTTATAAGGATTTGAGTTTAGTTTAAAATAGACAGTATATAGATTGTATATAAACCCGGTTTGCCTAAAACTAAGCGTCGAAACTCGCCTTAAACTTATGCGTACATGAAGTTTAAGTCTGATTTTAGACTTAAACCGGGTTTATATACGAGTGCGCATACACGTCTAAAAGTTTCTCCAACTAAACACATTTGCTTTGATAAGTATCAAACGAATTAAATGAACTAACAGAAAATGTAACACATATGAAATCTCACTTTCAAATTCTATCAATTTTGAAAAACAAATTTTAGAATTTTGTGCCATCTTTGTCACCATGACACCTCCAAAGTAAATTTCAAACTAATTTAAGATATGAAGTATTCGTAACGATATATTATGCTGGAATTCATATAATATAACATAGCCTATCAATAAAACATATGTAGCGTTTTTAACGGGTCGATAGGACCCTTCAGACTTATTTCAATTTTAAAATTCTAGCCTTCTGTGTGTGTCATTTCTATTCTATTCAAATCTGTCATACGAAGAATACTACTAATGTTAACATTTTCTTCAGTTGTTTGTGACTGCTTCCAACAAAGCATAAACTGATATAATTTTTTAGCACCTTTTCTGAAACTCGAGTTCAGATAACAGTAGATGAATGGATTGTAACTGTAAAAAATTTAACAAACATCGAGACATGAGATAAATGAAAAACTCAAATAATTTAATTTAAATATTACTGGACTAACCAAACAGATGACATCGCAAACCAGTGACACAAAACAAATATATTAAAGTGACGAGAAATTAGTCCAAAATCCACCAAAAGATGATATGTATTTAATGGAAACCTTAAGTTTCACAATCAAATCAATGAAATTATCATTAATTAACTTATCAGTTTAAAACATTTTAGTTCTCAGTTGAGTTATACTAACCAACAAATGGCAAATGCAGCGACCACTAACACCAACATAATTATTCGTTTCTTACGAGCTTCTGATTGAATTCTTCTTCTCTCATCATTCGACTGACCGGCAATTGTTCCTTGTTTTGACACAATGTGTCCAATTTTCACATAAAGCCATATCGTTATACTTAAGGGTATTAAATATTGAGTTGTGAACGTTTCGACTGAAAGCCAAAGCCCAAAATCAAAGTTTACATCAGGATAATCAACATAACATCGAACAAAATTTTTAACTGTCGGAATTGTAACTGTCTTATTGAATATTGAGTGTGGTAGTGATAATAAAGAGGCCAACAACCAAACGGATCCAATTATAATCGATAACTGAATAGAAGACAGAGATTTCGATAGAGTACTCCTGAGTGTCCACCATCTGTGATATGCAATAACAGTCATAGTAAAAGTACTGACATAAACACAAGTGACCTGAACAAAGGGTACCGAAATACATAGAAAACTACCAAAAGGCCACGAATCTCGTAATAATCGAATCACATTAAATGGTATATTGAATGAAGTCATGATAATATCAGAAAAGGCCAAACTCGCAATCAATATATTAGTTGTTGTATACATTTTCTTCTTTCCAAACACTACCACTTTTACAACTAATAAATTTCCCAAAAGAGATATAATCACAATAAGAGAATAACAACAAACAATCAGAATATTCTTCAACAGTTCTTCAGTACTTAATGGCTTATTATACTTTTGACGAAATGATTTCAACAGTTCTATCAAATAACTAGAATTAGTAAAAGTATTATTTATATCAATAGATGTCAAATTCTTATCAGTTAATGTGAAATTTGTTGAGATTTGTTGAGTCATTTTTCAAGTTAGACACAGATACGGTATTCGATATTAAATCAATAAAAGTTTCTCTTATATAAATAATTGAATCTTAACTACACTTTTAAATTATATGAACAAAAATATAATTTTAATACAAAGTTGACAAACATTTATTCAGAATATGTTAAAGGCTGAGATTTTTACAAACTCTTTCACTGAATAGAAGTTTACAGATGTCTACCAAACTTGTGTTTAGTTCGAATAACACTCTTTCCTGTAGTTTTATAGGAATTATTCAGCAGTTTTGATAAGCTTCAATATAACTTTATCCGTGATGCTCCACAAAAGTGACGCATGTCTAGTGTTCCACATCTTGTCTTCTAATACATGTTTAGCTTTCATTTATTTGGTCTTTGAATTTGAAGTGATCTTTTCTACTGTACATCACAACAAATTACCTCCAAATTACTCAATCCATTGTTCTCGCACATGAAGCTATCTTTAGTTAGAACATCATTAATAAAATTAATTTTTTTGAATTGCTTTCGTTATTATGTTTAACACCTGAAGTATTGCGAAAAAATCTAAATCTTATTAAGTTTATTTTTAGCTAAATAAATTGAATAGACTTTTGTTCTAATTTGATAGCTATTGAAATTCAACCCAAGAACGCAAATGAAATGATGCGAAAAATTGTAATATATTTGTTCTTTAACTATTATTATTATTGACGCTTCTCTGAATCGAATTATAAACAATTTCTAATCTTTACTTTGTCTATTTTAACGGTTTAATTTCTATTAAGATTGATCAAATTTAAAAAGAAATAAATGAATATTTCATATTTATCCAAACATTTTCATTATATGGTAATATTTGAATAGTTTTATTTATAATTTATTGTAAGCCATTATATTAATTTCATATCTATATACTTGACCTTTACATGAATTGCATTCAAATATCGAACAATAGTGACGCAAAAAGTAAAAATCTAAAAATTTGATAAACTTGACCTTATTAAAACTTAGAGTAACTCATTTGCCCAAAGTGTCAAAGTCGACAACTCTGTGTTTATCAAGGATTTAATGCCTAAGTTTTAATTAAACATCGGATTTAAAGCTCAAACTTTGTATTAAGAAACTTATTATTCTATAATGATAATAGTTTATAAAATTCAAAATTTATTTCTGCGAATGTCTTTAGTGACCTACTACTAAATCGTGGATTTACATAGGAATAGAATTGTTTGCCAATTTTAATAAGAGATGTAAAGTATTTTGTGAATTTTATTTCATTGCGTAAAAATTCTATCGAAATGTTACGAATGAATTATTATTATTATTATTATTATTATTATTATTATTATTAAACCACATTTTCTAACATAATCTTTTGAATAACTCATATTTTATATTTACAATTATGTATTAATAAATAAATTTAATGATAAATAACTTTACAGATTGAAAATGAATGCATTCAATTAATGAATGAAACAAGTGCTGAAGTCAATTTCTTAAGAACTTCTTTCAAAATCATTTTTTTCAAAGGAAAAACGGAAATCAAAACTTATATTTTTATGGTCTGCTTTACATCTACTACTCATTGTCAACAGAAATCACGATTTCGACTATCAGAGCCTTACATCTTGACCTGAAGTGAATTTATGAGAGTCGAAAGTGAATGGAAAGATTAAAACTGTATGAATTCGTTTGAGAAACTACGTACGATAAATTGATTCAATTTGGATGCAGTCTGAAGATGGTCTTTACTTGTAGACAGAGTTATCTAAATACGATCGATATTTATCTATGTGTTTTTATTAATAGTAAATGTAATTATAGAAGAATTACTCTTAAGTCTCCAAGATAATGTCTCAAGTTTATATAGTTTTATTTTTTTTTCAATCAGTTTTAGAGTGAAATAGCTTTTCTCCAATTAGAGAATATCTAGAGTTTTGTATAATTTTATTTACAAATGGATTTTTAGAGAAATTTTTTATTTACACTTTTGATAGTTCGAAAGTTTTTGATTAGTGTTGTGATACAAAATGAGTACATAGTTTCTTTTGCAGATTCCACCTGCCCAAAGCAGCTTCATTATGATGTGCGTAATAATCATTTTTGAAATAGTGAAGTCTCTAAGAAACTATACTTTTGATTTCAGTATTGAAAATTGAGTTCGAAGTTTTCTAATTTATAAACACATTATAGCAGTAAATAGGAATGAACACAAATTTTATTCTAAATTTATTATGAAATTATATATTCTTTGTAAAACTATGGTCATCGTGTAAAGTTACTTTCAGAACTTTCATGCAGCTGAGAACTAACGCCATGATACAAAAATTGAGACAAATATTAAGAGTTTTCTTTTTATAAGAAATAACTATTTCCGAAACATGATATCTTGTTACAATATTAAGTATTTATTATCAAATTAGGATTTATTTCAGACTGATATCACTTCCTGCTCGCCAATTGCATCAACTTTTATCTTTGTATGCCTGAAAAGTCTTGGCAAGTCTAGTAAAAGCATTTTTCTCTACTCACAATGGAGACTTGAAACCGATTGGTGGAAATACCAGTTAAAATCGGTTGAAACTTCAAGATCAATGTATTTTAAACACTAGAATCGGCAAATTAGCCGCCTCTGGGACTATGATCATAATTAAATTAACGATTGATTTGTTAGTTAATTATATGAGGCAATGCAAGCTTCTTTAAAAGTTTAGAGCAAAGTGATCATGCGCTTTATTAAAATAGAGTTCTGTACGGATTCGCAAACTTGTATTACAAAGTTTATGAACTTATTAAGCTTAAATTAGATCAACAAACAATGAGTTCTTCAATGTTTTTAATGTTACAACTTTGTCATAAAAGTTTGCGAATCCGTACAGAACTCTATTTTAATAAAGTGCATGATCACTTTGCTCTAAACTTTTAAAGCGTGCATTGCCTTATATAATTAATTAACAAATCAATCGTTAATTTAATTATGATCATAGTCCCAGAGGCGGCTAATTTGCCGATTCTAGTGTTTAAAATACATTGATCTTGAAGTTTCAACCGATTTTAACTGGTATTTCCACCAATCGGTTTCAAGTCTCCATTGTCAGTGCAAATTTTACTGGCAGACATACTTAACGAATTGTGTCAAATAAATTATTAACTAACTTTTGTCTAAACACTGCGAAAAGCTACAATTCATAACGAAAAATAGTCAATAACATAAAGTCAATAAACTAGTTGATATGAATTCGATTGAGAATTCACTCATATTAATCTACCACCACTACTAAAAGTTCAAAAAATGTTCACTACTCTTAGTTTTACGACACAAAGTGATTAATTTCTTAAAGATATCGCATTTAATAATTTTTTCCTCGAAATAAATATGGTTTTAAATCATAAAACTAAAAGAAGTGAAAATGTTTGACCTTGATGACAGCTTAATATGAGTAAATTGTCAGTCGAGATCATATCAACTAATCAACTGTATGAGTGCTACTCTTGATGTGTGCTTCAGCCTTTAAACTTGTGTAACGTTATGGTTTAAATATAAGATAATTATCACCGAAATTGAATCAGAAATGTATGTGATGTTAAGCTTACATTGAGAAGACCTCGACTTTCAAAGCTTGTAAATGATTTCCTAATTCAAAAACTAATCCACGTTTTCACATGAATTTTGTGATGAAAACCATGGAAATGCAAAAAGTATTTCATAAATGAGATGCTTTAAATCAAAAGAGTACCTAATATTTTCCTAGAATTTTTCGTATTTAAAGGAACATGAAAAGTGAACTAGGATTTAAATATTCTATACATAGTAAAATAAAACATATTATGAGATGAAGTTTGTTCAATATATGAAAATTTATTAAAAATGCATAAATATATTGACTTGCTTGTAGACAAGTTAACAACTTTAAGTTTTTTGCGTTATTTAGCTGAACATTAAGTTTGACTTAAATTAAAATCATTATGTTTAGGAGCAGTCAAGTCAGCGTTCAACTCATTCGTACAAAACTTATATACTTCAATAAATACTTGATGTTATATTAATTAATTGTAATAGTTGAGTGATTTAGTTCTGTTTTCAATATTAATAATTTGAGTAATTGTTTATATTAAAAAGCCCTGTTCTGAGTTCGCGCTTAATTAACATGTAAAGGTATCCACATTTCAATACCAGATATATTCAATTGAACATCAGATACGTGTTTCGCCTTAGAGCGTCACATCTGTATTTATCATAACTATGTATGAGACTTAGGAAATGCATACGTAAACTAGTTTTATCAGATTTCATGACAACAATATTATTAGTTTGGTTTGCCGGTGGGTTAGTTTTGATCTAATTCTATCACATATACATTACGCGTTCTGAACATTTCCATTTGCTTCTGATTATTATGACTAGATTTGGCTCTCATTCCTAATTCTGAACTTTAATATAACCGCGAGTTCGATTTCATGGGCTCACGAAACTTGAGTGAAAGCCATCAAGATTTAAATAAGCACGCACACACACACACACACACACACACACACACACACACACACACACACACACACACACACACACACGCACGCACACACACACACACACACACACACTGAATTATGTGTTTGAATATAGTAAATGGTTATTTAAGTGGTTTTGAAGAAAAATGGAAAAATTAATTTGATCTAAGAACAAGTCGAATTTAGAAATAATATAACAGAACAAATATTTTTAAGGATTGTTTCACCAAATTTTCAATATATTCGCAAAATACTCGTTCGTTCATTTATAATTTGATTTACTATGTATTTGTATAGAGAAACAAAATAAGATAACTTAAATTACTTGACTCTTAAGACAATGGTTCAATTTTAGATCTCCCCAATCAGAGGATATGATGCATTTACTGTTTTATGAACGCCTTGAGATATTTTAATAACGCAACAACTTTAAAGAGACATGAATTTTATTGAAATATTGAACAATCGATACTATCAATAGTTCATAAATAAGATATGAGTGAAGAGATTTTAATCTCATAAATGTAATGAGAAATGGTTGTCCCTTTGAGGTATCAATAAGACTTAAGCCTTTTGATATACAAACTTTTCAAGAGCGTACCGTCGACCGGTAAATGTTGTATATTTATCAATTCTAAAATCATATATAAGAGATGATAAACTTTAGGGAGTGGTAACTCATTGGGTTCCTATGAGTTTGGATAAAATAACAGAAAACAAACAAATTAAGATAATGATCATATTTAGTCATAGAAAGTCAATTTAGTATTCATAATGACAATCGATGAACTATAAAGTGAATAGGATGATAAGACTTATCAAATACTTTTATTCAAAATTTCAAATTATGACTCAATTCAAATGATGTTTAATTAATAACACGTTTTTAAAGGAATGACAATAAACTCAACAAATGCTATTTTCAACTATTGAAAAAATGTCGGCTCAGTATTTTATGGAAATTTGATCATTAACATGACTCAAGATCTAAAGTTGAATTGTTCTAAACTGATTAATAAGAATGCATATATTGATTAATGTCAGTAAACTCTATATAGATTAATCTAGGATCAGTTCATAGCCTTTTCGGTCGACGGTATAGAAGACAGTAAATGCTTCATATAGCATTAAGTTCTTGAAAAGGTCCATCAAATAGTGGATGCGTTGAATGTTTTAAAATGAAGTGTTAGGCTTATTTGTTATTCCCTTTAAGCATAGATTAGTAAAAAATTTAATTAGAATTCTAGTCAAAGTTACTCGAAATTTAATTTAATTAAAATGCTCGCAATTATCTTTTATTTGACTATTCATCAATTCCGAAGAGTATTTTAAATTTAACTTAATAAGTTACACTTCTAGACTTATTAGCGAAATCTGATTTCATTAAATAGTTTACATACTAAAGAACTATGCAAGCATTGTGTAATTAAACGCTAATAATGTACTTATGCTAAAAGCACTGCATGTCTGCATGCTAAAATGTTGATAATTATGCTTCAATTCGATGGGGAAAATTTTGCATAAATACTGTTTTGAAAATTTTCAAGAATTAAGATATTTTCTGGGTATGGTAATGAAAATCAAATTAGACTTTGATATAAAAACTCAATTTTAAAGCTATGGATGTTAGTTTACTCACACAACTACGAAGTTAGTATGAGTCAATAAGTAACCCTTATTTCAATGTTCTTAAAACTTGCATTAAATCTTTATGCATGTGCAATCATAAACATTTTGGCGAATAAACTATTTGATGAAAATGTTTGAGAACGATAAGAGTACTGCTAATTCGACTAAAAGCTGACATCAATTTTACTGATTCAATAAATTGTACTAATGCCTCAGATAAAATTGCGGACAAAGTTTATTTGACTTCGTTAAGTACTAATTTCTTTCAGTCAAATGCACAAAAACATTAAAATAAATATTGATTTGTTGCGATACGAAAACCATTACTGTTAGCATAAAACTCAACTAAATAATGACCCTGGAACATAAAGCACTTCGCGAAGGCGTTGTATGATTTTATAATTTGCAATTAAAAATTCAAAAGTATACTATTGATTACTTTGCTGATGAAGATATGCCAATAATAGAACAAATTTCATTCTACAGAAGAATCTGAATCGAGGGGACATAAAAAGCAAGATTGCGAGTGGTAGGTCTGAAATATAATGACCGAAGAGAAAGTTGTTGAAGAAAATGTTTGATCATAAAAAGCTATAGGTTATGGGCCCCTTCAGTTGCACATAAAATAGAATTATATTCAAATGTAATTTCGTTTATAATATTAAGAGCTCCAGTAAGTGGTTTGATAAAAGTTTATGATTCGATAATCCGTTCTAGAATTTTATTTGTGAAATTATTGGGACGTTATATTGAGATGTGTTATGTGAATAACTTAATCAGTCATACGATGAAAATTTAAAATACTTTCAGTCTTTATATCAACGAATCTGTGTCTCAGATCAATTACCGTTAGCTGATTCATCCTATCTCTCACTTCGTATGATAAATAGATCGAATATTGAAACCTTATTGGAAATCAAAGTAAAAATTGATATCGCGTTTTAATAGAATATTCATGTTTTTAAAATTCTATGAAAATAATGACTCAAAATGAATCACACATTAGTTCCGATTAATTCATTAGTTAATGTTAAAATGCGGAAAGTAAGTTCACTCAAAAATTCTTTAGTTAAAATGAATTTATTTAGAATTAAATTAATATTTAATGTCGAATCGTTTGGCGTCAAAGACTGCTTGCAAACGCTCTGGCGCACTTACGAACAATTTTTCGATCATTTCTGATCCGATTCATCTCACGCCCTAAATAATGCGTTTATGAAGATCACGCACGATTTGTGACTACTTGTAGACACCAATCGGTCCAAATGATCCCACAAATGCTCTATTATGTTGAGGTTAGGGCTTTGGGCTGACCATTCCAACAAATTAATTTGATTCTAGGACAATCATTTATTCGTTAACTTTGAAATGTGCTTCGGATCGTTATCTGATTGGAAAACAGAGTTGCCTTGAATTTTCATTTGATTAGTGCTTACAATCCAATTGTTCTCTAAAATGTTGATGAATTTTAGCGCCCATTTTAGATGTTATCTAAACTAATTTCCCGATGCCAGATGAGGAAATGCAACCCCAGTCCTTAACCGACTTCGAGTGTTTCATAGTCAGAGCTACAATTTTGTTATCAAGACCTTCGCTCAGCGTTTCTCAGATGTTGACCTTTCTTTTAGAGTTAGCGAGTCCGAACTTAGACTCATCGGACCAAATAATCTTTCCTAGTGATGTCCACATACAAGTCTCCGTTAATCCTCTTATACGTAACGAAGCGCTCAGTTTCCGAAAATTCATGTAGTTTTATCATCTTGCAATTAACAACTTGTTCACCAAATCATTCGTTAATTTTTGATTCAGATCATTTACTTTTATTGAATTCCCTTTTATTCAGTTTGTAATCAATACTTAAACTAGAGGATAATTTGAGAGTCGAGACTCACGGCAAGACTCCCGATCGAGATCGAGAGTTGAATCCTAAGACTTGAGAATAGAGACTCTCAGAAAAATCATCCTCTAACTTAAACCGAACTTACTTTTTACCGCACTGAAAAAATGTTCAATGCTTTAAGTGTTTCAGTTTTCATAATTTATCTTTTGATTTTTCATGTCAACTGAATCTATATTAATTACGCTTTATTTCGATATGAAATTTATCACAAGATTCTAAGTATTGGTTAAAATAGATACAAAAGTAATTTCATTTCGTAAAGTGAACTTAATTTCCATTTTTTGTGTGAATTATTTTGATTTGTCTGAGAGGGTGAACCCACTACTAAATATCTCTTTTCGTACCAGCTACTGATAAGCGCACCACCATTTGAGAAGCATTAATCTATTTTATATATCAATAAGTTTTAGTCTCCTGGGTTAGAATATTGATCAAGTTAACGGAAGAACTAAAAATTTATAGAAAAAAAATTTCTGAATGAATTAACATAAAAATTTGACGATTGTTATGCATGAAAAAAAATATCACATGATATTGACTCATTCGTATATGTTAAGACTCATTTATAATGAGTCATTCTTATTGGACCAAATTTTCATCTCACTGGTAGGACCTGGTCCATAGATCAGTTTATCGAGAACACTGTTATATAACATATCAATTAATAAAATCATAATTCAAAAATCATAAATTTATTTGATATTATACTAAAATTAAATTTCAGATATTAGTTTTCGGGGTAATACGCATGTAATTGAAATGTAATGTAAATCGCATAATTAAAATTCATTGCGTCATATCATTTATTATATTAATTTAGTCAACACAAAAAGAATTTTTAATAAATGTCTGATGAATTAAATCTTCTCTTAATTAGTAAACAATATTGATATAACAACCCCATGTCTATTTCATTATTTTGCCAATTTTGAGCGATTCGTTATTTTTTGTACAGTCGTGGCCGATCAGTTTGGATGATGCACCCAAAATGATATTTCCTACAAACATTTTTTGCATTACTAATTAGTATTATTAATAGAAATGCTATTGTCTTTTCTATTAATAATACTAATTAGTAATGCAAAAAATGTTTGTAGAAAATATCATTTTGGGTGCATCATCCAAACTGATCGGCCACGACTGTACGTGTAAGAACTTTATAATTGGTTCAAGTTAATCCCATAACTGATTTCAAGTGAATCAAATTTTTGAAACCTCAATTCATATCAGAAGACATCGCTTAAAACCCATGATAGTAAAATTTATTTGTGAGCTATTTAGTGTAATGGGCTTTAAAAAATAGTTTGATATGTTGATTCAATTAAAAATTGTCGTATACAGAGCATACCTTATATATGTTAACCAATTACTACTTTATAATAATTTTGCTTCAAAAGTAGGTGAACGATACTGCTTTCTGAGTGCATGTTTAATATGTAGATTTGAGTCCAGTGATGAGGCTAAGATAGAGCTGCCGATGAGATTTCAATTTTTAATTATTATTATGCCAAATTCAACAAACAAGTATTTTTTACTTACAAAATGTCTTAGAAAGTGAAACTGTTATGGAATTAAAAATTTTGGAAATTCGTTTTAAAACTGTATTTAATAAAAAAAAACATGCTTCCAATTTTTATTGATTCGCATGCTGTTTCGAGCATTTTAAGCCAGTTTTACTCTTACATAACTGAGTTTTGAATTTATTTTTAAGATCATCAGAACGTTATTGTGAATGAGTTGGTTATTCAAGTCAGTTTCATGTCTTTAGTCTATTTCTATATTTAATATTCATTGAGAATTCAATTTGACACTCGTAACGAAATATATGATAAAATAGTTAGTGATTATGATTAAAAACTTCTGCTATCATTACATTGACTCATCTAAATTCTGTTATATATAACGTAATTTATATTTAATGTGTATTTAATTATTGGTTTATTTAAGACACTTGTAGTCATTCAATTCTATGAATGTTAAATCTAATTTTATCCTTATTTACTTCACGTTCTAAAGTACTATCATACTGAAATTAAAACCTAATCTTATAATTTAAAAATGTATTTTCAATCGATTATTTAAGCAGCCGTAACAATTAGCTACTTTAATGGTTTGATTATTGGAATGAGTTTAGTCAACTCCATGAGTCATTTCATTAAAATAATATCTTTATATATGAATCTAACATTTCTTTCAAGTTGCAAGCTGTTCAACTTGTAAGTGAAAGCCAAGTTCGAACCATGATTAAATGGATGATAAAAGAAATTAAACTTATGATCAAGAGTATTCCCAGTATGCATTAGATCTGAAAAACAAGAATAAAAATCACTCCAAGTTCTTAATTGAAAGATTCAAATCAAGTTTTTGCCATAATTCTTTTGGTTTGTAGAAACAGCAGTCTTTACTCTAGTCAATAAACTGAGCTTAGGGTTGAGTTCATACCATTAAGCTTTTGATTTCACTCAAAATTTAATAAATTGACAGTACAATTCTTGAAATTTTCTTATCAGGTAATGTCAAAAGCAATATAAAAAATTAATATTTAACTTTTAATAGATTAAAATATTTTCTTTTAACCCTTCGAAGGAATTGTGTTTAGAATCACTTAAAGGGAAAGATGGGGTCAAAAAATCGCGGGAACTTTCCTGGACGAATCTGGGCTTATTATGCGTAGAACTCAAGGACTAAACAAAAATACCCCACTATTCCATTCACATATCGTGTTGTATCCAAGTCATAACATTTGACATCACAGTTAACCCCTTTCTTATTGGATTCATCCAAATTGCATTGAAATATATTACGAAAAAAAGTTACGTGAATAGAAAGGTGGGGTACGACACCAGACTTTGCTTTACTTATTTATTTTTAAAATTTTAATTATAAGTAATATTAAAATGAAAATTATGTAGTTTTGTTAAGAAATAGTTTGTGATAGAATACAGAATTTTTTAGATTTTTTGCATTTATGGTTTGTTTTTAACAGAATTTCAAAGTATTGTTAGGACAAAAAAGACCCCACAGTTCCTTCGAAGGGTTAACTATAGAGTTGTAATTTGAATAAAAATTTCGAGGAAAAAACCCAAAAATTTTGTTCCATAGGCTCAATCCCATGGGTATAAACTCGAAGCTCAAGCTTACCTTCATGATAAGAAACTCTAATCTTAAGCTTAGCCCACCTCAAACTTTATATTAGTTGGTCAATAAATTTTGTGCCTCTACCAGTAATATTGGATAGTTAGAGACAAAATCATAAACTACCATCAAATGGAGACTTAAGTTCCGAATTTCACGAATTTTCGTCTATATTTAGTACCTTAATTAAAAGTTTTAAAAAATTAAGTATCTTTAATCTCCCTAAATGTATGGATCTTAATCGGGAGCAAATCCGGGAGAAAATTTCTTGTAGTTGGAGGAGGCTGAAAAAGAGGCTAAAATTCATGAATTACTCCTTTTCAGCCTCCTTTCCCAACCATAAAAAAATTCTGCCCGAATTTGTTCCCGATTGAGATTGATACATTTAGGGAGATTAAAGATACTTGATTTTTTAAACTTTTAATTAAGGCACTATATATAGACGAAAGTTCGTGAAATTCGGAACTTAAGTCTCCATTCGATTATAGTTTATAATTTTGTCTCTAACTGTCTAATATTACTGGTAGATACCTGGAGACGCAAATTTATTGACCAAACTAATACTAAAAATAGCATTTCAATCGCTAGAAGAGAGAGAACTAAATTTTGAATTCGTCAAACTAAGTCTATAAAAGAACTAGAAATTTCTGACTACTAACAAAAGTATTGTTAGAATTTCTATAAGAATCCTGAATTCTTGAATGAGCTTTCAATACATTCCTGATTAAATTGAAAAATTCATCCTATTCCTAGCCTTTGAGCATAAAAAACTGAACTTACGAAAGAATGAGCAATCTTTCGCAGAAGCAGATCATATTACTAATATACTACTACATAGAATATGAACTTTTGAAAAACTTTACTCAGCCTATAATGGCTGCACATTTAATGTTTTAATTTTAAAGTCTGAATAATGTTCATGTTTTCTAATATATGGTTTTGTCTGAGTATGTTCTATTTTGAAAACTTACTTAACGTTTAAACTCGGCGCTCGAGCTAAGACTCGATGAACGTGCTTGACACTCTCGAGTGGCTGGAGTAATAAACTGCATCAATATTTTTATAACTGAATTTTGTTACTTGATGGTAGATCAAATGTAATGTTTTTCTTTGAAAAAATATTGAAATATGTACAAAAGTAAACGCCATAGTTGGTTAATGTTTATTATTACATGCCTCAAAATTTGAAAATATTAATCTATAGAGAGTAAGTAGGTTGCTTCGAAATCTTCATAACAGAACAATATTTTAATATTTCCTAAGATAATATTAATGCTTATTTGTCATAATTAACTCTTTATCATTCATTATTACAATTATTAAGGATAAAGTTTTACAAAACAACAAATACAATCAGAAGGAATTGAAGCAAATGAGATTTTTAAGATAATTAAGCGACAGTTTTAAATAAAGTGATGCAATAATCGCCTTATCATTATCCTAGTAACCAACTGAGTGTTATAGCAATTCAATGTATTTTTTAGTATTCGACTTGAAATTTTCGAAACATATTTTGCTGTCGTTTGCTATCCTAGAGCAAATTTTAACGATTCAGTTCTGCTAAACTTTGTTATCATTTTATAACACAAAAAACTTTTGATTGAAAATGTTGAGTAATAGTTCTAAGTTATCTTTGAGTAAATGTAAATTCAGTCGTTGATTTCAAATCAGTAAAGTTTAGTCAGCTATATGTGCATTCGTTTAGTTTCAACAACACTATGAAACATAACCGCAAACCAATCATTAGGTTATTATGTCACTTGTAAAAAATTTATATTAATTCATTTCATAATAATTTTACGGGTTTTAAAAACACAGTTCATCTCATTTGTAATGAATGCGCTTATAGTGAATAACCATTGATTGCGAAGGATTTTGATTGCACCGTTCACTACTAACAGGAATGACTGTATATTAAGTTATCTTACTATAAACTATAGAACAAATGTTTATTTAGAAAATTTCAGATGAAAATTCAATGACAACGACAACTTATAAGTATTATTGATATAGTCACAGCACAAACCATAAAAAATTTGAAAGTTTACTGAAATTTTTCAAAGTGACATCTCGTATAATTCTCTACAAGAACTCGTTTTAAGGGCTATAGACATATTTTATATCATTAAATAAAATTGCATTATCATTGTATGAAATGAACAATATTAGGACACTGATCAGTATAAGCTCATTAAGTGCTTTACTCTTTAATTGCTTGCAATTCCTACTCAATCATTTTCATGAATGGATTTGATTGATTTGAGCAGATCCTAAAGGATAAACCAAATTTTGTTATGTTTCAAGTTTTACCTATGAGATTAGCCATACAAATTTTATGCGCATAATAAAACAGTAAAGCCTTAATATATTAGTGTGTCTTCCGAAATTGTCACATCAGTGGCTTCATATTCTCAAAGAAAAATTATAGGTATCCACAAATAATTTTAAAATCTCTATTGAATCTCAATTTAAGAAAACCTTTGAATTAGTTGCTTCTTGTAGCTTTTTTCGGTATAATCATAAATATTGGACTGAAGGGCAATTTTGACAGTAATTGGAAATTGAATTTCATTTCATGAATCAGTGTTAGTTTTAAACTTTTGGCATTGAAGTTTCACGCTGTTTTGCTTTAGCTCCAAAACACAAGCACATAACTGGGATATAAAAGTACTTATCAAAAGTTCTCAAATCAACATTTATTATATTCACATTTATATTAGTCTTTGTTTTATTGCTACCTTTAATTATATCAGATAAATATGAAAAGAATCGAGATAATAAGCAATGAAATACAGCAATCAATTAGTTGCCATACAGTACAACATTTAGTGTTCATTACATTATGTTTTTTGTATGTCTTATGTCGCAAATAACAATAATATAAGCATATATAAAAGTTTAACAATTTTTAAAGGTTTGTACATAAAAATTAATTCTCAAATACTTTTAACATTCATCAAGGCTTAACTAGGTCTTGATATGAAGACCTCCGTCCGAGGACTAGTCTTTCCATAGGTTTTAAACTTAATTTTTAATAACGGATCTTATAATCTGAAAAGAGAACACTTTTGAAATATATAATCTGTGTTTGACTTTATTAACATATCAAATAATTTTAAAATTGAACTCTGATAAAACTCTATAAGAAATATAAAAATTCTCTAAAAAGAAAGTAAACTTTTGTGAAAGAAGGAAGAACAAATTGATATAGCCCTAAATTTTTTAATCGACCAACACTAAAAGTGTCGAACTTCAAATTAAAATTGTTAATGATTATTTTACTGAAAAAATACACATTTGCACCTACTTCTGTCAATTTTCACATCCGCAACTATTCTGCATCCGCAAAAGCGTGCATACTTCTGCATATACTCGCGGGAGTGGGATTGAGATGCACACGTATACTCCCGATTGTTACCTAAAATATTTTAGCAGTCAAAGTGACTCATAACTCCGATTGCTTACTTGTCCATCTTCGTGGCTCAAGATCGCATCATTATTATTCGGTATGCAATCAGTCAGATGATAATTAATCTTATGATTATGATTATAACCAATCCCGCTGTTTAGCGTGAATGCATTATTAGCACTTTCCATACTTTGTGTTAAACACGGATGACTGATCGTTGATAAAGTCATGTAATTTGGATTTGCTATCATTGGCTGTTGTAGATGTGGATGATGCTCATGTGATTGTTGATAACGGAGCGACTCCGATGAAGATGGATAATAATTGGGATTATTGAAATTTTTATGAGATAACAAGCTTTCAGGTTGGGGTTCATTAAAATTAGGATACAAGAATATGTTAGAAGAATGTTGCGACAATATTGAAGAATTATCAGTATTCCTATCACTTCTCACTTGTGGCTCATTCAGTCGGCAATCATTACTCGTCACACAATCTTTGGGATAGTTTGGTGTCAGAGGAGCTAAAAGTTTAGTTCTTCTCCTTCTCTTACGTATAGATTCTTTTCTCATATTGACTGGTCTGTTGATTCCGTTTAGCCTAAAATAAAGACCGCACGCATTGCAAACTGAATCTTTGACAGCGTTTCGTCTCCACATCGATGTTGTATTTGTACCACAGTTCGCACACGAAAGCCCTAAATACCATTGAATTCGCAGATAAAATATAAAA
The DNA here is from genome assembly GCA_018873245.2 of Archegozetes longisetosus. Lineage (NCBI taxonomy): Eukaryota > Metazoa > Arthropoda > Arachnida > Sarcoptiformes > Trhypochthoniidae > Archegozetes > Archegozetes longisetosus. Next base: position 17,263,734 of record JAEMBT020000009.1, on the reverse strand, counting down.
TTAATACTAGTTTTAACTCGTCTTATGTTTTCTCTTTGGAGATAATTATTTATTCATCGACAATAAGCTTAAAATCCTATTGATCAATCGCTAATCGCTTGAATGGCTTTTGGTATAAAATAACAGAAAATATTAATTTTTTATGCTAAAAAGACCTTAAATTTGAAAAATCATCTAAGCTGTTCTCGTAGACTATCAAGTAATATAGGAAATTTGTAATTTTGCCAAACAAACAAGTTTGACACTTGAATTTAAATTATGACTTAGTCAACATGAGATTGAGTGAACTGATGATGATTTATAGTATGTAAACAATTTCTTGATGGAAACTTTGATTTATGATTTATTTGTCTTTGTGTGCAATGAAAAAAGCAAAACATATATAATAAATAAAACCAATTAGAAAAAACTTTGATTAAATCTTGTTAATTACAATAATTTACTGCTTGATTAATAAATTTTTCCATAAATTTAAGGCAAGCCCTTACAATAATTAAACATAAAATTAATAATTAACTTAAAAAAACCATATAATTGATGACAGGTCAGATTGAAAATAAAATCTTTCTGTTAGGCCCTCTTTTCTTTCACATTTTGTGTTAAAAATTCAGAGCCGAATAATTTACGAGTGATTCAAAAATCCTGTTTCGCAAGCTGATCGCATAAAATATCTCGTTCACTAAAATTAAATAGACTACGATAATATGCTTAAACATAAATTGGATGAAAATTGAATGAAAGCTTATGAAATATAATATTAAAAATAAATTCTTAAGCGAAACTTATTTTCGTATTCATAGCAATACTTAAATTTCGAAGAGTTCTCAGTCAACAGAGCTCAGAGTAACAGATTAAGCATTAGTCAAATATTTCTTAGAGACAATTAAGTCTTTAACGCTTTTCATTTATAAACAAACTTTATTCGTAAAATTAATTATTAGTCATTCTCATTAACAATTTTAATTAATTTTTATCATTGCTTATTAATTGGTTACTTAATAATCATTACGAGGAAATTTTTCCATATTTGGTTCATAATAGTAAAATGGATTTCATCTATTTATTAGGGCTTTGAAACAGAGCTTTCGAAAGAGTAGAATGCTACCAAGAATCCCACACAAAATTCAAATTAAAAATCACCAAAACTCTAAAATCTATTCATAAAAAAGTAAACATACCTGAAAATAGAGTCGTGGAGAATTGTGCATAAATGATATTAATTATGGTAAAATATATATGATAGGGGAGTCAGAGTTTAGCAAAAAGAAAATTTATTATATGAGATCTCATTGCATTACCCCTTAGGTAAGAGAAAATAAGATACCTCTCACGCTAGCTAGTCCTAATCGATACGATAAGATTTTGATTTCTCAATTATTTTAATAATGTCTATCATTTAGCTAAGCCGCTAGTACATATCTATTCAGAACACAAGTTGTTCAGGTTTGCACAACTTCTAGCTGTCTAAATATTAATTTTTTTCATTTGATAATTAATATATCGCCAAATTAAGTTTGAGATGATTAATAGTAGGCTCATTCATGTAAGTGAGAAGACGTTTAAGCGCATTAGCTTAAAATAGGAGATTGAATTGTGACAATGAATTGAGAAACGATGATTGAATCTTTTCACTAATTTCTAAATCTATAAATGAATGTTCATGTTCAACTGCTTCCCTCAGAACTACTAAATTAGAGTGAATTCAAACAAAAACCACACTTTTTATCTATAATTGGTTATCATACGTAGGACTTAAATCGTTGTTTCTATAGGTTGTATCTAAATCTCAAGCTGTGCGCCGATAGGGATTATGTGAATCAGGGCATGAAAACTGATTTCCGAGAGAATCAGACATTTCAAGAGTGAGATTAGAGTAGAATCCTTCAAGAAAATCTTTGCAAAAAATTTCTACTACTAAATTAAAAAGGCATATTTCGAAATAGTCAGTTTTCACTTGACTAGAATTTTCATGAGAAATATCGAGAATAATATCTTGCTTGAACCACAACTATCAAGTTTGTTTTGTTTGGGTATGTAAGAAATACCGTGAAAATCATTATACAATCTTTTGAATATAACAAAACTAATGAATTTTGGATGAGTTATAATTCTAAGGTTGTTTCTTCGGCGGTATTGAAAGCGAAAATGTTATTTTTCATTCTTTTAGCTCCATTTCTATCTATTTGTGTGCAGATGAAACCCTGATTCTAGACTTTTGTCTGTACAGAAAGTCTGAAACCTGTACAATACAGATTGAAATTGTAAGTTGGCTCTGACTTTTTATTAAGATTGTAACAAGGCAGGTTCCAGTGCTTGATAGAAACGACCTCTAAAAACTAATTAAAGCCTAAAATTTCGCAGAATATCAAATGCAAAATTCAGTAATTGGAAACTAGAATGAAACTTTGTGAAAGTAGAACGGCAAGGGAATAACAATTATCACTAATGAAAATTCATAAAAAGATACGATAGAAAATATTCAGAATAATTAGTGTGTAACTGTTTGAGTAGAGTTTCGTGTTTACCTCAGTGGGTAAAAAGTTGTGAAACAGTTGTTTGAGACAGAATTTTATGGCTTTCGGTTAGAAGATCAACTCCTATTGTGAATTGGCCTTATGTCAAGATAAAAAGGTTCATTAGCAATAAATAATTTCACAATATTTTGGGTTACAACTGATAAATGATTTCTTGTGCATTATCTTATGATCAAGAATCTTATCTTATCTGTCAAAAATATTTTAATATTCAAATAATATTATATAAAATGCTATTATAATTTTGAAGCAATTAAATTTGTTGTTATGTGGTAGTATTATTCATACATTTTCTATCAAATTCATAATTGATTTCTTCAGAATTAATACACGAATCAATGAAAAACTTATTCCCCTTTTGGCCCACAAAACTTTTATCGAGAAAATTTTATCAGATTAGATGAAAATCGCTCTAAATTTCTCAAAAGTTATTAAGAATGATATTTTATAATTAAAGAGTTTTTCGGGTTTGATCGCGCGAAAAAATTCAATAGATTATTGCAAATACAGAAAATGACCTATTCGTTATCTTTCGCCATTCAGATACTCCTATTACTAGTTCAATACGTTTAGCAAATGTTCTAATGATAAATAACGAGTTAGTTTTTATAAGAGGTTCAGCATTGACTTAACTCTAATGATTCAAGTTCTTAATAGGATAGCTCACATTCACAGTTATACAAAGATTGCTGTTTCAAGTCATTTTATGGTCAATTAGAGCGAATTTATATTTAGATGAGAGCGCATGTGGTTTGAACTGAACAACTTCAGCCCTCATAAAACAAGAAAGTTCAAATTGATTGAAACAAAAATTTTGTAGTAAATTGATTGGTGTCTGTAAAACTGTTGCACTATATGACTAGCCATCTGATCTTAACTGAATTGATTCCTTAGTCTAAGTATACTCGAAAAGCAAAAGCTAGTGCATTTAGTTTAACATCATTTCAAGATTTACAACGTATGAGCATAACGTTCGAAGAAATGAGTTAACGAATAGGGCTCATACATATCATTGAAAACACTTTCAATATAGAAAGTAAACAAAACTGAATTATTGACGGATCTAGGTTCTTTTTCAGACTCACCTTTCAAGTGCGAAGTAAAAATAATTTTATTGAATCATTCAAATCTTTCAGTCATGTGTAAATTGTACAAAACATGTTTTTCGTATTTGTATCAAATTCACATTAATATTAGTGTTGGAAATGAATTGAATTTAAAATGTTTTTAAAAACATTTATGATAAAGAAGGAATCAAAAGTAAGATTATGTGTATTTTTGAGGCTTATTGACTAACTATATCCGTGAATAAAAATTTAATTATTTGAAATTTTATTATTCATTAATTTGAACTCAACTTTTAAAGATCTTTATTAATGAATTCATTTTCAACGCTACTATTAGTGTGATTTTGATAAATAAGAAGATATAATTTACATATAACTGAAAGGTGAAGGATTTAACGAAACTTTCTTATTCATTCTGAACTGTGGAAGTTGAGTTTAAGAAACAACTTAGAACCGTGAATAATTAAGTTGTTTACTTTCAATACGAAAAGTATTTTTAGTGTTATGTGTAAGCCCTACTCGTTAAATCATTCCTTCAGAAGTTAGGTTCATATTCAAATTGAGGTCAAGTGAATAAATCAAAGTAAAATTTTATAACAAAATGTTTATCAGTCTTAGCTTAATCGTACCCATTTATGCTTTGAATAATAATTAATGGCCCTATATTTAAAAGAAAGAATCTAATTAATTAGCTTCAACTTGATTTAGCATGTGTTAATATTCCTTCTATAGCAAGGAAAGCATCAAAGTTCGAAATGGTGCTAATCCTTTTCGATATATTCTAGCAGTTACATCAACTTTTACTACTCACTGATCTAAGTCAGATGTTGCGCAAATAATAGTTTGTTTATAATTATTGATATTTTGTTTGATTAAAACATTTTTATTAAGAAATAATCTAATGCGACGCAATCACTTAAGGAAGAAATGCAAATATGATAAATTTGATCTCTTTAAGATCAAACATATTGATAGGACTAACAACATCTATCAAAAGGAAAATAAGCACATTTTTTAAATAGATATCTCGACTCAACTGATTCAAGTATTTCGAAATGACTCACACGGGGATGGCTCAGCCATCCGCTGTATTCAGAACCAGAATTTCATTCTTCAAGAACAATACTTCGGTTTATTCAAGGTGATCACAATCAAAAGGTGAATAAAATTTTCGAATTTTTTATAACTGTTTTGAATGAGATGACATAACAATAGCCTAAATATTCTGCCTCTAAAGGAATATATAACGATAAACATAAAAGATACTGGTCCATTAAATCAATTATAAGCAACTCTGGTTTTGCTATTTTATTGTGATTGTCTTTAACAGACCTAAGTATTATTCCCAAAAGATAATATTCCGATTGTAGATTCCGCTGCAAACAGTCCAGCCACATTCTCTCTCAATTTTAGTCTGACTCAACATTAAAGTTTTCATCATCAATGTTACACTCTTTTTAGTTTTATGGAACCATTTTTTCTGAAAAATTCTATGAGCTTTTTGAAACATAAGTGATAAATTCAAGATTCTTGATATGTACCGGTACTGATCTCTAATCTCTTCTGATTATAACTTATCTTCAAATTTTGATGAATCCATTAGATTAATTTTCAGGCTATTAAAATTTATTTTCAAAGATTAATCTTATAAACACCTCTAGTTAGTACGTCCGTACATACACGCATAGGTTTCATACACATTCACAAAATCCATGTTCATATTTTGTCCGATTTTCAGTAACCTCTACCTTCCTTGAGCTGCAGATATCCTTTTAATGCACCATAAAGTATTTTAGCAAAAAAATAATCATTTCGCATAGATGATAGCTAATTTCTGTTGAAAATCTCAAGTTTTTCGTAGTTCTAAGTCTATTACCACTTAATCTAAGATGAAATCAGAAGTTTTTTTAACAGTTAAGTGCTTAAATTAAAAGAAATTTATTTGCAGAAATTCGTTTCTCAAGGCAATTGAATCGTGAATTCCATTTTTGATTTTAACAAAATCTATAAATTTGTAGCATTGCACATAGGTGCACAAAGATGCATCCTATATTTTCTTTTTTTAATCATAGCACTTTGTTAATGTACTTTAAACTAATAAATATGTTAAGGATTTTATTCAAAAATTTGTCCCTATAATTAAAAGCTTCTAACAGATAAAAATGTGAAATATCTAATACTTTTTATTCGAACTGATAAATGTCAAGGAAAAGGCATAACATTTTCGATGCATTTTATATTTTATTCTAGTTCATATTATAAATTTGATCAATTTTTTTATAACAGATATGCTGTACACCGAAACCAACATTCAGTTCTGCATAAATTTCTTATCAATAGGCAATAATAAGTATATTATCGAGAATTTGAACGATTTTCTGAATTTTTTAGTTGCATTCACTGCCATAACTACATAAGAGGCTAAGGGGACTATAGTCCCACCAGAGATTTTCAGGAAATTGTGTATAGATATGTTTGAGTAATGAAACAAGATACAACAAGAGAAATAGCTGTAGCTTTAGATTTAGATCAATCTGTCAATGCATTTTCAGTAAGTCATTGTAACAGAAACATTCTGTTGATTTGATAATTTTAATTAAATAAAACCTTTCACTATGAGTAAAAAACCTAGTCTTAGCTCCACCAGAGTTCAAATCCTGGTTACGGCAATGGTTGCAGTCCGAATAAATTTTCTAAAATAGAATTAAATTCTAGTCGTGAATGCAAGCAGTCATTAATAGCATCTATAAATGAAGACCGTCTTGCGAAATCTCAACGAATAAGGTTTTGATATATAGGTTCAATCGTTTATTATGATCGGACAATTACTGCAATATTTTTAAATGAATATCAGGACGTGGAAACTTATTTCGAAAGAGGACTTATTAAAAGTCGAATTTATATACATTAGAATATACTCTAACTCATTTATAGCGAACGGATCGGTGCAGCTAATAGCGTTCTCTATAAACAGATTACGGTATAGTCTACAAAACTTTTCAACAAGTAAATTATATGATAGAAGGCTTAAAGATACAAAATACTTAATTTAGTTATAAAGATATAATTTTAAATGATTATAGCGATCAAAATTAAACATAGTCTTATATACAATTATTAACACGAATTGGTACTTTATTGAGAAAGATAAGAGGTATTGCTTTTCTCACCCGTACGCTTACTAGTAGAAGAAAATCTTCTTATATTTCTTACTAATGGCCTATGACTACCATTAGCTCTTTGATATAGTCCGCAGGCATTGCACAAGAACTGTCCAGGACCGTAACGGCGCCACAACGGAGTGGTTGTTGTGCCACAATTTGCACACACTCGAGAATCACCTGAATTATAAACATTCACATCCATAGAATCAGATATCAGTAATGATTTTTTATTTTTATCTCGTAAACAAAAACTTGAACAAATAGTCAGTATCTATTGCTATATTGTCGTTGACTTCTGTTGAATACTATAAAATTTCATAGAAATAACAACATTGAACTCATTTATCATATTATTTTCTTTTCCAACAAGAGACGAATTAAAATATTTGAACAACAATATATTTTTAACGCATCGATGAAATTTCTTATTTCTAAAGAGCTCATCAGTTATCACAATGTTGTCTGACTATAGGCACAATTATGTTCATTATTTATAATGCTGAAAGTTTTAAATATTTCAATTTTGTTTTCATTTCAAGATTTCAGAAAAAAACTCGGCAGAAAATTATTTTTAATATCAAGTATAAGATTATCTGATCTTCTTTTCTATATTACTATCACTTTAAAGAAAATCCAAGTCCATTTTAACGCTACCGAAGAATACACTGTTGAGAGTCTATCCATTTCACAAAATATGTTAATAATAGTTACAGTTTCATTATAAGTTTGACGATTTTGCATTAATAGACTCATCAAATTCAAGTATTTATAATTAATTGTAATGATCATCAGCTTATTTTTGTACGCATAGCTTACTCAGAGCAAAACTGAGGCAATCATGAAAATAAAGTTAGAGGTACTGAAAATGAAAAATAAATTTTGAAGCATTTAAAAAGACTGATTTTTCTGAACCTATTCTCAAGACTTTAATTGTATAAGCGCTACACTAGTCGTGAAGCTCATTCCCATTAGAGGTATTAAAGCTTTTAAAACTTGTTTTTTAAATGATTAGAAACCAGAAGAAAAAATATTTAACGGCCAATTTGTATAAACAAGTTATGAATTACATTGAGGCACTCAGTACGATAAGAGTAATGCGATAAGAGTATAGGAGTGTGAGTTTGTGCTCAATAGTCAGTTTTGATAAGACTGAAGATTTTTGTTGGTCTTTTAATATGACATTTTCAAATTTCAAGTAACTAATTAGTAATCCATAAGCCATACTCAAAATCACTAAATACAAAGTCAGTCATTTTCTATTCAGTCAAAAACATGTTCTGTTTTTAATAAAGTTATGAATCATATGTTTTAATAAGAATATGGGCTAATTACAAATTTTGTGTAAAGATGTTTAACTGTTATTATATTTAATTTGACATCAATTAAAGTTGTCATTTAAGTCATTTGATTGATAGCACCAATAAAACAAAAATATGTTTCAATTCAATAGAAAATGTCTGACTTGTTTCTAGTGATTTTGAAGTAGTTTTTCATTAAAAATCTGCATTTTTTACCCTTTTTGTTAAGAAATCCACTCTTTTTAGTAAATGCAGCATCTAATTAATGGATTCGAAAAATTCTTATTTAAATTGATTATGTTATTTAATAAAATACTATTGTTTTGTTTAAAGGTATATTGAGATTAGCTTTAAATTGTCTCGAAAATTGTCCGTTAGTACCTGTCACTTGAAAGTAAGACTGCGATCTATAGGTTTAACTTTTAGAGAAACATTTTTTGAATATTAGAAACAATTGTTTAGTTGAGTCGAGATTTATTATATACTTTAAAAGCAAATGTGAAATTGTACTTATAATAGACTCTTTCATTATAATGTAATAGATTGCAACTCCCACTATATGAAATCTAAGTTTTTCCTAATATTTTTCTAAAAAATGCAGAGTTCAGTTCCTTTTATGAAATAACAGTTGCCAGTCGAGTGTTCTTATCGGGAACTTGAGTGATTTTTGAATGATCACTTGAAACGGTATACTTTTTATAGAAATAAATTCAACTTGTTTTTTAGAGATGAAAAATCAAGTTGCAATCGATAAAAACTTTAAAAAGACAAAACCAAATATCGAAATGCATAAGAGATGCTATCTATTTGATTTTTCTAGATCAGAGATAGTCGTGTCGTGTGTGTGAGTGAAACTAAGAACGAATTTTGTATCCATGAGATCTATTCAATTCATCATAAAAACAACTATAGCCTTTATCTTTACCTTTAATCTTTCGCTATAGGCTCACACAAGCCTTATGAACTAGAGAGGTATTTATAGTATTGTGATTTGCAATTGCTATTAATGAAACGGTCGAAATAGCGCTGCAGTTTCAACACATGCAAATTTGGTTTTTAGACCAATACAATAAAAACAATGATGCAACACTATAGATAAACTAAAGTTTTATGCTTTCAAACAAAGTGTTATTTCTGCTGTTTCATTAATAGTAATTGCAGATCACAGTACATTTTGTGAATCACTTAAAAATATTAGTCAGCATTCAATCCAGGTAAAATGATTGAAAACTCAGCGAATTGTTAGAAAAAACACAAATTATTAAAAAGCAACGCGAATGAACAATCAAAAAATTAAGTTAATTATCTATATGCAAAAATTTAGTATGTTTTTATAATAAAGACTTTAGACCATAAAAGTCCTAATGAAAAAATAGAAACCTGGGAACAGGAGAGGATTAGTAAGTTCTTGTTTTCACTCAAATTCATCAAAAATCAGACTCTCAAAAATTTAGAAATTACTTTTGGAATTTTAATTAGAGAGAATCACTTTTATGAGTTTTTAGATTTTCTAACTATTTCGTAGAAACTAGGATCGCCAAGTTTACTGTTATTTTAATTAGAGACTGAGAGTTGCAGGTAAAGTAACCTGTATATCAAATTTAATCAATTATAAAGTTCAAACTTTATTGATAAAAATAGTCAATCGTCAACTAATAAGTCACCGAGTTTTAGAGTTTACTAAAATAAAAACTTTGACGAGTTATACATAAAAATATATGTTTTAAACTCTCATTTTCTAAATAGAGTAATGGTAACACACATATATAGTATGAATATGGAATATTTTAAACATAAATTTGAATTTTAAACTTAGAAGTTATGATCAATTTTAATTTCGAGTTCGAGAGCTAGCTACTCTCTCACCATTATCCTTAAAACATCTCATAATCAATAAATAACACTGCCTATTTTCCTATAGTCCATTTTTTATCATTTTTAATCAACTTACTCATTGTATCGTGTCGTTTAAAATGTTCTCTCGGTAAAATATTCGTAAGGAAGCTGAATTTTAGTATTGTATTTAATTGCCAGCAGGACATTGATGGCTGGCATTTATTCTAATGGCCTAATAAATAAGTGGCAGACAAACTAAAAGAAAGAAAATAGAGAAAAGTCGACGAAACAAGTTTTCTCCTATATATGTTGACGACAAAACCTTTTAAGGAGTTTGATATTTTTGAATAAAATTGAAGTTTTATTTTTGACGGTTAGTGCATGAAAATAGAAATTAACAAAAATAATGCTATAAATTTGATATTATTCAAGGATATCTTTAGATTCATAATTCTTGACCTCACGTATGCAAATTTATTGCGAAACATTGTCAATAAAGTTTAAAACTCAACGAAATCAATTCTTAAAGTCTAAGTTGTAAAGGAAACTTTGATTTTTGTTGATTTATTTCTGAAGATTTGATTTAATATATTTAAATTAAATTATTAAAATAACTAAAACTATTTTATTTAAAAAAATACACGCTGCGCCTTGATATTAAAGTCTGTCTAAAAATTTACTTAATTTGAGACTTTTAAAACTATTAAATAATTCCACTAATTAATTGCTTATTGGCATGAACAATTATCTAATACAATGATGTTTTAAATCATTGATTTTTACTTGAAGAATGTCAACTGAAGAGATGAAGATGGAAAATTTGCAAAAAGCTCGAATAGTTAAGATTTTTCATCGTGGAAACCCCTATGAAAATAAATTCTTCTCTCCTAAGTAAAACTTTTCAAGTAAAAATCATAGTGAATTTAAACTTCATTAATTTAGATAATCATTCACTTCATCAAACAATTTATCGGTAGTGTAATTATATATTGATAGCTATTGAAGTTTTAGTCAGATGAACTTTTGAGATAGGCTCCATGTATAAAACGGAAAGCGATATAATGTTATGCAGTTTCTCGGTCTTTTAAAGATAAAGCTATATAAAAAAATTAATTCTTAATGGCTTAACTCTGCTGAATAGCTAATTAAAATTTGATATTATGTTTTAACAAGTTCAATATTCAATACTAGTAGCTTTTCAGGTTAATGACTTCTCATTTTATAGGTTCCATTAATTTTGAAAGAAATTACATGACAAACAAAATTACCATAAAATAATAATTAAAATTTTCTCTCTTCAAAGACTAGGGTAAAATAAGCAAAGAGTTGAAAATTTTATTAAAAATCATTTAAAATATTTTTGTGCCGAAAATCTCAAATTTTAAGTTGACGAACGGAATAAAAAATTTAGTGTAAGGGATTAAAATCTTGAAATTCGATATTCTAATTGAAAAACTCGAAATATTACTTTAAAAACTAGAAAATACTTTTAAATTTAGTAACTTAAAAAAATTAGATTACAGGAAGATTTTAAGATCAACGCTGAAACGTCTGAAATAGAACAATCCTGAGTAACTTGAAGTCAGATCCATGAATTGGTTTGAGAAATATTGTCTAAAACAATTCTAGAGATACTTAACTGTGTGTATTTAACTTTATAGCAATAAGAAAGTGATTAACTGTATTGTAAGCTGTTAAAAACTGGTTCTTTCAAAGTTGTGAGGAGGTAAGATGCACCTCAACTATTAGTGAAATTAGTGTGTTGATGAGCTTCTATATAAACTAATTACTAGTTCAAGAGTCATGTTTAATACATTAGAGAATTTTTTTTATAAAAGACATTGAATTTTTATAGGTAAAATGCCTAATTATCGAACAGAGGATGAATAAACTAAGATAAATTCTTGTGATTTACAATAAATTCTGGTTACAATAAAATTAGAAACCAGAATACTCTTAAACGTAGTTTAATTTATTGAGAATTCAAAACTAATTTAACTCATACCGAAAAATTTTCGTCTTATTTCAACCGATAAGTGAAGATTTAATTTCTAATAACTTGTTAAAATGATAATTATCAAAACTTCTCTTTATTAATACAGTAGTTTAATGTTATGCATTCAATTGCACATTTACTTTTTCGAACATATGTCCCTCGAATTAGAGCTCGAACATAAGCTAAATTTTCAAACCCAACCTGACCCGTGAATTTTCTTCTCTAACCCAGCCCAACCCGTACCCGTCAGAATTTGTAAACGGGTTACCCGTAATAAACCCGTACATTCCGTAAAAATGACAAATATTCATATTTGTCAATTCAATATTTTACTAAACGGCATTCATCACTACGATTCATTACTATAAAATTATTGTATTCTGTCAGTTATTTTTTATAGAAATCAAAGTTTGATCTTGTAAATAGTAAGTTATCCATATTACTTGGATTGAGGGATGACCTTTTATCAGCTAATGCAATACAAGCGTAGCTAAGGTTTCTCTCACTAGATAAATTTGTAGCAGAAATTGATACCAAACGCCTTAAAATTATGAAAAGACGCGAATATTTGAGTTTATTTTGTGCCCAAAATTGCATTAGTAGTGTTTAGTATAAAACTATGGTTAAATCCAAATAATTCTGTACTTCAACACAACTTCTGTTGATTGAGACTGTTTTCTCTACAATATTAATAAAGTCTTCGAGATTGGAGAGTCAACTTTAATATCAGTAGTAATACTTTTATCAGGAGTTTGTGTATTTTGGATATTAATACTTTCTGTGGATGATTTAATTTAAATAAATTTACCTTCATAATTAGCATTTAATTATTTTTAAACAAAATAATTTTGTTTATGTACGGGTTTTCGAGAAAAAATTTTCAAACCCGACCCAACCCGTAAATTTTTTTTGCTGACCCAACCCGACCCAAACCCGTACGGGTTTAGGGTTTCATGTTCGACCTCTACCTCGAATTACCCATACATATTGAGTACAGCTATCGCCAAATAGTTTTACTTTTATTAATCCTAAACTGATACATGAATAGCAAATATTAAGGGTTTGCTCATTCATTGATTTACTATTAAACTTAAAGTATGAATCATTTGATTTTAAAGTAGTGAACGACCCAATAATAACTGATAATAGAATGATTTGATACACTTTTTAAGTCAGACAAAGTTCAAAAGCATGTTTGAGCACAAGGTAAAATCTTAATTATCGCACGTGTTTATAGTTAATCAACGAACTCAATAAATCATACCAATAACTCCTGAAGCCGATAGAGTATTGATAGTTATCTTGTTTTTCGATCCGATTCTAATGTTTTATTAGTTTAAATTTGTATCTTTTTTGTATAATTTATTTACGACATGTGAGTCAATAAATATCAATTATAATTATTAATCGTGAGTCAAGTGTTGATTTTCATTCTGAAAATTTTTGTTAACATTTAAACTATAGTTCTCTGACTAAGACTTTCAATTTTTGTGCTATCCATAACTTTTCGTCTCTACGCATAAGGGATTAAAGTAAAACTATTACTGTGGTAGCTGTACTTATACATAAGTAGTCATTTGAGTAATAGTGACAAAAGTGATGATTATTGGGGTTTTATTTTATGAAAAGTTAGTGAAAAGTTTAAAGCATTTTAAAGTAATTTTTGAAAATTCCTTTATAAATTACGAGTCTCAGCGCTAAAAATAATTTATTGAAAGCGATGAAATTCTTGAAAATCTGCCATGTTTACAACTCTCTAATATCCGAAACTAACAGTATTTAATGACTTTAAATATTGCATTCAAGCTTATAGTCTTACTGCAAAAGTTTCTGGAAAACCTTTAACGGTTCTTTCCCAATAAAATTTTGAATTTTAAAGTCTTGCAAAAAATTTATAGCTTTCATAGTGTTGAATATTAAAGTAAAATATAGGCATATACAATATGCGTTTTATCTAAATAGAAATTCTTATAGAAACCGGTATCTGAGAGGAGGAGCCTACTCAACCGTTCTTCAATTACAAGGCAAAACTAATTTCTTATCAGTAAATTAAAAATTTGCTTATACTCAATCTAATGCCTATATATCATGTCTTTAAGATTAGAGAAATCAATATAATCGTCTATTTAAGCATAAATGCATTCTGTAGTATAAATTAGCTTTTAATAATTTAAAGATAAAATTGAAATATTTTTATATTTAATTTAAATGCAAATGAGGATGAATAGATATCTATTTTTGCAATACATAATTAAAATAAATAATCGAGTAACACTGAAATAAATTAATTTGGAAAAATTGAATAAGATATCAACTTGTACAGCTTACTAAAACTTGACAAGTTTAAAATCTAGGGCCTGTATGCACAACTCTATTTAAAACGGTTTTAAGTCTTAAAACCGACTTAAAACCTGAAACGCGTTTTAAAACTCATTACACAACTAATGTTTAAAACAGTTTTAGTTAAGTCTCGACTTGTGCATATCGGCCTAGGTCTAAAAACTGAGATCACATGTTCCCTAATATAGGACTGTTAATGCTTCAATACGATATTGGTCTGAGTACAGCACTGGTACGCATGCAAAAACCCCTTGACTAGGATAAAAAAACTGAACTAAATTAATGGCAATACTACTTAATAGGCTGAGTAAGGCTAGGGGTTCAATGCCTGCAGCGCGCTAGGTGTAAGAGATTATTGTATTAAAATACATAACAATCCCATACCAGTGAGAACATGATCTCACTCGTTATACCTAAACATAGCATTTGCCCTAAAACTAAATGATTTTTTATCTCGAAATCATGCAAAGAAATCAAAGCATAAAATTCATAAATAAATTTTATAATTCTATTCAGACCAATCTTGCGCTTCAATTTTTAATGGTTTATTTCATGACAAGACATCATTAAGTATTCACAAGTGTTATAGTTTGATTATTATCTTATTCTATGTGTTTAGAATTAATTAAAATTTCTATCGTTGTTTAGAAAACTAAGTTTTAATTAAAAAATAAATAAATAAAAAAGGAAAACCTATTATAACATTTCCTCACAGGATCTTTGATCTTATTTCATAAAGGATGTTAAACTATTTACGCATTATCTTGACATCAGAGAAACCGATACGTAAAAATATCCCTGCTAATTATTTTTTGAAATTAATTAAAACTTAAAATAATGGTAGTTATAAAAAGTTGTTTTGATGTTTTAAAACTATTACTTCCAGAATTATTGATCAGATCTGCTGGAAGTCGTTTATATCTTAACTTTTTATCTCAGATCCCGATCGAGCAAAGGGAAATAAATTTAATAATCTATTATTCATAGTGACTATGGTCAAAAGTTTAACTTCTCTACTATTTCCTGAAGAAAATCTCAAGTATTTAAGAATAATTAATGATTACTCTTACCTTCTTAACTCTAGAATTAATTTTATTATGGTTGCAATTGTCGCCCGTATCTTAACATTGAATAGACATTATCTTCCTAGGAATAAGATGACTTTCTTTTGCATTTCTTGAATATAACGTCCCATAATAATGAGAGCCTTAACTAGGTCATTTGGCTTGTTAAGTCATAGCACATTCGGCCAGGCACAGATTATATATTTGATCAAAATAATAGGAAATAATAACATCAATTAAGTAGTTCTGTTGGTTTTAAAAGCGAGATAATTGATTTATGTCTTAATCAACTGAATTTTCATTTAAATTTCAATTTCAGGCTCAAATAGTCATTAATATGAAAACTTGTAATGGGACACGTGCCCCTGCTGCGAAATTTTACTAGTATTAATAACTTACATTAAAGTGGTGGTCGCGTTTTACAACGGTTTTTAAAACTAATATTTCAGTTGGATGTCAGATACAATCAGATGAGTTTACAACATAATAAGTTTTTTAACTTTCATAAAAGGTCGCACGTTGTGGTTTTCTCTTGAGCACTATTTATCAAATATGATAGAAAATGAATAAATTATATAATAAACAACAAATTTGGGTTAATTTTTGTTCCTCACTTCATGACCGCTAAAGATTTATTTGAATTCATATGTTTAAATTAAACACAAAAAATTTTAATCATATCTATATTGATTATTAGAAATAAAATTTGAGATATTAATTTAAATACTACAGTATGTTTGACAAACTCTCAAATAAAAAGTTTATAAAAATGAGTAAGTTTCACATAGATATTGTAGAAAATTATCTTTTTATTGAATTAGAAATTGACCATAACTTAAAAATTAAGCTAAGACTGGCATAACCCTCATTGAATTTGGGAATTGATTCAAACCTTTTGCTTAGCTTATAATTAGTGCTGAATTATTTTTGTCACAAACCGAATTTAATTATTAATAAAATTCTCATATTTTGTGCTTTTTTATATTAAGCTTTTTGTAACTGAATTTGACCGCCGAAATGTGTAATTTCAATAAAAATTTTCAATCAAACTAGATGAACAGAATATAGTTGCCATATTTACATTTTTAGCTGGCCGAAGTAGTTCATCACTTTTATAATTTTATTGTCAGATTCTATATAAAACAATGTAATTTCTTATATAATGAAAAATATATTACTCATAGGTTAATAACGCATTCCTACAAATGGGAAAAGTAGTTTGGATCAAAATCCTGAATAAAAGAACTAACTTAATAGTAATTATGATAATTGATGATAAAAGTTTTTAATGGTGAAAGTCAACTTATTTTTCTCCAAGTTATTCAAAAAATGGTAACAACCTCGTGAAGCGTTCATCAATTGATCTTCAAAGAAATTGAACAAGCTTGAAATATTCTTACCTTAATTTATGAAGCTCTGCGTGTTTTAAACCTTGATTTCAGATAAATAGTTTATTCAACAGTTTACATGATCTATCAGGTGAGGATATAAATTTTGCAAAAGTAAATCCAGTCAGTAATTCATTGTTGTACTCATAATAGCCAAACTAAACACATATAGTTTTAGAAAAATGAAAGTATTTTTATATTTATTTATAGAAGAACTGAATTGGTATCTTTTTCAGCAACATTATGAACTTTAGTTCTCAGTCCCACAAAAAGGCACTGGAAATAACTTTGGTTGAAAGTTTTGAGTTTAAGGTTGGCTCTTTTAATTAGTTGCTTAACCGCAGTTGCTGTCCATCTATTCGCATAAGCCCTACTGTTAATTATAGTCCAAAGTTCTTCTATAGACGAAACCGAAAAGATTTTTCGTTGCGCTGCATATATCGCATATAAAGCTTATTATAAACTTCAATGGTCTCGAGCATAATGAGCTGATGCCAAGTCAGACCAGAATATAAAACTCTGGCGACAATGGAATTTACGGGAAAATGGCATCAACTTCTTCGTAATACACTAAGTTTTATACATTTTTGCATTAATATCACTCCACGATTCCAAAAATGCATTAGATCGTCTTTGCGATCAATTTCTAATATAAAATTTTCCAATCATCTTTCGGCGTTCATATTGATTCAAACTATCCATACTTTGCATTATTAATTTTTGCATAAAATATTTCACACTAATCAAAAGTAGAGATTATTGGTTTTATATTGATGTATAGAAAACTATTTGAAGGATTCGGTAACAAGAGATATTATCGCGTGAAGTTTTGCAAAATTTTAATCCTCACCCCATATTTACTTCAAAAATTACTAACAAGCTGTGTTTAAGAGAAAAATTCATGAAAACTTTGATAGTTAGAGAGATAAAGAAAAATTATTCTTGAAGTAAAATTGAATTATTCAAGTGGGTAATTATATAAAAAATTTATCAAAATGTTACAATTAATAGAGTCTAAAATTGATACATAGTCAAATTAATGCTATTAATATCAATTTTTTATGTATTACATACAATGATTTCGTAACATGAGTAATTTTAGATTATTTGACCTGTCGTTAAATTTAAAGGAGGACACCAAGAATCTATGGAACACTGGCCTACTGCGTTGCAGGACAAAACAGGTGTCAATCGACAGGTCTTGATGAGTTGATCAAAGTTGTCAATGAGCACAAAGTTGTTATGTGTGGCAGTCATAAGTTTTAGGTCACAATAGTCCAAAGGGTTGGTCGCTTCTAATTCCCTTGCGATGCTTGCAAATATATTAAACCTATATATCATTGAAAAGTATTCAACAAGACGAATTCAACGATACCATGCTTAGGTATACAGGCCATGTGAATGAAAAATAAAAATAAAAAGTAAAATAAAATCAAGTCGGGTCTTCGTCAGGGCTTTCAAGTACCACACAAAGGTCGCTTAACGACTGAAGACATTTGAATTTCACGCTGGA
The DNA here is from genome assembly GCA_018873245.2 of Archegozetes longisetosus. Classification (NCBI taxonomy): domain Eukaryota; kingdom Metazoa; phylum Arthropoda; class Arachnida; order Sarcoptiformes; family Trhypochthoniidae; genus Archegozetes; species Archegozetes longisetosus. The sequence continues at coordinate 17,245,534 of JAEMBT020000009.1, read as the reverse complement.
ACCTTCCATACCCAAGAAACCATAGAACTGTCATGTGTGCACAGCATCCTACAGTCCTCTGGTCATTTTTGCATTGACAATAGTATCCGACAATTGTCTCGGCACTAACTTTTTCTTGATCTACTAAAACGTAGATCAAGTACTTTGTTTGACTACGGTGTCGAGACTGGATCCGGCCGCGGATCAACATTAGGGATCAGCTGGAGTGCCATGGGAGCTAAGCGAAAGAGGTACACACTGCCTGGATAACTGGACTTAATAGCTCCCATCAGGTCTTACATGCTGTATAGATTGTAGCATACTTGTCGCTAGCTGGCCTTTACCTAACCTACCAGCGTGGGCTTTATTTGAGAGGGTACCGCCCGAGACTCCCGAGTGCTCGTCATCGGCCATGACGGTATATTGTTTACCGGAAGCCTCAGACGGGCTTAGCCCGTTGCCCGCCGTCACCATGAGGAGGCGGCTCCCGGTGGCAGATGATATCAATTTTTATATAAAAACATAGTTAACGCCACTTTAAAACATGACCTATATACTTGAGCATGGCATCGTTGAATTCATCTTCTTGAGTACATTTTAATGATATGTAGATTTAATATATTTGCAAACTCTGCAAAGGAACTAGGAGCGACCGACGCATTGAACTATTGTGACCTATAACTCGTGAATGCCACACCTGATAACTTTGTGCCCATTGACAACTTTGATCTACTCATCAAGCCCTGTTTCGGACTGTAACGCGGTAGGCCATCTTTGGCATCCTCCTTTGAGATTACATTATTATTTTCCAGTTTTAGACTCAAATAATAGCAATTAATGTGAAAATAAAGTATTTAGTATACAAAGATATGTATTAAAATAGAAGAGATAGTAATTGCAATCCATAAGATGACTAAATAATTTATTTGATATAATCAAGAATTGAAAGAAAACGAACTTTAGAGAAAGTAATACTAGTGGAAATTTAAGTTCCCTTAACTAAATTTTGCTAGCGTGGAGATGATTTTGATCTTTTAGGTCACTTTCAGATAACTTCTATATTTGCAATTCTAATATTTTTTGGCGACAACGAACTTGATACATCAAATAGTTTGAGTTATGATGACTTTAAATCATTCTCATGATTATAGTGGTCACAGTTTTTCGAACGATTGGAAGATCCTAAAATATGAAGAAAATAAATAAATAGTGAAATTTTTCTAATGGTTGAGCTTATTCAGTGGCAAATTTGCTTATCCATACTGTAAACAATATAAAGATTTAATTTAAACTAAAAATATATTTTTATGAAGGGCTGAATTTTTTCCCTCTAATAATTACGCGGCCAACTCGGCTTAATTTATTGGCTACCGCACTGATATAAGTCTGAATAGTATATGTTGTTCAGTAGTCACGTAAACAAATCTCATCTCATGGAAAATCTCGCGGAATCTCGAGAGATCAATTTTTGTAAAGTCAATAAGACAAAAGTAGAATCAAATATGTAGGGCCTATTGTAGATCTCGTAATTTGTCAATAAAAAGAAGAAAACCAATGATTGAAAATGATGCCAAAAGATCGATAGCTAAAACGCAACAATCCCACCAAAGTATAAACGTTGAAATAGTAATAAAAATAGAAGTACTACTGTCTACAATTAAAAAACTTCTATGATGAATGTACCAAATCAATAAGTCTAACGAATTGGTCACATCACTTTAAAAAAATACAAAAATGAAGAGCAATATCATCTTGATGAGATCATGCATTATAGTGAATTAGTTGATACAAGCCTTACAGTTAAAGTTTACTAGAGGATACTAAAAAGCAGTCTCTTATAAACAAAGACCATGCCGCCGCTTTTTTTGTCAGTTTTTAACCATTAACGCGATTATCTTCAATGCTGTGGTTATACTAGTCTACGCTCTTCTTCCAAACATGACCAAGGAAACTTATAAGCGTCTTCTCGAACAATTGAATCTTCTCAAACTTTCCTCAAACCAGCAAGCGTAATGACCAACTTTGAGCCAGCACTCTTTGGAGTTTTCTCGGAAATCTACGAAGGTATCATGTGTCGTGGATGTTTTTCTTCACTTCAGTCAGTGTCTTTGGAGATAGATTTAACAAAACAATGATATTCGGGAAAAATATACTGACGATAAAGACCCAGACTTCTCACTTCAGCTCAGACAGCTCATGGCACTCGCCTTTGTCCCAGAAGCCGACGTGATTGACAAATTTGAAGAATTAATGGCTTCACCTTTTTTTATTGAATACGAAGATCTTCTGCGGCCCCTCATCGACTATTTCCAGGACACCTGGATTGGACGGCTGAGTAGACGTGGACGAAGACTTCCAGAATTTCCACTTGCCCTATAGAACCAATATACAGGAACATTTGAAGACTTGCCGAACACCAACAACTCCGTCGAAGGATGGCATAATTCATTTTCATCTCTTCTTTCAGCAAGCAATCCCACCATCTGGAAATTCATCGATGTATTAAAGAAAGAGCAAAGTCTGAACGAGCTCAAGATTGAGCAGTTCATCGCAGGACAGGAACCAGAATCGAGACGAAGGATTTATCAGGAAACAGCAAAGCGGATTCAGAGTATCGTCATGATGTATGGCTCACGGGATCTGGACAGCTATCTCATTGGAATCGCCCATAACTTGGAATTTCAATCAACTTAATTATTTTTATTCTTTCATTTGTATGTAATTCTTATTTATTATTATTTTCTTCACTATTATAGTTTTCGTAATTCTTTTTATTCTTACAATTTTTAATTTGTAACTTTCGTCAAATAAATTGTGGAATATTGACTAAAACATCGTATTTATTTCACTTGTGTTGTATCAAGGATAAATATATTTTCAGATGAACAAGCATCCTGAAAGAAGTGTCTTGGATGAATAAGTGTGTTAGATGAACAAATGTCTTGGACGAGTAAGTGTCTTAGACGAACAAATGTCCTACGAATAAACGGCGACGAACAAGTGTCCTGATACCGTTTCAGGAGTTGAGAGGAAAGTTCGTGCCCAGTTTATGAATAGTTGGCTTTATGTACAATTCTTTTGTGATATTTAATAAAGTGTTTATACGCAAAGCTCTGTTTTGCTTTTTGTGTGATTGAAAGAGTGAGTGAAGTGAAAAGTGCAGTACACTTCATTATAAGAGGCTTTTGCACTTACAATATACTAAGAAAGGTTGGATCAACAGCCTTAACAGCTAATGAGAGAAGAAACTATAAATATTATCTAAATAATGACCAAGATTCAAGACCAATAATAAAGATTAAATTTGTTGTGGGGGAGTAGAAAAGCTGGCAATAATAGTCCTGAAGTTAGAAATTGTATCAATACTTGACATTTTGTTAAATACAGGAGTTATTTCAAGTAACATAAAATACTTTTTGATAAATGTTGCTATTGAGTTTGACTTTGAATAGAATCACTTAACCAGAAGGATATTGAAATTAATTAAAATGTCCCTTAGAATTCTCTCCAACAGAAATTGCTCTAATAGGTTGTAATATTCACATATTTTTATAGCATGGTATTCATAGCATATCTCAGCAAAACTCAATACAAGTAAATCAAAATACATGATGGAACAACTAGGAGACAATAATATTCCCTGAAAGTAATTATGACTTTAATGGCATTCAGGATTATATAAATGATCACTTTAAGACAGATGATCCAAAGATAACGATACATGCTAATATTGTAACTTCAAGAGAATTATGTTGCTTAAACCTAGTTCTAATGTTAACTTAACTGAGAGTACGTTATATAAATGCATGGCTTTGATTCCCAGATAAGGGTAAATACAAAGCACATATAACAAAAGGAGCAGATACAATATTAAATTTTCTAGTATAGTTGGAGATATTTATGAGAATTCATTCGAAAGCGGTGTGATTTACAGTTTTGTACCTAATAAAGCACCCGGCTCGATACTTGATATTCAACCCTTCCTCTCAATATATCTATCATTGAGGGAAGCAACAATAAAAAAATTAGACCAACTGATCAAAATGACAAATCTTAACCATAAAATTGCCCCAAATCGAGAAAAAGCTGTTCTAAGCTTCTCTAACAATTGTTATGGGGGTAGCTACCAATTTAATTGATGCAATCAATGCTATCTAAACATGGTGCGCAAAACTGAATATGAATTTGAATTTTGGCCAATTTCCAAGTCTTATAACCGATAAAATATGTCCCGCAGAGATTATAGCAATATGTTTACTTAAACTATGTCATCTACACCTAGAAACATTCGCGCAACATCGGAAAGTACTTTAGTTGTCCGAAAAGAATTACATTGGATCCTCCATCGACAGTTATCCAATCGTAAAATTCATCTAATTTATTAATCGCTTTGCGCAAAACATTAACAATTCGAAAAAAGAATATTTTACTCGACTTTTAAATGTTTACTTTTCATATCGAGGATAATTTTGATACTTTGCTCCTATCTTTGAATAGTTCTTCAATCAATTTGATAAAAGGTCCACAAACATTTCTTCACTACTTGTTTGAATTCGAATTGATCGAAAAGAGCGATTAGATTAGCTATATCTATAGTTGATTTGTACTTTAAGTCATTATTTGATTATGTTACAAATAAACAAAATTGAATCCATACATTTTCAATGAAAAGTATCGTAGATAAATAAAAAAAACTATTATATTTCGGACATCTTGAAAACTATTTGGCAGAGTTGAATATAAACGAAGTTATTCTAATGAACAATTCCAAACAATATTAGCAATATACTATTTAGCAGCTGATTCTACAAAGCGTTAGCTTTTAAGTTAGACATATATTCAATGTTTAAGTAACTACATTGTTTGTCCTGTATATTAACAAATACTATTGCAAAAATTTTGTTAATTACTGTTCAAATTATTAACTTGTCTTTACTGAAATAAATGTGGAAAATTAACATGGTTTACGTTATTATTTATTAATGAATTTGACTCACTAAATTAATCTTTGAAAATGTTGATATCATGGTTTTAAAGCATGCCATCTTTGTTTTTTCTATTGAAATATCAAAAAAAAACTCTGATGGCATATCTTGAGGACTTATAATTTTTTGTTTACTTTTTTTGCTTTACGTTAAAAAATTGTCGACTTGACAGACTTAAATTCATGCTTAAATACAATTTAGTTATCTATGAATTTCTTTTTTATGCTTTGTTTCTAAAAGTTTTCTGATAACAGCTAACAGAACTATAGATCATTTTTATAATTTTTGTCGGAGTTTTGCGATTAGTCAAATTTTCTTATACTAATGCAACAAATTAATTGATAAAATTTCTATTTAATAATATGATACAAGATAGACTCTATAGATTAGTATTTCTGCTAATAGTTGATCTTTTTGTTGCACAAACCGATAGTTTTCTTTCAAGCGGTACAGTCCTTCAAGTTACTACGAATTTCATACAAAGCTTAGCACTCAAAAACCGATTAGATAATAGAGAAAAGGAACTTAATCTTGGATTAACTGATTGTAAATTAGTTTAAGAACTCGTCTCTTATCGCCGCTTCTTTCTATCTTTATCTATAAGACTACATAATTGACAAAATTTGTGTCAATTATATATATTCATATATAAATGTAAGTTGTGCACCTTGCAAGTTTTATGTCTAGTTTAAAAGGCGCTTCAAAACTGAATAGTAAAAAGTAATAGGCTTTCATATAATAAGTTTTAGTAAATAATAGAGATTTTCATATGCAAAACATACAAATTATATATAATTTAGGAATCTTTATTACTTTTATTTATATGATTAAAAATGTTGATGAACAGTTATTCTGAGCTTGAGCCGAGCTTTGAGCTGAACTGAGTTGAACTGGAGGACCTTAGACAGGAGCTGAGTGGGCTAGGCCGTGAGCTGGACTAATCTGATCTGATTGAAAAATTGAGGTTTTTTGAGAAATGTTTTAATACTTATAAGGAATATTGGAAAATTGTTACAAAGTAAGAAATTTTGGGGTTAATATAGAAATCTCAACCTTGCGGAATTTTTTTGAAACTTCATATCTACGGATTCTAAGATACGAGAAAAGTTCATATTTGGTGGTCTCGAGTGTCGAAAATTTGTGGTTTAAAAGTTAGCGATTTTCATAACTTCAATACTGAGATTACAAAAATCTGACCAAATTTACCCCTGCGCGTATATATGCAGTCATGTAAATATCTAACTATGAAGATATGACAAGCTGTAAAATCAAACATGGTGAATGAATTTGAACCAATTTCAGCAACAAGGTTCATAAACTCCCCTGATTTCTAAATACTCTTGTGAGTTTAATAATTGAGCTAGTTTAAGAAAAATAATCAAATTTTATTGAAAACAAAAGATTTTTATGATAAATAATAGAATATTTATGAGATTAATATCTTGTATGACCACCAGAAGCTTGTTGCACAGCCTCTAAACGCCTGGGCATGAATTCCACCAGGTCGATAAAGAACTGACGCCAAGAAGAGTAACACATCTTCAGAGCTGCCAATAAATCCTCTTTTGATGTGATGACTGGTCTTTCACTACGAACCAAACTCTTTATCATTGACCCGACATTTTCATCGAGATTTAGATCCGGGGAAAGACTGAAAATTTGATTAAATACCATTTTAAAATGAAATCTATCAATACCTCGGGTGTGGAATTACAAAATCTTCAACTGGTTCGATATTTCTTGTGATCCAATCCTTAACAAAATGTGACGTATAGCTTGAGTGGTTGTCGTGGAGGAGCAGAACATTCCCGTCATCAAAATGACGCTCAATATAGGGGAGCACTTGTTCCTCCAAAAACTTGGAATAAACCTCCTGTGAGGGTTTCATGAACAAAAAGTTCACCAAATCCATGAAAACTGAAACTAGGTAGATTTTAAACAAATTAAAAAGTTAAGTAAATCATATTCAAGTTAGAAAACTCACAAGAGCACAAAAGAGACAGTAGAACGGAAAATCCTGTCCATGTGAGCAATGTTTCGCTCGTCATAGCGAGTGCCATTCTCGCGCCACACCCAGAGCTGACCCTGTCACCACTACAGATCTTGAACTCATCAATAAATATTACTCTGGACCAGTCAATAATGATCATTTCATTGGCATACGATAGGCGCCTCTCTTTATGCCACTCCCGGAGTCTTTCCTTAATGGCAGCTCTTCTCCTCACACCTTAAATCAAGAAAATGAATTATTTAACAAGATAATTGAATTATTGAATAATTGAATACCCATATCACTCAATCGCGTCCTTATTGTGCGATCACAAATGGATGAGAGCCTATCGTTTTCCACAAAAGTCTCGGTTTGTGTTAATCGGGTAATGTTATCCCAGTTATTCTCAAGAGCCACTGTTCTCAAAGATTCGTCATCGCTCTCAGTTATGAGGGGAGGGCGCCCTCCGGGTCTTTTGATTGAGATGAAGAGCTCTTCGTTGTCATCAATTCGCGCCCGTTTGTCACAAGTATTACTACTGATGCCTTCAGATGAAAATTTCGATAATTTTTATAATTATTAAAAAATTTGTGAATATTTACCGACATCTCTCATGATTGCGGTCTTCTTGCGGTTCTGGGCTCTCATTTTAACAAATTTTCGGAACTTGAGTTCCCGTTCTTCCACAGTAAACCGCATTTCAATCAATGTTTTAATTGAACAAAATTTGTTTGTTTACAAACAAAAAAACATGTGGTTTCAAAATAACTCATTAAAAATTAGATTCACTTCAAATACATTACGATTTTTAATTAAAAATTCAAGTTTTTATTTTTTCAATTTATCTAGTTAAATGTTGTTTCTAATTTGATCATGCTTTCAATTTAACAATCGGGGAAGTTGCTTGATATTTTGCAGAAAACAGATTTCAAATCACTTAGGTAGTTCAAAAGATATCAAGCATAATATCTTCATAGTTAGATATTTCCATGTACTTTATATTATAGGGTAAATTTTTGTGATCAGAGGTCAAAAGTCACCCGTCGGTGAACCCAAGGTCACAGGTCATCATGTATGATGTATTTGAACTTAGCTTGACAAGACCTTTCCAACGATATATGACAGGTTGGTAAAAAGTCAATAGGAACACACCGAGCAGGGATGCTAAGATTCCCTCCTATTCTTTATCATAAAAATCTCTTGTTTTCAATAAAATTTGATTACTTTTCTTAAACTAGCTCAATTATTAAATTTCTAAGGGTATTTAGAAATCGGGGGAGCTTATGCACCTTGTTGCTGAAATTGGTTCAAATTCATTCACCATGTTTGATTTTACAGCTTGTTATATCTTCATAGTTAGATATTTCCATGACTGTATATGCGCGCAAAGGGGCAGCTAGAAATAAATATGATAAAAATTGTCGCAACTCGCCGGCGAACCTTGCGTTCGTTAGGGTTCGTTATTAAGACCTGACCTGACTTGACCTAACTGACCTAACCTAACCTAACGGTAAATCATTCGCCATTACGTCGACCTTGACACTCGGGCAAATGCCCAAAAGACTGAGTCCTCCTGGCGTGCGATGAAGGAGCGCATATGTAAGGGTGGCATACATAAAGAGCGGCTAGGTGAGCATTTTTGCGGATATCTTTGGCGACACAATGTTAAGCATCGCTGTGCTGATCTATTTACAGAGATGGTAAAACTACACAAAATTTATCGCACGCCCCATTAATGCATAGACCCCGGGTAGGCGAGACCACCCCGGTTATCAAAACTGGTCAAGTTCGATTTAATGCAGCCCAACCTCCACGTAGTATCAAATGGATTCAAAATAACTAATGGGGCAATGGTAACTTCTATGTACTTTATAAAAATTCAAAACTTAAATCATAAATTTCCGACACTCGTCAGCTTCAAATTTGGCCTTCTCGTGCCTTAAAACCGCTGGATACTAATTTTCAGAAAAATTCATGATGTGTCGACTTCTATAGTGCAGCCAAAGTTTATCTAGAATTTATAAATTCATAAAGAGAATTGGTTTTTAAGGAGTGGTATTCACAATTTCAAAACTTTACAACTGTTGAAGCGCTCAACCAATATGCCTAAGCCTTATATTTCTGGAATCTGTATGTAAAATCCTTTAAAATGATGTGAATGTCATCTGTTCCAATAGATCCACCGATGAACATCGGTGATATGCACATCATTTCAAAGGTTTTTGCACACAATTTCCAAAAATATGCCTTAAGCATATTGGTTGGCCAGTTCACCAGTTGTAGGCTTTTAAGATTTTGAATCCCATTCTTTGAAAATTAATTATATATACGATAATAAGTGTTTTGAATGAGTTATACAGCCATTTATCGGTATCTATTGTGGGTCTGATGACTATCGGTGAAATAATTGTCTGTTTTGTCGAGATTTTGCAAACGATTGTACTTCTTCGGCACTAATTGTTGGCTCTAATAATTCTATTCTTTCAGCACTATAGAAGCTGTCTTCAGCTGGCATTGGTTGATCAAATATTTTTTCAACGCTTGGTTGTAAGCCATCCCTAAGCGTCGCTCAGCAAACCTTATTAAGGCGACGATTCGAATGATATGCTGTTAGTATACAAAGAAATTTGAAACCGCTTACAATAAAGCACATATTGTCTATGTTTATTATCACAAATAGTCGAAATAATATACATTTATAGTCAACAATAATATTGAATCAATTTAATGTCGAGCACTGCATTTAAAACAGTTTTAATCACAACCAAAAGTCACATTCTCATCAAATAAACTTTTCGAGAAGTTTATAAAGGTTTTAGTGCTATAGTATAATTATCTGAATTAGCGATCTTATATAAAACTTGTGCGATGGTATATTCTCGAAACAAATATTTATCTTCTAATACAATGCATTGCTAGCAATTATTCAATTGAATTTATAGTTTTTGACTAAAAAATTTGAAAAAACAGTTTTGTAGAATTAAAAAATAATATATCAAACTTTTAAAAATATTTCTATGCGTTCAAATTTAGTTTTTTAGCAAAATTAGGTTTAAGAGTTATATGACGAAATGGGTAGAAGATTGAAAATCGATAGAAGTTAATTAAATAATCAAATATACAGCCTTTTACAAAACTATCTAGGACTGTTTGAACGCTTATAGGATTGAGTGGATCATTCGATATTGATGCGATTTGTTTTAAACTAAAGAAAAACTCCCCAGAAGTTTATGTATAATTAAACAAATGCAAAAAATTACAAAGGGAAATATTTTATTTTTAAAATATGTTAAAGTTCATGATTTAAAATGTCAAAATTCTATTAATTTATTAATTAATAAAATTTAGTTATTCAATTTAACTTTCCTGTAAATGAATAAATTTCTGGAGATTTTCTTTGTTTTAAAACAAACTGCATCAAAATTGGACCATCAAATTTTTTATTATCTCTCAAAGAGTACTAGATAGTTTTGTAAAAGACTGTATGTCTCACTATTGAATCTGTCATTGATTCATTTAAGTGGACCTAAAGCACGTGCAGATACGATGCCAAAAACAGACACTGACTTTTGCCCAGATTGTTTTCTGAACTACATATCTTTGCTGAAAAGCAGTTCCAATAAGTACCCGAACTAGAGTTTTAACTGCATGATCCGTTTGAAATGTGACTAACAAATATAGTATTATTCCACTCATTTAAGTCTACAAAACCCACTCTCACAGCTCTATGTGCCGCACTGAATGATTTCTTCAGATTCTACAGAACAATCCATTTTCGTTAAGACGTCCTGAAATTGTTTGGAAACAAGTCAACATTAGTCGCTTCTTGAATTTCCGAATGGGTCATAAAAGGACTCGCGTTTGCAGCCCCAACAATACCCAAATTCTGTTCTTGATTTGTTTTGCGCAGACGGCCACTAATTTTACGCACATGCATTAATCTAGTTCCATAAAATCCACGAAGCCATTTACTTATAGTTCTTTTTTCGAGTCCTACCATTTCAGCAATTTCTTTATCGCTATGATTTTGTCCATGAAGCAATATCAAATTTCATTCTTTATCATCAATTGGTTAGGAGTTTCTCTGCTGTATTTCTCAACAAATTCAATCATAAATTGTATTCCAAATTAAGATACAGCCCTTTACAAAACTATCTAGTACTCTTTGAGAAATAATAAAAAATCATTTGATGGTCCGATTTTGATGCGGTTTGTTTTAAAACAAAGAAAATCTCCAGAAATTTATTCATTTACAGGAAAGTTAAATTGAATAACTAAATTTTATTAATAAATAAATTAATAGAATTTTGACATTTTAAATCATGAACTTTAACATATTTTAAAAATAAAATATTTCCCTTTGTAATTTTTTGCATTTGTTTAATTATACATAAATTTCTGGGGAGTTTTTCTTTAGTTTAAAACAAATCGCATCAATATCGAATGATCCAGTCAATCCTATAAGTATTCAAACAGTCCTAGATAGTTTCGTAAAAAACTGTATATATAACGTATAATTTTGTATTGATTATGAACATAATTCAGGTTAAGCTTTAAGAAATCAGGAATTGTCAATGTTAGGGTGATCAGCTCTTACTAGGCTAATAACTGGACATCAACTATCAGAGATTTTTTCAGAAGTTTTTTTTATGAGAATTGTTATATCTGGCGCGCAAAACGCTGACGTCATTTACTGAATGCGCACAACGCTTATTATTGTAAAATTTTATGATATGAATGCATGCGAATATTAAGCTTTGTTTTGCATAGATAGTCATTAATAAATACATTTGGGAATAAATACAAAATGAATACTTTAGCTACGTGTTGATGATGAGGCTGAAATGAAGAAAGGTGATGTCTCAGGATGACAATGATATAGTTAAATTAAAATGATAACAATGTCGTGCGAAAACAGGATGAAAGACAATAAAAATATGTATATATTATTTTTATTGTTGCTATGAGTATTGCACAAGGTTGATTTTTGTTTACAAAATTCAATATGCAATTAAAATTAAACGAAACAAAATATTTTAATCGTCTCTTCGCTAAAATGTACATCTAGTTAAGCAGTTTTAAAATATTATTGAAATGATTATATAAACAATTTTCTTGTGACAGGAAATTAACTTTGAAAAATATAAACATGAATTACACTGTATTGCCCATCGAGTCTCAAACATTTTAAATGTGAAAATAATAGCTAATATAATATACTTTTATTTTATGAAAAGAAACTTTTGAGACTCGATGGGCAACAAGTCCATTTTTTCACTTATTAAAAAATATGTTTGATCTTAGTAAGAATGTCAGAATTGCAATATATTCGCAGTAAAAATTGTGCTTGCTGTTCTGCAAGATTTGATAGAACTATTAGACGTGATATAAGACGTGTCAACCAAAATGATGTAGCGACTTTTAATACAGTGAAACCAATTATTTTGAATAACAAAAGAAAAACTATTGATACTAATATAATTAATATTGGTGATTATGTGTGTGGTAGTTGTATACGCTACGCAAAAAGATTTAAAAATGACCATGCTAATCCTAATTACATTTTTAATAGTGTTTTTTATGTAATTTTGTTCAAACTGTAAGGAACTGCATAGATTGTTTAAGAGCTTATAAATTTTTAATTATTATATATAATCAAATAATTTTTTCATTATTTAGCATCATTTAGTAAGTATTTTATCTGGTTAAATTTATTTTAAAATCGCAACATATTTGGTCATCCTGAGACATCCCCTTTCTTATTTTCTTACATTAAATATTTTGGACTTAAAAGTTTTATGAAAAATACATACTGGTAAAAGTAATTCGATATGCATTTCTTTTACTGACTGAATTTTATAGTTTGAAAAATCGAAACCCAAACATAAATAAAACGTTTACTAGTTTGAAAAACTTATTATTTCATAAACATATTATTTATTTATTACTATTGATTTTTTGAGCTATAAAATTCAGTCAATTACTCAAATGCAAAGCTAATTATTAGAAAATGTACTTTGCATAAAATTTTGTATCAAGAGTATTTAAGAAATTAAATAATTTATTTAAATTTAAACTTGCTGATTTAATCCTAAAACTTCAGTTTCTAACTCAATTATTGCAGAATTTAAATAATACTCAAATTTTTCGGGTATTTTTGTAATTAGTTTCATCTTTTAAATACACTATGAAAATTTTAAATCTAATAAAAAAGGCGGTAGACATTTTATTAAATTTCAAATTTCGCTTAAGGATTTTAACAAATTTTGTTATTTCAATTAAGATGTTTATTGATTTTTAGATTACAAATAGGCTGTAGAGAAAATTTCGATCGGTTTAGTAATGATTATATTTGATGTGATCATTTGTGGTGCTGACACAAGTAGTTACGGAAAATTTCAATTTTTTTTACGAAATCTGCATAATAAACTAGAATATACGAGTCGCATTGGTGAGTATAAGTATAGAAAAAATAAATTATTTTCATTTGTAGATAAGAATAGTGACAGACGTCATTGTAACAGTCAAAATGTTGACTTCTCATACATTTTCATAATAAGCGAAAGAATAAACCGATAATTTGAGTTTACTGTCGAAATGGACATTTTAGAACGTAGTGTCTGTTTCAAGATAAATTACAATCAGATCATAAGTTTGGGATCAAACCATACTGAGAAGAGTAATGAAGTCATTACTTTGACGGAGGGCTGGAATCTACCACTAGTCTTCTATACCAATAATTTATTATGTGGTACTGTTGCTAAGATCTTTGAGGAACTTTCCAGAATATATGGCTATAAGTATTGAATTTGATTATATTCAAATCATAAGACATCTTACATTTATAACTGATTGAGTTCTAAAATTTTTGAATTATTTTTAAAGTTTTACGAAAACCTAGAATGCAATGTCATGGATTATAAGAATCCCAAAACATTAGTTTTTAACATTCAAATTAATTTATCTAATAAGAATTTATTGAGCCTTATTAATCTCACAATTATCAAACTTTTCATAGGTTAAAACGAATAAACTTTAATTTTGATCCCTCAACAATTCTCGATGAGATTAAGACCAATAATGGAAGCGCATATCTATATCCGGTGAATACTTATGTAGCGGAGATGATTGAAGAGGAATTCGGCGATTCTTTTATGACGTTAAGCAGGCCACTTGATATGGAATTCGACGGACATATCTTATCTGTAATCGAGCCAGGAAAACGAGATGTCTTTGAATTTATACAAGGCTTTGATACTTCTACTTGGATCGGACTTTTTCTTTCTATGCTCTTAATACCGTTAGGCATTGCTCTAATCGATAAGACATTTAAGGGATTCTTCGCTAATTTATGGAATTACTCGTATGTCATTCTATCTGAAACGATCCCACGTATGCCTAGATCACCACTAAAGAGAGTTGTCATAGCATTCTGGTTAATGGAGTGTGTTGTATTCCTCGGAGGATATGGCGGTGTTCTTAGACGATTCTTTATTAGACCAACTCCAGTAAAACTAATTGATTCGTGGCAAGATCTCTATGAAAGCAAAGAATTGTGTATCGCGACTCATCACTTTTCTTACATCAATAATTTCGCTAGTAAACAATTGAAAAATGATGAGATGGCCTTTGATTTCTCACAAAGAATCGATATCACTTATGAATGGGGTGATAAAGCTATTCAATATTACTTCGAAAGAATATCTTCTGGCAAATGCGTGATGTCAACGAGTAATAATTTCCTGTTAAACCTTCCCATATATCTGATAAACAGTTCAGGATTTAACGAAATTAATAAATTTCACTTGTCTCGATCAGGCGGTATTGTTTCACCGGTTTCTATACCATTTAGGAAACCCATGAATAAGACCATTAAGATGGATGTCGACAAAGTGTGAGTATAACGAATTACCTCTATTAATATGAAACATCTTTTATTTTTCAAATCAATAGATTGATTAGGATTAAATCAGATTACATGTGTTCAAATCGAACAGTTTTTAAATATACTTAAAGATGAATATTAAAATTGAATACATGAGTATTAAAATTTATTTGAGCCTCCACTTTGAATCCTTTTTCGACAGAATCTCGAGAGCGTTTGAGTCTGGATCATTCATCAAATGGAAAGCTGATGCAGAAAGATTGAAGTATCGCTACTTTTACAGAGAAATCCCTGAGAAAAATTTGGAGAACGAAGTTATATCGCTTTACAGAATCGAAGGCGTGTTCCTCTTCTGGTCGATTGGCATTACAAGTGCTATCCTGGTTTTCATTATGGAAGTATTTCCATCAATCAAGAAGGGCATCAGCAACAAAATACACAATATCAATTTGACTCGATCTAGTATTTAGATATCATCCTTGGTTAAATAGAAACTTCTATAAATCTATAATTCGTTGAATAATTAGTTTGTTTTGTCCTATCAATTGAGCACATCAAATATTGACTCTATCACACTTTCAGACCTAATGTCAATCTCGACTTAGATTAATATACTTTCACACACTTTGATTAGATTTCTGATTGAATTTCGAGAGATTATTATAGTAAAGAATTTTTGAATGTTTGAAGACGACTGAATGATTAAAGATGTTTTATTTCGAACACAAGTTTCAATTAATTAAAGCAATCCCATCTTTTATTAATGTGATTTTAACTTTCCCATTTGTGATGAGCGTCGTTCAGACTAATAAGCGAGTTCTAATCCGTAATTAACTTTATTGAAGATATTTCACAGTTCCTTTCAATTATCAGCATTACATTCGTTGGATCTAAGTCCCTGTGAATTATTTGGTAAGTGAGAGGTATAGAAAAATACAACTATCTCTATAATCACACTCTAAAGTAGGGCATTGTAGCAAGTTACAAAGCAACTCGAATCGAAACACCATGCTTTGGATTCTTGGCCCCAGAAGGATAAATTTGAGCTTAAGCCCCTGGAAATTTTCACAGGCTCACAAAATTTTACATCCTGAAAGAGATATATTACCCGTCCATTTCTATGTCACAACTTGGGCCCTAGGACCTGGGGTGACAAAGTAACGCCTAAGCTTCTATGAACTTGTCCTAGATACTTTAGTCAGGTAGTACCTCGATTCCGATCACAATGACGCCCTCACATGACCCTAGGTCCAAACCTCAAGGCTTCTTACATGTATCAAAATTATAAACTTAAAACAAACAAATTTCTTAAGTTAATGATGAGTGCACTTAAGCCATCACTAACAACACATTATGTAAGACGATGAATGTCATTCACAATTGATGATTACGGTGGTGATTCATATTTTGCACATTTATTCCTTGAAACCTCATCTATTGAACAATGGATTGAAAAATTAAAAGAGAAATCAGGAATTTGTCACAAATCCATTTCTAATGAAGCTGCCCACAAGACCAGCTTCGAACTGGATTGTCCAGTTTTTCGGGTCTCCCGACAGTGTCCAGTGCGGGGTAAGATCTGGACATAGAAATATTCATTTTTCAAGTTTAAGAAATTTTTTGTGAACAAACAGTAAATCATTGAATCGATTATCGTAAAACACTGTAAATGTATCATAATTTTCTTCAAAGTGTTGTAGAGTTCTATTATATGTTTCTTATCGTTTATTCTTAAAAGAATTCGACAAACAATTTATGAATATTTTATGAAGTTTTATTTTAAAACGTTAAGCAAATGATCTAGTGCATCAATGAATCAGGTTCTAGTGCAAATTTTCACTGAATTTATAATTGATTTCTTCAGTCATTTATCAGATAAATCTATGAATATTTTTTGTGTTTGTCTTTCACCTCATTATCTCTGATTTCTATCAATAGTTTCTCAAATCAAATGATAGAATACTTGTTATGAGGAATAATGAATTTAAGAATTTGTCGATAGATATAGAAATAATTATGGTTATACCTATAAGTAATGATTTCGTAAATAGTATATCAGTTATTTGCGGAGGACATGAACTGATGGAAGAAGTTCAACCAGTATTTATTTAATTAGAGCCGAAAGGAGAATGACTAAACCCTTTGCATTTTGTCCTTCCAGTGTGCTACAGCGCCACCTATGTCAGTCGATAGATCTCAATAAGTACTAAAATAATATATAGGTTGTAGCTCAATTCGGACATCCCTGCAGCCTGTATTGACCATCAAATTTGTGACCAACAGATGCATTTTGCGCTTGTATCCAAGTGGTCACGGTTCCGATTCCGGCGAATTTGGTGTCCTTCGAATCAGAATGATGAGTAGAGTCCAAATAGCTTAGTTTCAAAGTGCGGAGGTCAAAGGTTACAGAATTAATCGTAATTAACTACTGGTTCATTATTGGTTGGTCGATCTCTACGAATGTGGCATCATTTAGTGCAGAATCAAAAGCTCAGTCGAGTAATGTTCATCTCATACGGATATCATATCTTATTCAAAAGATATTGGCGAATAGTTTAGTTGTTCATGTCTCAGGAAGCGCGTAGGAGGGTCTCGGGCGGTACCCTCTCAAATAAAGCCCGCTCTAGAGATTAGGTAGAGGGCCTCCAGTGATAAGTGTGCTAGTCTCCCTCCTGGTCAATGCCGCCAGCCGAGGGGCCCGACGGACCTCGGGGGAGTATGGCTACCGTAGAGTCTGTGATATCATCCCCATCACCCTCATTTTCATTAACTCATTCTGATCAATGCTATGGCTGTGATATTTATTTAAGTATACAACAAGGGAGTATCCACTGGCTGGAGATACTTCAAGATTTTATTTATACTACGAAATTACCCGCGTTTGCTCGCCAAAAGCGGAGCGACCCGCAGCAGCAGACCTGTTGGGGAATGCGATTTTATATGCAAGAACTGTTATGATTATTTTAGGAGAAGTGGCTTTTCTACAGCCACCCCCGAGTCATTTTTTTATTTCGTTCTTTACAACTTGCTTTGCTTTCATTATTTTGTTTTTATTATTTTATTCTTTATCGTATATTCAAACTGAAAATATATTTCATTTTGCTCGTTTAATTCAAAAATTGCAAATAATGCATACGTTGAATATAACTTTTATGGCCACTAGGGTCCACAGGAATGTCCCGATTAGGCTAAAACATATATATTATTTAAGTACACGTTGAGATCTATCAATTTACACAAGTGGGGCTGCGGCGCACCAGAGGGACAAAATGGGTATTCTCTTTTATTATCACTGCTCTTGTAAATAGGTATTGTGATAGCAAATTTCGTTTAGAAGTCATCTTGTATTCGAAGAAATAAACTGAACCACTTTTTGGGTATTAGTAATTTTATTTAAGACAAATACAGTTTATATACAGAGATTAGAAGTTATGAGTAGAGAACAATGTTAAGAGACAACTTTCACGATTGAAGTGGAAGTGAAGAGTGACTAGTTTGTCACTCCTTATGTACGGACAGAAAGTTGTTTACAAAAATTAGTGGAATTTTCCATAAGTATCAATGTTGGTCACTAACTGACCAACACGTACTCAATAATTGCCCTATTGCCCTATTTTTGACACTTTGACCCATTATTCGGGGCATCATCGCGACTGACCCACAATTAAGGATTATCTTCTCAGAACTCTTTGTGTTCTGTTTATTTTCCTAAATATAGGCCATTGTGAGATCAAATATTTGAAAACTGTATTTGATCTCACAATATAAATAATCAACGATTTTTCAATGAAGTCTCAAGCATATATTGATGTGAAACAAAGTTTCACTAAAGAAATAGAATTTCAATTACGGTGTCTCATCACTATCTTGTGTTAGTAATCAAAGTAATTATCCAATATTTTGCAAGATTTAAGTATTTGGGATCATGTCTCTGTAGAGACTCAAATATTATGATTTTTGCGCTATTTCCAATAATTATTAATGAATAACAGTTTAAAATGAACAGACAAGTAAGGAAAATAAACGTCATTTTTAGACCTTTTCAACTTTTGACTACAGAGGATGGATGGTCAAAATTTACTCATTTTTGAGTATCAATATTTTATTGTAAAGTCGTGGAAATTTATTTTTGCCTGTCGAAGCTTTCACTAAAGCTTTCAATGAAGCTTTCAATAAACGATTGAAATGACACTTTCTTACAAAGCTTTTGCAGTGTAGTAATTAGACAAAAACTTTTTTTTTATAAACAAATATCTGTCAAAACTATTATTTTTATGTTTGTAAACAATTAAAAGCCTTTCTTCCATTAAAAAATGTTAACTCAGAATCAAAGAACCTTAATTGTGTATAGATTAGGTCAGGGTGTCCAAGAATTAGATATAGCTAGTGAAATACAATGTCATGTAAGAACTGTGAGAAACATAAAAAGACGATGGCTTCAAGATGGAACGATTGAGCCTAAAAAAGAACTCGAAGAAGAAAAACGACTGAAGAACAGGACATGAGAATTATTGAAACCGCCGTACTTAACAGATTTAATACCGTTAACGAACTCATGGAGAAAATAAAAAGAGCAACACCTTTAGATATAGCTAACCGAACGCTGAATAATAGACTTTTAGGTAAAATTAAACTTTAAATCAATATTGAAGCATTAATTATTCTTGAAATTCAAAGAGCGTGTCCGAAAACTTTCGAAAATATCCCCAAAGCTAATTAAACACAAATATTGATAGTATTACCTAACATCGATAGTATTGACTTAATATCTATATTATTGACTTAATATCGATGGTATTGACTTAATATCGATGGTTCTGACTTAAAATTTCATACTCTTCAGAAGCTAACTTACGATCAAGAATCATGGCTAAAAGAACTAATTGGACAGAAAGTGATAGAAAAAGAAGAGTCATAACCAGTGATGCTCAACGCTCGAGCGTTTGGCGCTCGGTAGCGAGCGCGAACGTCGAGCGTTCTAATTTTGCCGAGCGTGAGTGGACGCTCGAGCGTCTTACCCCCGAGCGCCGAGCGCGAGCGTCAAGTCTTAGTACGTATTAAGGCTGTGCCAACTAGTAGTCGGGTAGTAGTTGGGTAACTACTGACTACCAACTTCATAAAATATCTGGTAGTCACTCATTAATGATTACTCATTCATTGGCGGTTACTCATAAGTAATCACAACTACTTATGTAAATGTTTTTATGATAATTATCATATAAATCCTAATGATGAACACGGGAAACTGATTTTCTTATCTATAAAGATTACGTCAACTGAAAATTAAAACCCGGGTGATAGTAAAACTCATTATTAGAAATTTCACAATTAGTAATTATTATTCTCTTTACAAATCTTGTCAATTACTTCATTAATTGTTAATTCATTAATGAATCTTGTCAAGTATTTTACAAATTTTATTGTTAAACTGTCTTTTATATTTTCTAGTGAATAAAACTCAATAAATAAATACTCGCATTCAATGAGTTGTAAGTAATTTTGAAAACCCGTGGCTACCTGAAAATACCCATGACTACTCGTCAATAAATGATACTCGTAAATGTGATCATAGTCAGGAAAATAGTCATGACTACTGACTACTATTGGTAAAGTAATGGGTGACTACTTTCTGGCACCGGCCCAGCCCTAGTACGTATTCTCCATATTAGAAATACAGTATAGATATTTTTTTAATACAAAAAAGTTAGATTTTACTAAATATAAATTTTTACATGAAAATTTATGACTTATTCTGTTTTAAAGAGTTTACACAGTCTGAAACTAATTGTGTTAGCATATCTTCAATATAAACAATTTATTTATAGGGAAAACAGTATAACTTTGCAATTTTTGAACTTTATAACCGGTAATGTTTATAATTAACTGTATTAATCTCTTGAATATAGTGTTGAATAAGGAGCTCTAAAAATTGCAAAGTTATACTGATGTATCTATATATGACATCAGCTTTTGAACTAAAGTATTTGTTTGAATGGTTTTCAATGAGTGAGTATCATATTTATGAAATTTATATACAAAAAAGTTATAGCTTTAAAAAATAATTTTGTGTAGAAAAGACCTTTCAATTCATAGACTTTGCTTACTTGACACTCGGTAAACGCTCTGCGCTCGAGCGCCTCGAAAAAGTGAGCGCCGAGCGTTTCATTTTCCCCGAGCGTTAGCGCGAGCGCCGAGCGCCAATTTCTGACAGAGCGCGAGCGTGTGCATCACTGGTCATAACTGCGGAAGAAAATTTACAACTTGATAATAATATTTGGGGAAAAACTATATTTATCGATGAGATAAGTTTTGAAACTGGGCCTAAGGGCCAAATAAGGGTCAGACGGCTACCCGGTACTCGCTATGATGAAGAGAATGTTAAACACGTTCAAAACTCAGGGTGGTCGAGTGTTATGGTTTGTGCGTCTTTTTCTTTTGTAGGTTTGGGGCCAATAATGAGATCTGTAGGAAACTTTAATTCAGAACAATATATTGAATATTTAGAAAATTTTCTTATGGTATATGCGGAACAAACTTTTCTCGACTCAGACTTCTATATATTACATGACAACAGCCGTCTCCACACTTCATTACAAACTCAAGCTTATCTGCAAACAAGAATAGGAAATGATAGAATAATACCACATCCCCCCAAATCACCCGATTGTAATCCGATAGAAAACTTATTCGGATTGATTTGCAGAAAATTAAATAAAAAGAACAGAATATTTCAAAATGCAGATGAATTGTGGGTTGAAATTCAAAACTTATGGGAATTATTTTCAAATGAAATAGAGATAATTGAAAATTTAGCAAGATCTATGGGGAACAGATATAGAGCTGTAATAGAGCAGAATGGTTTCGGAATTCGATTTTGAAAATAATTTATTAATGAATGAAAAATGAATTTTGACAGTAATTTGTTTGCAAACAAAATTTTTCTAATTAAATAAAACAATACTGCACTGCAAAAGTTTTGCAAGAAAGTGTCATTTCAATCGTTTATTGAGAGCTTCATTGAAAGCTTTAATGAAAGCTTCGACAGGCAAAAATAAATTTCCACGACTTTAGTTTAAAGATACAGTTATTTCCTATATTTTAGAATGAAGCCTATTTTCATAGCTTTAAAATGATATATAATTTATTTGTATGAATATATTTTTCTCAGTGTTAATCCCTTTAAAAAGCGATGCCTGTGTCAAAAAGTTTTCCAACTCCATTATTAAAACCCATCGAAATATAACATGGGGATACTTCGGTATATGGCCAGCAAGCTTTTGAAATAATAAGTTTCGCAAATAATAGTACTCGAAGAGTTGATCCCAACTATATATGTCATTGTTCTCGGAAATGACACATTGCGGAGATATCGGCTCAAGAAGTCAATGAATTCTCATAGACGTAATGTTAAAAATTTTTAGTTTTTTTTACCATTACGTCTATGGGAATTCATTGATTTTGATGTTGCCTCCTACCCTATAGCACCCTGCCCTATTAACTATGCATGATGAGCTAAATCAAATGACACCAGCCTAGACTACCTAGCCTCGAAAGGACGCTTTTCAGACTCCTGTAATGAGATATCATCAAAAATTCCTAAACTGACCTAATCTGACCTAACCTAACCTACCATAAACTAACCTACCCTAACCTAACCTAATCTAACCTAATCTAACTTAACCTAACCTAATCTAACATAACGTAACCTAACCTAAACATCAAAATCAATGAATTCCCATAGACGTAATGGTAAAAAAAACTAAAAATTTTAACATTACGTCTATGGGAATTCATTGACTTCTTGAGCCGATATCTCTTCAATGGCTCATTTTCGATAACAAAGACATATATCACTGGAATCAGCTCTTCGAGTACTATCATTTGAGATACTTTTTCTTTCAAAAGCTTGCTGGCCATATACCGAAGTATAGCCTATAACATTTTTCAAAAACGCACCTTATGCGCACTTTGTTTGTGTGTCATAAGTCCACAATTCGTTGCTTTTCTATAAATTCTTGAGTTATAATTAAACTAGATTAAATATACTTGGCAATAATATCTGAAAAGCCTGATTGCAATGAATCTTTCATGTTGTAGCAATAATTTTTGACTTAAACCCGTTGGAAAAATATTTGACGCAGTCATCATTTTCCGAATATTTTAACACAAAGGCATGAGTTTTAATACTAACAAATTATATACCACTTTAAACCATGATTATAAGCTTCATTTTGATATATAATAGATATCTATAGGATTTATGGATAAAACGTTATCGATAAATAAAAATGAGTAAATTTTCACCATCCATCCTCTGTACTCGTGACTCAAGTGCTTTTCTTAGTGTTAAACATATGTTGCGTTTGATGCAGTAACAACTTATAGCGTAATGCATACAAATGAGATAAACGTCTTTACAGTAATACAACTTCCAAATATATTTAAATCATCAATTCTGAACAAAATTTATTTAATATCAAATTGTTATTTTTAAAAATTTCGATAAATCACACATTTCAAAATTTTTTAAAACCAAAACAAATGAATTTCAATAAAAAACTAAAGTATTATTTGAAAAGTTTGTAAAATTGACTCCCATTTATGTAGGCATTGCATCAATGATAGAAAAGTGCAGTTAGCACACTCTTGTAAACCATAAGTGCAAAGCGACTCTTGAACGTAACGATTTTCTGTGGGAATCAAAGATGTCTTCTTTACCGAATTAATATTTTTTTCATTGGAATATGAAAATTTGCCTGAATGTAAGATCGGATCTAAACATTGACTTAGTACAATAATCTGAGAAACTATATTTCTAGACAACTCGTTACTAAATCCAATGCGTCATATATCTTCTGATATTTTCCTAATACATTCATATTAGTGAATTGTATTGGAATACAGTAAAACCTCAGCATAACGAACATCAATATAACGAAACCTCGTTAAAACGATTCAATTTTGACAGTCCTGGCATAAAATCTGTAGACTTAATTCTAAAGTGCTGATATAACTGTCTTGGTATAACGAAGTAAATTTTCAGATCTCTTCAACTAAATTATACCGAACTTTTACTGTAAACTGATTAAAATAATGGAGACATGATTTTGCATTGCATCCACTGCTGAGTATATTAAACTAATAGTTTGCAAAGAAATGCTGTAAAGCAATGCCTTATATGAGCGAATGTAGGCTTTAAGATATAGTTCGCTTTCATCTGTTTGTCTCGACCGTACGATGCGTTTCATGTTCCACAACATTTTTTAAATTATAAGAAGCGATGTACAAATCGAAAAGTTTTCATTTTCAACCATAACACCCATACTTACTTTTAGATATTTCTATTGTATACTATGAAATCCAAAAGTCCTTTATTAACCATAAATGAATGTTTGAGTACAAATATTGGCTCATCACTGAATAACATTCTAATGGCTCTCTATGGAATTATCTCAATGTATATACTGTTGATTGGAATCAATTGTTAACTATGACTCGAGGAATCACCAGAGGTTTTAATTTTCGTTGATTTTTCTTTGAACCATTCAATCAAAGTAATTGTTGAGCATTTGCTTGAAAGCTTGCTTGCTCCTATTCTTTTAGGCAGCTTTTATTCTAACGTACCTCTTCGTATTTTTATTCATCAACATCAAATATGATATTATTCGCTCTTAATATTTACTTTTCAAATTATTTTGTTCGACTACTTAACTAAAACAAACTTAGAAACTAGTTAGCTATTACTTATACCTAAAATTATTTCAATAAATCTTTATTGTTGAGAATAAATAGCTATTCAACTATTTCTAATCATTTAATTTTGGATTCGTTTATAATTGGATTGGCTTAATTTTAATTTATTTACTTTTTGTATCAGAAGGCTTAGCGTATTTTGATGAAGGAAGACCTGCGTCTAATTTGTCTGCTTTAAGCAGATAGTAGATCATAGAGACTTCAAATCGAAGAATGTTTTGCTCATATTTTAATCCTATGTGCACGTATATCCGATTTCGAGTTGTGATCACGCTCGCAAACAGGTTGGTACTAAAAGACATATGACTCCACAACTTTTCGAAGGTTTTAAACAATGTGATTCAAACTAATTTTTAATTCACACCAGTGAACAATTAGAGTCCTATTATTGATACGATTGATTATTGAGAAGTTATAGTGCGTATCATAAACACCTTGACTCGACTTATTTTATGGTACGGTATTAGGAAACTTTTGAAATTTAAAGAAGCGTATGCCGCTTGTAAACTTGTATTTTTAAAAATTAATTTCCTCTAATTATTTTAGTTAATTGTGAGGAAAACTGAGTTTTGCTGACTTTTCGATTAGTTTAATTCACTAAAAAGCTTTCTCTTTGTCTTGAATTTTGTCAAACTTATATAAATTAACTTATAATGATAAGTTGAGGTTTTGTTTTCTTTGATCTTTCACTTTTAAACCAAACCATTGTTGATCTGAAAAATTGAATTTCTACTTAGGTTAATAAGTTGTAGTTACGAAATAAACTAGCTATTTTATGCATCAAATATTTTCAGGACTTAACTGTACTTCAATAATGGAATAAAGAGAGAAAGCAAACAGATTACTGTGCATGTCATTGACAAATATCAGAAATAAGCGGCAGATGGTTTGTTAATACACATCTCAAGAAATGATAATAATGTGTAAGTGTGCTGTGCCAGTGTGTGAGCATACTTTCGATATAGATTCATAACGCGTCATAATGAAGTAATTCTCAATAAGTTTCTCTTTATCTGCAATTTATTTGCTTTCGAATCTTTGAAATAAGATCTTAGTGGACATCCCATAATGGCTCACAATTTGTTTTATTAAGGTAACAAAGGCCGTCAGACCATTATTAATGCTCGACTGAATAATAGTGGTACTATTGATCTTTATTATTATATTTGATGTTACTTACGTGTTGCGTAATTGACGAACCACTAGTGACGATAGCTCTCGTGGAGATCTGATTCTAGCTGGAATCAACTTTCGAGTTCAGGCCAAGAAAGTTATTTCAATCCGAAGATACCAGAAAATCAGTATATCAAGGCATGGCATGAATGACGAAACAATCAAAATTGAAACACTTTGTGTTTCGAAATATTCAACATTTATTCCTTGAACACCAATATTTTTGCTTAGTACTTGATTAACTTTGTAGTTAATTTAAGAGATTAGCCGGGAAACCCTCCGATTGTGTAAACTAAAACCTCTGTCACTATAATCCCCTGAAGTGTTATTCATGCAAATATCTGCGATGATCTATTTTAAGTAGATATCTTGACATAGTAATACTAATAAACTAAGCCTTAATCAAGTCTAATAATAAATATAACGTTAATTAAGTTGATGTTTCTGTTGTTCCTCTACTCTGACAACTCTAGGACAAAGTTTTGAAGCTTTTGCAATTTGCTTTACATTCAGTAATTATGAAAAATTTTTAAAAGTCAAATAAAATATTTGATATGAGAAGAGAATTAAATTATGACAAAATAACATTAATTCACAAAAGTATAGAAAGTGAATACGTCAAATCAAATAAAACAAACATCTTGTCATAAACACTCGAAATCTCAGCCTAAAACCCTAAAACTTAAAAGAGATTAGAACTTCGTATTCAGAACCTTTGAACCGAGATTTAATCATCTAATTATAAAATACTTAGAGTTTTTCATTTCAATCTCAAAAAGCTATTATCTAAATTTTTTAGTGAAAATCTGTTCAATTTTCAACATGGATTAGAGGAACACATTATTTTCACTTTCTGTTGTTTGATATCAAATTTAGGCATGTATCTGATTTTCGAGTCGCATTTCACCATTTACTATCATAACAATATCTTAGTTTGAATACATTCTTATGCTACTTCTGCATTATGTTATAAACAGAGTTTCGATAGATTTTTACATGTAACTAATATTCAGGAAACATAAGCTGGCCTCACAATTGAAATTCATCTTGCTTTGTGACCGAGAACCAACTAACGTTATTTCCAGGAAAAATTGAGAAATATGAAACAATATCGAGAATTTATGTAATAAAAGGAAGCAGAACCAAGCAAACTATCGAACAAAAAGGCTCAGTACCTACAGATCAGTTTAGACCATACACTCAAAACAACACTTGCTAACATTGCTTGCATTCTAAAGAATGTTATGAATAAAAGTATGTTTATATGCATATTTGAAATCAGTGCACAAGTATTTTTGTAGAAATCGATAATTTACTTTTTCAATAGAAAAGTGAATGCATATAAATTCTATCTCTAATGACTAGGCTTCATTAGGAATAATGACAAAATTAGTAAGAAAGTTTTATTTTGGGAGTATGATCTAAACTAATCTGCCATTACTGTACTCATTTCTCTTACATATTTAAGAAACACTCGTGGACTTACAATATCTTTTGTACAATTCTTCATATTTAACTCTAATGAATAGTCTTTCTTTGTCATAAGAAGACCATCTTTGTATGTGAGACAAGAAAAATTCTTCTCTGATTTTTGGTTCATCATAAATCTTGATTTGGAAACAAAAAAATCACCACAAGTACTGAACATTGCTGGTACTATTTCAATATTTGCTTATTAAAAATGAAAATCAGTTACAAATATTTCAGAAAAGGCTGAATGAATACCAAAATAATAAGTCTTAAGTTGACGAGTAGAATAGTATATTAATATTCTAGCTTACTATTTAAGTAGAAAATTAGTTATTTCGAGATATCTTATGATCGAAACTTTCGATTATACTGAAATATATTAATTCTTTTAGATCAAGATCATTATTTTATCATCCTGCGAATGAAATTTGATTTGATTTGATTTGTCGTGAGGAAGAGTGAAGAAATATTAAGTAGATGTTGGAATCTGAATTACATTGAGATAAATATTCCCCTAATTTGATGACTTATTTGAGCCCCACGCTCTAATTTTTACTGATTTTCATAAAGGAAATAGTTCTTGTGAATAATTAATTAAAACAAAACTCTAAAGATTTTGAGAATATAAAAAATCATTTCATTTTTACTAAATATTTATTGAAGATTTTGTTAAAAATCTTTTTCCTCAAGGAAGAAAATATTTTTTGTTGATTGAAAAAACTAAGAAAAGATTTTAGTTTTTTTTATGTCGCAAGAACATTGAAAGCTGGATCAAGAATTCAAACTTGGAAGTCAAAGAGTACTATACTGAGAGTTGTTAGTAATGCAGACTTCTCTGTAAAATGCGTCTGATTAGTCGACTATATATAAAATTAAATTAGTTATTAAAGTTTAAAATTTATTGATTAAAATATTCTATCTTCACCTAATAGATTATCAGATTTTGAAGTCTACTAAAATGAAAACTTTGACGAGTTATACGCGAAAGTATGTTTATACAATTCTAATCTTTCAGTTTCTAATTCTAGCTTACGACTTAAAGGGAGCACATAGACAATCGATCATTTGGTACCTTTTGCTTAAGTTTTGACATTTAAAGTCAATTGTATTGGGAATAGAGATTAGCAAATTTTAACTATTGAATGTCTTTGTGTTAAGTATTATTATTATACTAATAGTACTTCGCTTATCTGAAAGAAACAAAAGGGCTTATAATCGTATTTTATACGGAGTCATTTTTACTTGTAAGCCACCGGAAAAGTTTGATAACCTTTTAATTACAATTGTAATTATAAACAAATAGAGATAGAGATATTAAACTTTGCTCAATTATTTCTTATTTTGTGACAATCAAACTCAGTTTGTAATAACTGTCCATTATGCATAGTCAGACACATTCGAACGCGGTTTACCATATTTTTAGGAACTTGATGCAAAGTTTCGACACCTATTTCTTTCAATTTCGTTTCAGTCAATACATATTTTTTTGTCACATAAACTGCCCGTATTTCTGAATTTTTGCACTATATTTTTAATTTTTGCTCTACACAGAATATTATTCATACCATATTCTCACATATGGGCCTTTAAATACTCTTTATTCGGGTTTTTAGTTTTTGCATCAATAAAATAATTTTCCATTATGAAAAAATGTTGTTTCATTGGTAGTTACATTTTGTTTAAATTTTTAGACTACTACTTGTCAGAGTTAAACCAAAACTAAGGTTTATTTGTCATAAAACAATAATTGAGCAAAATTTGATTTCTCTACTAATTGTAATTAAAAAGTTATTAAAACTTTTACTAAGTTGCTAACATGTAAAAAAGACCTTATGCATTGTTCAACGTTTCACTCAATACAAAATCAACCGAATTCTAATCATGAATTTTTAGTCATCATAATATCAGGGTTTGGAATGTTTTTCAATATCTGGTCAAATTTTCACTTAAATCATTACAAGAGTTCAATAAATAACATATTTATTAAACTGATTGATAAGAAAAAAAATCTTTAATTGCAAGTCTAATTGAATAGAATATAATACTTTTCGTTAAAAACTCAAAGCTGTTACATATGAAAATACTTTAATAGTTAATTTTTACTTAGATTTTTAATAGTATTCAAACAATTTTAAAAAGATTTAATGATTGTTTAAAAGTGCTTTGAAAACATTCAATTTATAAGTGCAAAGTCTGATTTTGCTTTAAACAAGATTTAGCCTATATAAAAGTGAGTTTACAGTTAAATGACTAAATATTAATACATAATATTGACTATTAGGCTGAGGATAGGTTAAACCTCATCTTTTATATTGAATAAGCCTTTTTGTTTTCAAAAGTCAAACGAGGAGTTTATTTCGACTTCCAAGCCTAATTTATAAATCAGATTTCAAAATAAGCTGAGCAATTCATATTGTTTTTAAAATGTTCTTGTTTTGAAATCCTCATAATGAAATTTATTCGAATTAGTTCGATTCTTCATTTTTTCGTATTTTCTTAAACATCTCAAGAGAGATTTCCAGACCATCACTAATTCGAAGACGTTCTTAATGCTTATCACAAGGCCTTTAGTGCTACTTACCAAGTCCATTAATATTATATCAGTACAGTACAATTGATATTAGTTAATTCTTTTACGTATTTTCTACAGTAAGAGTTGCAGTTTTCTACAAATGCTGCTTTCGTGTTCTTTGGTGAATTCCGACATAGCATTTATCAATTAAGATAAAGTATTGAAAGAATTGAAAAACAAGTTGAACACTGTTCAGCTATTGTCTAGTTTGATGATTGAATTAATGCTGGCTTGACATTTGAAAGCAAGATCTAAACAATCAAATGAAAACTGAAAACTTACGTCGAATAAGTTGAAGCTTCCATTTTTAGACAACATGAATGGCTATTTTAAAGCACTTAAGAGTTTTGAAACTTCTATCGAAGCCTTAGTCCAAATGAAAGGAGAATAATATTCAGAATTGAATTTCAATACCTTTATGCAAAGCTAAAGTTAAAGTAATAGGAAGTAAAATTCAATAGAAAAGTTCAAATTTAAAGTTAAAGAAACTTAAAGCAGAATGAATAAAATGACGAAAGGTAAAAAAAGTCAAATAAAAATATTTAAAGTGAAGTAATATTGGACTCAATAATAAACTTATT
The DNA here is from genome assembly GCA_018873245.2 of Archegozetes longisetosus. Taxonomy (NCBI): domain Eukaryota; kingdom Metazoa; phylum Arthropoda; class Arachnida; order Sarcoptiformes; family Trhypochthoniidae; genus Archegozetes; species Archegozetes longisetosus. The sequence continues at coordinate 17,215,146 of JAEMBT020000009.1, read as the reverse complement.
TGCCTTTATTGTTGGACATGTGCGCATTTTATTTTGTATCCGGTGATAAAGTCAATAAGAATTGAATATTGCGCGAAATCGATGATATCCACTTTGATATAAATTTCAAGTGAAGCAAACATCCGATAATGCTATGTCCATTTTTTATCTACCGGACATCTATAGAATTCAATTAATTATTCAAGGACAAAGGATAATATAAAGGTAAGTAAGCGTTGGAGATATCTACTAAGAAAAATAAAATTTAATGGAGAGTTTCCAAATTCTTATTTACTTTCAAACTCCAGAACTGGAATCTTAAGTATAGGCTTGAAATAAGAGTGAATTTAGACTTAAGAACTTAGAAGTTAAGAACTATTCTCCTGTGATACCTTTTCTTTTATGCATCTTATTTTTCAAAATAAGATATAATCTATTGCTTAAAAGTTAGATAGTATGCATAAATATGACAATAACTTGATTTGAGATACAAAAAATTCATGGTTTGCTTAAGAGGCTTAAAAGCTGAGAAAAATATTGTTTGAAATGTATTGTAAAACTGAATAGTTTTATAGAATTTCGACATGTTCTCAAATACATGTGGAGATTTTCTTACAAAAGTAGACTAGAGTGTATAATTAAAAGGAACAAGAACGAGGCAGTTCTTTACTTACTTGGCAGTCAAAAGTCATGTACCTATTAAAAAACACTTAAATGTGGATAACAAGAAAAAAAGACTGAAAAACTTTATAAAAGCTTTGAATATTTGAGCTCTACTCGTATTTGAATAGATAATTACTAAAAATATGAATAGCATTGACTGACTACAAGCAAGTATAATATGAGCTTTTATTCTGCGAAATCCTAGATTGAATGGGAATAATATCATTAATAAAGAAAACTTCCAATGATTGGAATCGTTCTGAGCAAAAAAAGTTAGCCTGAAAACTTCATGTTTAAAAATCAGTTTTTATTTATCAATAGTTCTAAATTTTTATATTTATTATTCCTCAAAAAGATAGATTTTTAAGTTTTTCATATATAGTAGAAAGATCGGACATTAATTTAATATTTGCTTAGTTTTTAAGTATTCAAATGAACAGAATTGTTGTAAAATATTAGAACTTCATTTGAATTAAAACATCAAGTATAATTACCTTCAATCTATATTAATTGTTAATAAGTTTTGATATGCTTTCTCATTGTAAATAGTGAAAAATCAAATAAAAATACTAATAACTATGGTATCCATAGTGCATTAAAAGTCGACTTTTGGAATGATCATAACTTCTACATATCAGGCGGTCAGCCTTTTTTATGTGCCTTTTCGAACATGACATGTTATTCATGCCATAAAAATAATTTTAAAATCGTTCATCACATAGTCCCGAACCTCGCTTGTCAGATAAAGAGAAGCACCATTATATCAATCCGGAGAAGTGTGTTTATATTTGCCTTCTTATTATTCACACTAATCAGGATTATCTTCTATTTTTAAAATATATTTTCTGAATTATCTTGAGTTGAATCTGATGAGATGAAACCACTTTACGATTTTAAGCGCAACTTCCGTCAAATCGAGCAAGTATAAACTTATACGATTTTTGCCTAGATTTTCTCTGAGTAAACAAAGACATCATTCTATGCCTAAACATTTGTTTGAGCACAATAAAACATATACTAGAGTGTATAGCATTGAGTCTATGCTTTACATGCTATCAATTCTTCATACTAAGCATATTTATGTGAATTTTGTTAGGCGTAGTAACTTGTACAGTACAGTGGAGTCAGTAATTTTTATGTGAATCTTTTTAAATGTGTATCTTTATCTTCTATTTGAACCCTCCTCAGATTTAGAATCAAAACATTTCATTATGTCGTTTTGTTATCAGTTTTGATAAAATTATAACTTTTTCGCTTAAGTACAGAAAATTTGAATATGACTTTCAAAATATTCAACTTAATTACATGCCATTCAGTATTGGAAAACGTTTATCTAGTATATTTCTTAAAACATATAGATTACTAAGGAATAGACATAATAATTTAAGCGGTAGATATGAAATATGAAACATTATTTTTAACATTTCAAGCATGCTATTAATGTTTATATTCTTAACATTTGTTTGTAGCGAAAGCCCCTGATTTGAGTTTGCGCTTTATTTTCTTTATTAGGCATACTAAAAGTTTTAGGCCCGTATGCACAGTTGAGTTTTAGTTAAAACGGTTTTAACTCAAAACTTAAAACTCATGCACAGACTGTATTAAAACTAGTTTTAGTAAAAACAGTTTTAAAACCAGAAAACCAGCAAAAAATTATAAACAAATGTTTGTTTATTCATTAAAAAATTGAAAATGAATAAAAATAAACTGAATGAAAGTGATAATAATGTTCGGAGTCGTCAAAACAATTTTACTAATTATGAAATAGAATTACTTAAACAAATAATTGCCGACGAAAAAAAACTCAAAATAATTGAGTGTAAAACGACTGATAAGTATACGAAACAACAAAAAGATAACGTTTGACAACAAATTAGTGACGAGTTTAGTCAGGACTTAAATACAAATAATAGAGACAAGTCTTTGAAATGCTTTTGGAAACGATATAAATACGAATGTCATGAGAATTGTAATAAAGAAAAATCAGAAATAAGACAAACTGGTGGCGGACCTCAACCTCAGAGAACCGATTCAATTGATAATTATATCAATAGTTTTATATTTACTGTTAAGATCTGCAGCTGAGATCTGAAACCGACCGGTGGCATAAAATCTTAAAACAATAGATAATTGAATTATTGGAGGCAATGAGTCTTTTCATTTTGATATTAATAAAAATCTGTATTAATTAGAATCAACAGTTCAATGAAACACTGTTTTGTAAGTCTATATCTTCTTATGAATGATATGTCATCACAACTATCAAATGGATTGAATCTGTCTTTTAATACTCTTTGACGTTTAAAACTTTTATTCATCGCTATTTCATAATTATCTAATTCTTCAATTTGAAAAAATTGGTTCATTTTTATATTTTTTTGTAAAGTTTTGTTTATATTTACTTATTTTGTTGATCATTAAAACCGATTTAAAACTAGTAAAAGTGGTTTTAGTTTAAAACCGAGTTTTGGTTTAAAACGGTTCTAAATTTTTACCGTGCATGAGTTTTAAAATGAGTTTTGGGTTTTAAGCCTGGTTTTAGCCTTAAAACCGTTTTAAAACACACTGTGCATACGGGCCTTAAACTTTTCTCAAATGCATGAAATCTAATAATGTCACATATATAAGTAATTTTATTAAGAATTATGTCTACAAGATCTTTTCATGGACATAATTTGCTAAAAACTATAACTGTAGAAATCAAATTATTGGGTTAAACATTAACATTAATAGTGCTATCAAGAAGTGTTATATAGTGTTGTAATGGTAAAATAAACCATATCATTGTCTTATTCTTATGTCTTATTCCAATATTTGGACCTGGCAAAACTCGTTTGATCTGCAAAGAAATTCTTTCCTATCAATTTACAGATAGCTCAACTTAAAGCTCTGTATAGAATGTTTTCTGTGGATAATTTGCCCATTACTTTTGTCTATATCGAGCTAACAGAGATTCCATAAATATTTTCTCCGCGTAAACATATTCGATTTCTTTTTAATACTGTATAATAATAATAATAATTTTTATTCAATGGATGAAATTACAACCACTAGGATATAATATGCTTATACCCTTAATAGCTAAAACACATCATTAGATATTACGTTATGATTATTATAATTAAAAGTGGCAACATGTTGACCGATTAGATTCTTAAAGTTATTAAAGTTGTTTTCATTTCTTATATTCGTTGGTAAATCATTTAGAGTACATATTGCATGATAAAAGAATGATTTGTCACATAAGTCAATTCTGTTTCTGTCATTTTGTATGTGAATACCTATTCTCACATCATTTTATAAATTTTATAGCATTAACCTACTCACTTGGTATCGATTGAAATCTTTTTATTATTTTGAATATGATGCATAAAGTTTGAATTTTTCTTCTATTATCAAGACTTAACAAAGGCCTTTGGTCACAGTTGAGGGCTGGAGCTCTCGTTTTATGACAAATGAATTTAGTTACATTTTCTGTACTTTTTCTATTGAGATAGTCTGAGATGTGTTTAGTAGTAACAGAGATTACTATATTCTAGAATAGATAAAATATAAGATTTTTAGAGAGCTAGAAACGCCTCTTCGTTTAGTTTAATTCTAATAGTTTTTTAAAAACAAACTTGCACAGCTTTAGAGACAATATAATCAGCATGTTCGTTGAAACTCATTTTGTTATCATATATAATCCCTAAGTGTTTATGGTAAGTTACAGTCTTAATTTTTGTGTCATCTAAATAGTAAGACTTTTCTGGAACATTATTTTTAGGAGATATCCTTAAATGCTCAGATTTTTCAGGATTGAGTTTGATGTAATTTGCTATAGTATATCCTTGAATCTTATTCAAATTACACTGTAACACATGGCAATCATCTGAATTATAAATATCCATGAGCTAAACATCATCAGCACGGTGACCATCGAAAGTAATTCGAGTGACAATAGTTTACAAATAAATTGAAATAGTGTGGTGATGAGACTCCCCCTTGTGCAACCTCCACATTACTTCATAACTATATTACAAAACATCGTGTTTGGCATATTGTACTCTATCTTGGAGCTTATCTCTTATAATAGGAATTAAATTGTAATCAATATTATACTGATTAACATGACAATATGAACTAAAACTGAAGCTAATCATGAGTTGATTCAGCGTAAACTTAAAATAAGTCCAGCTTTCGAAAAGGGTAGCTGAAAATCAGTTGTAATTTTGCTAATATTAGTATTTTTGTACTCAAAATGAAATGAAAATAACAAAATCAAAAATATGCTATACTTAACAAAATAACCCGAAGTCAATGAAATGAGAAATACGGATCATTACTTGTAAGCAGTACTTTGAAGTCTATTTTTCTTTCATATTCAATTGCTTCATAACAAACATATTTTGTACATTCATTTGTTACAAGACTCCCAATTTTGATGTAGCTTTCAACTGTTTTTGGGATAAAGTTCAAGAGTAATTCAATATACACTCAACAACAAAACCTCATAACCTCATAAACGAATCAATATTTTTTGACTAAACCTAAGAATAATTTTGAGAATGGGATTCATCAACGAAATGGTGAATAATACTATAGATATATATGTATAGAATATAATGTACTTTATTCGATATTGTTTACATTGACACAAATCAAATCATACTTGTTCAATTGTTTTCTCATCAATAAACCAAGAATTATGTTGAACCATAAATGTATGTCTTATCAACTTCTGCACATATTCTAATGTTTATTGTAGTAATTTGGATCTTTAGGAAAATATTCTTTAGTCTTTCGCTTTTAATACTCTCCTATCGTAGGAGCTGAACACTCACTTTTGATAAACATCGAGGCTTCCTTCAAATAGATCAAATGAGTACTAAAATTATTTTCTATCTGCAAATAAAATAAGACATGATTTATATTTATTGTCTACAGAGCTTTTCCAACATCAGCACGCAAAAGATCAAAAGGCATGATATTAGTCAATATTTATTCAACTATTTCTCGGATTCATGTTTCTAAGCATTTTAACCCTATAAGTGATAATAACATTTGGGAATGTGTAAAAATGATTCAACAATAGTATAAGTTGTAAATAGTAGTCATAATGCAATAAGATTCTGACCAGAACCACCAATTCTTTATGTAGTCATTTGGAGCTTAAGAATTTTCCTCAAAATTCTCTATTTTCATTTTCATTGTCTTGTCTTGTGTTTTTATATAACTTTGCTTCTATGTTAATAATAGTAACGTTCTTCTGGAATGCGTGATAACTGCATTAGAATTTTGTATTACTAAGAAAAAGTTAACCGAAGTTTTCACGAAACATCTCAACTATTCATTTGAGACATTGAATAAATTGTAAGAATTTCATTACATTCTCAGAAAGTGAATTAAACAAGTGTTGTACTTAAATCGGATATTAGATCAAAACTATAAAGACTAAAATGTAGATCATTTACACAATATATTGCATTTTGGTTTTCTCCTTTTTTTCCAGACTTGTGGTTAACTATCTTTTCAAATGCATGAAGATCGTGTAATACTGATTGAATTGTAAAATAGGATGATATCTTCGACTGCACTCGCATTATTTCGGTAGTTGAAGTTTTATTATTGGATCTTATTTATCTCGAATTTATCAGAAATTTTTCTCTTTCAAAGAGATAGTTCTTGCAAAGTGAATAGAGTTTACTTGAGAATCGAATTCGTAGAAATAATTTTGTAAATACTTTATTAATGAGTGATACCGAACTTTTCATTGATTTTAAATTCTGGATCATTAGTGATGTTTAACATATTATAATTATTCAACTTACTCCAATCTAACCTTTTGATAAAGACTTTGCGATAAATTCTTATACTCTTATATTATGAAAATTGTTTAACGCTAATCGGCCAATTAGAATCATTTTTACATTTCGTGTAATAGATTTAAAGCTTAATTCTAATTTTGTCATATAAAATACCTTAATTCGCTTCAAAAATATGTGACAATTATTCTTTAATCAACACTATATATTTCGATGTGAACTAAATATCACAATATTAAAAGATAATGAATTTTTTTTGTTATCACTCAGTCAATCAGGTATTTTAACATTTACAGGATAAACAGTAGGAAAATTTCAAATATTAACAATTTCAACACTACTGAATAAAAGTTTAGGGAGTTTCAATAAATGATCAAATGATCATTTTGGATCAAAATAAAATTTATACATCATTTATACATTAGAGTTACAGGATCAGCTTCTCCGTGGACTTTTGTCTTTACACCTCTAAAATGGTTTTGGCATGTACCTAGTGCTATTTTTCTGAGCTCAAGAGATTTTCTGCTCATGGAGTATACGTTAAAATGAACAAACTTTAGATCTACAAATTATTTTCCTTAAAGTAACCAAGAAGCCGGATTTGAAGAGAAATCGAAACTTAGAAAGGCTTTGAAGAACATCAAAGATTCTATATTTTCTAAGATTTGTTCCGGAATGACGTGTGATTTCTTTGCATTATATTTTAAAATTAGAATTCAAGATGAACACAATTTGCATTTTATTGAATGAGCTATGTAAATCAATGTGTATACAATGTACATAAAATTATAGTAAATGCAACATAGGCTTATAATAATTATTAAGTTGGATCAAAAGACGAGATCGCATTAATATAGTATTAGATATCCTAACATGACTCAAATTATAAGTGAATATAACAAGTAGTAAATAAGGTTTCTCATGCAGAATATATATACAGATATATTTTAATGATTATTATGCGGTATTCGTTGAACTCATCGTTGATTCATGACTAAAGATTTTAAATATCAATTCTTGCAATATCAAGTTGAATAATGAAAATCAATAATAAATTAAGTTAGGCCTACGCTCACTTTAGTTAATACGTTTGTAGATTATATGATTACAACAATTAGATATCTTTATAGAAAAATATAGTTATTATAATCAGCAGTATTGATGAACAGCACTTGAGGCTTAAGTGTAACTTAGCCAAATTATCGGTATGAGAAGGAATGCGAGTTTGGGTCTGAAACTTTCACAATTAAAACTTAACTGCGCTAAGGTTCTATAGGCTAAATCTAGACAAAATCTAAAATAGAAGATTACGAGTTATCAATTTTTGAAAAGTCACCCTTAACTTAAGTTTTATTTGTGAATAAAGCTGAATATCTTTGAACAGCCATTTCCCCATTATTAACCATATAAAATGTATTGCAATACATGCAGCTTTGAATGTATCGATTGAATGAAAGTAACAATTTCTATTACATGTTTCATCAGCAAAATAGACCTCATTACTAAATATAGTATTTTTGATTAAGTACTCTCTTGATAAAACTCATTCTTCGAAATATTAGTTAATATTAAACGTTTTTGAAAAGCATCGACAAATTTCTCAGAGAATTGTGTTGTTCTTACATTACAAATGATCTAATTCTCTCGAGACTATACTTAAGGACTTTTGAAACAATTGATTTGATTACATCTAATCAATCAAATTGAATCAGTTTTGGCACATATTTCAATTTGTTTCGGGTTCTGAATCGTTGTCTTTTCTGATTTGTGTCATTTCAATATTGTTTATGTTAGTGGTGTTGGTCTGATCCTCAATAGTCTGTCGAACTGAAGACTGAACTCGTTTGCAAAATACAAATTCATATAACTTTTTAGCAGCATTTCTAAAACTGCTATTGAGATAGCAATAGATGAAAGGGTTATAGCTATGAGAAAAACAAAAATTATTTCTTGAGCCTATGTGATGAAAGTTTAGAATATTATGAAAACATTGAAGACTATTATGAAGACTTACCAAACAGAAGACATCGCGAACCAATGACACAAAATAAATATTTTGAAATTACGATTAACGAACCCAAAATCAACCAACAAATGATATGTGTTTAGGGGCAACCTTTAAGTAATTGAGAGACAGTTAATTAAGGGATAAAACTATTCATTAGCTAATTATCATAATAAATGATGCATTTTATTTACTATTAAGACTATTTTAACGTCTCATTTACTAACCAACAAATAGCGAAAGATAATACCACAAGGGCTAACATTATTATGCGACGCTTTCGAGCCTGCGATTGAATTCTTCTTCTCTCATCAGTAGATTGGCCGGCAATTGTTCCCTGTTTTGAGACAATATGTCCTATTTTCACATAGAGCCATATCGTTATGCTTAAAGGTATGAAGTATTGTGTTGCAAAAGTCTCTACTGAAAGCCAAAGCGGAAGATCGAAATCTGTATCCGGATGCACGACATGACATCGCACCAAATTTTTCAATGCGGGAATAACGATAGTCTTATTGAATATCGAATGTGGGATAGAAAATAAAGCAGACGAAACCCAAATCGAACCAATGACTAGTGATAGTTCCAAAACTGTTAAAGGTTTTGAAGATGAAGTTCTACTGAGAGTCCAATATCTATAAAAGGCTATTACAGCCATTGTGAAAGTTGATACATAAACACAAGTCACCTGAACAAATGGCACTGAAACACACAAAAAACTTCCAAAAGGCCACGACGGCAGCAGAAGTCTGGCTACATTAAAAGGTATATTAAAGGCAGTCATCACAATATCAGAGAAGGCTAAACTCGCAATCAATATATTAGTTGTTGTGCACATTTTCTTCTTACCAAATACTATCACCTTAACAACTAATAAGTTTCCCGTAAGAGAGACGATAACGATAATAGAATAAGAGAAAATTATGAAAATATTCCTCAATAATTCTTCGGTACTTATGGGCATAGCTTGTTTTTCACGAAGTAATCTTAATATTTCTATCAAATAACTAGAATTTTTATCGTTGTTATTTTCATGAGTCAAGCTAAAATTTCCGTCAACTGGAGTCGCGCTAGAAACTTCTTCCGACATTCTCAATTTTTTTATTTTGATAATAGTAGTGTTAATGCAAATATGCATCTAATAACTAATAAACACAAAAATAAACTCGGATAAGTTTTCAGTAAATTTAGAAATTTTTTAATATAGGCTATCAAATAATACCGAATATAGCGTTAATTTTAATGAAAGCTCGATCACAGTCTGACTAATGTAATATCAAATATAACTTTTCATTAGATGGTTATCTATTCAAAGAAAAATTTTGCTACAAAAGCACACAAATAATATTTATCAGTAAAATTAATCAAAATATAATAATATAGAATAGCGCTATAGTGGCTAGAAAAGTTATCGCTTATATTACGTACTTTACACTAATTTTGAGTAAGAAAGAAGAATCGTTCCTCTTGTTATTACACTGAGTCTGATGTGCTTGACTTTTCATCTGCACCTATCAGATGTCTTGAGAATTGATGCAAAAGTTTACAATTCACTCAACTGAAAGTTAATCCATTTTGACACAGAGCGCATGTATTCTGTACAATCGGACAAAAAAGCATAAGTTAAATATAGGTTTGTCTTGCCTAACATACTTAGGGATCACTTTAATATTTAAGTAATTAAGATTTTGAAAACTTTTATAAACTTAAGCTTAGGTCTGACTTATGGCAAAAAACAATGAACTTTTGCGTGTATTGATCGTTTTACTGATAAAAGTTCATAAACAATATTTGTAAACAAATCTTCCTTAAAAGAGATGAGTTTGGGATTATATGAATCATTATAAAAAATAATACTTATCAAAATAATATGGCAACATTATTTGTTCAATCTTTCCTTTGTTTGGTTCATCTCTTATTGGCCTTTTATTGTTTTTTAAGCGCACATTTTGATGCATACTTTTTTGTCCGATTGTACAGTTAGTCCATATAAGTTTTGTTATTGACAATCCCAAAAGGATAAAGATTTGGTAAGTTTCAAAGCCGGAAAATCAGCGCTGTACCTGCATGAGAACAAAGACTGCCTAGACTTTCATTAATAATTGATCAAACCAGATTTTAATCAAGAATTAAATCAATATTTATAGAAATAGTAGAAAAGTCTTATCTGAAGCTAGATTTCATGAAATTTTCTCAATCTTGAATTGTGGCTCCATCTAGCCTGGTCCTTCAAAATTTCATTGAGAATCATAGTGAGTTTAAGAGATAAGACTATGACTTGAAACTATTCATTCTTATAGTCCAGTGTTATAAATAGATCTCATCAGTCTGTTGCTTATTCACTGTTTTACTTATTTATATTGAATAGATTTTTGTGAATAGGTAACTAAAAACTTAGTATAATTTGAATTTACGTCACACTTCTTATTTTATCAAACTACATTCATAAGGGACAAATTTTTCACGAACCTGAATTTTTTCATAGATTTTGTCTACTTCAAATCATGAATTTTTATGTCGTATTATTCAAATAAAATCTTACTTTATGACATTGATTTTAAATTTAAGTTAACTGGAAGTTAACCAAGAAAATAAAAAATAAGTCTCCGAAAATACTCATAATTCTGAGATTTTATGAAAATTGAACCAATTTTTCAATTAAAGTTCAACTTGAAGATATTGGATTATGGTTTTCCCATTTTTTTTGAACCCTCACTTTCACATTTACGTTCCAGTTTACCTGAAATTTTGCTGTAGAAATAACGAGCAATCAAGAAAGAAGTGAGTTGACAGAAAATTCATTATTTTAGCTCAATAAGTGTTGATATTATTTTATTTAATTTCATTTGAATTGGTTTTTCACAAAGCTTTAAGTTTTATTAGTAAAGATTTGTTATTCTGATGTAAAATATAACCTTCAAATCAAAACTTTTTGCGAAACGTGATTTCAAGCGAATAGATCGTAATATTGTAGAACACAAGTTTGAGTGAAATCAGAATGATGTTTTATCTCTATTTCACAAGTATTTCGTTTTCATTTTTCTGCAATTATGCAAAAATTATTGATATAATTTGAAAATTAATAAAGTTTGAATGAAAAATTACTAATAGACCAAATTGAGCCAAATTAAAAATAATTAAACTGTTTATTTTATAAAACATTTTTTAAATTTAGACCTGTTACTTTCAGTTAAATAACATTCTATACAGTAATCAATTGATCATTATTAATAGTTAACTGAAAAATTAATTAATAGAGTAAATTTTTGCAATTATTTGCATTTTATATTGAATGAGTCTTTGCAAGAAGTTTACTTAAATCATATTTATTGGAAAGATTTCTAAAAACGTGTTAAGTCACTTATCAGAAATTGTTATAAATCTACTAATCATAGGCTGAACTGAAACTTTAGTATAAACACTAAATTAATTATGAACTTCAGGTCAAATCATTTATATAAATATTAGAAAAAATAGTAAATATTTTTGAAAGTATAGATCAAAACATAAAGTAAAAGGAAGTCAAATTAAATATTTATAGACGTGTTCAAATTTAAAATGTTATAATAAGTGGCGAAGAACATGAAGCTCATTATACTAAGAAGATTGTGAGCTCGAAAGATTCTTGTTTCACATTTCAATGCAAATGCAAATGCTATTCAAAGTTTACTGATTGTATGAGCACATGAATTTGAATCTATAAACTCGATGATTTTTTTTTATTTTGAAGACAATTTAACCAAATAGTCGATAATTTTAAAATATGCAGTTTTTTGTAGAAAAGTTTGATAAGTAAGTTAAAATAAACTTTTATCATTCAGAATATAGATTTGATAACAAAATCAGCTCAAAGTAATGGCCTATTACTAATCAACTTTTCTTTTAAAGCAGTTAGGTCTTTATTGAAATGCAAGTATAAATTTTTATTAAGTAAACTTCTTGCAAAAACTCATTCATATGAACTCATTGATATAACTCAACTGAGAAAAATCGATTATTTAAAGCGGATTCCGATGCTTAGTGGAACCGCTTTATTGACCTCTCAAAAAATTTGTCGATTCTCATGAATAAGCGTATTTGCAAGAATCTGTTTGGCAGAAGTCAGATTAGCGAAGTGGCTCTTTGACCAGTTAGTTAAGCTGACAAGCGAAAATGCTCTGTTTTACTATTTTCAGTTAAGATTTTAGAAAACTCGCTTTACTTTTGAAAGTGATTATCTAGGACTCGAGTTGTTTAAGGCTCGAGCTTCAGTGATGCAAGTTTCAAGTATAAATAAGTTTGAAGGCAATAAACATTTCATACTTGGTATATGAAATTCTGAAAGTTTGTGAGTAAACGAACAACAATTATGAGTTACAAATTAGATAACACTAAAAATAGCAAAAGCTCTATTGACTTATTCAAAAAGAGTAGGCAAATATTTTTAATAAGTCAAAACTTTAGAAATTCTTAAAATTACTAAAATTTACATCTTAAAAATGAAAAATTGAATAGAGCTAACATGACTCTTGACCAGATCCTTATTTAAAGACTAAACTTCAACATAAATACATGAGATGTATATTTTAATTCAAATGAAATAGAGTTTTCGAATCAATCGGAGTGAGTCGATGATATTTACGAAAAGAAAAATCGATGTAACGAAAAATTTTCACGTAATTATATGAACCGTTCTTCAACTTTTATATAAAATGGTGAAGATAGGAACAATATTAATTGTGTAAATAAAGTATGTTTTGCCTTAAAGGTGCACTTGAGCATAAATTTGATCTAAATATGTCTCATTTCTGATATTCTTGATCAAATATATTTTTTTTACAAAAGTAGAACATTATTATAGTTATTAAATGATTAAAAAACCGTAAAATTTTCAAATTTCTTTGTACTATTAAAGATTTATGAGGCTTGTTGAGTTCATATAGCTTTCTATAGTATTTCATGCTATAAAGTTTACATTCCGTGACATGTTTTCACTATCCAGAAAAAAGATAGTATTAATATAATGAGATTGATTGGTTAGAATTAATTAAATTTGTACTAACTAGGAAAGTGCTCACATGTGATGAATTAATTAAACACAGAATAAAATTCTAGATAATAAATGACTGCACGGGTAAGATTAGAAGGGCATCAATAAGATCTTACCTCAACTATAAAATATAAAAGTTAACAATGTTTGAGAGCTTTAGTTTAGTTAGAAATAATTGCTTTGGTGAAAAATTGATTGCTATTTGTTGAGAAAATGTTTACTAAGCACTTATTAATCTCCTGTTGCTTAAATAATTAGTGCTTGCTTCTCTGTTAATATAATTAATACGAAAAGACCAAATTGGCTCACATTAATGAATCCTACATCTAGCTAAAATCTCTTGTGCATTTATTTCAAGGTAATCTCTAGTGTAGTGAGTCATTTTACTCGAGATAAGCCTTTCTCGAGGCCAAACAATCAGTTATCCATATTTTTTTAAAGAATCGAATTCACTCAAGATTCGTGTTTACGAAAATTCTTTGGGGGGTTTCTTAAATTCCCTGAACTATTAATAGATTCAAATATGTGGCAGAATCTTCAACAATACACAAACATGGATATTTCTTTTATTGTATATTGCTTTTTTCAGCCGATTGACCTTAGGAAAAGAGACAGAAAAGTCTTTGTCTTTTTAGTATAGATTCAATTTTATATGAGAAATAATGGATTAAAGTTCTACGCTTTAATCAAGCAGAACACGATTCAAATACTAGTTACTGGCAAGCGCACGAAGCTCTTATCTAGTGATTCTTTATTTCTACCAATTTCAAAGTACGAAATAATAAGTTTGTTAAATTCTCTCTACAAGTAGCCAAAAAATTTTTCTTGACTCTACACTGCATGATTTAAAGGTTATATTAGTCATTGGTGCTGATCTACATCATAAGTGTTGATAAAATGATTTATTGAAAATCTTTGAATAGCTTTGTTGCGTATCGCATACATTATGCGTAATTTACTGATAAATTTGCTAAATTCCTATCGCGAAGTAAAATCATAATGTCACAGAATTGTTATATAATGCAGTGTAGGGTTAAATCTTGAAATCTGAGAGTTGCGTAATGTATTGTTAATTTATAAATCTTTCTCAAGGTTGGAATCGTTTGTTACTGTGACATCGATGCTCGAACTACTTCGAGGTGAAATATAGTTTATCGACAGGTCAAATTACTAAAGGCAGCTCGATTAATAATTGAAAATATGAAAAAAGATCTAAAAATTCCACTATAAATTTCTTATGCTTTTGTAAAATTTAAAACAGTGCATTGTAATTATCGTCAAAATATGTTTATGATTCCTCTACAGCATGAACTAAGACATTACTGAACTCTCAGATTTCAAAATTTGAGCAAATTTTTTGGTTATTTGTAGAGAAGATTTAACAAATCTGTCACTTTGTAGTTTGAAATTTATATTTTAATGAATTTATTTTGAAACGAAAATTTAGAAAAAGTTTAACAACGCTGATAATAACATAAAAATTATTAAGAATCATTTCAGTTTATGTGAAATTCTTATAGCAGAATATTCTTTCGGTCTTTGCTCATGCTTTCAATTATTAACTAAACTTTTATAGGTTTGATTAATCTATTTGTCGATAAATTGTGCTTCAGCTCACGGTATTTTGAGCATCAATGTCACAATAAACTATTTCAACTTTGAGTAAGATTTATAAATTGATAAAAATGCATTCTTTGAAGCGAAAGATAACACTTAGGAGAAGTACTACCATCATTGATATTTCTATTCTTAGAAATTCGAGTCATTCTCCAAAATTAGTGTCCTGGCAATAAATTACTATAGATAAAGTTAATACTTTCTAAACTTTCATTTCGCGCTGACTTATCTACGAATAACTTTCAGACTATAAGACCTTTCATGTTATTCGTAGATAAATGAGTGCGAAATGAAAGTTTGGAAAGTATTAATTTTTCTATAATACATTCGAGTTCAACAATGGTTTTAATAAATTATCTATTGGGTTATTTATAAACCTTTTATCAAGATCCTATAAAATTGAAAAATTTCACAACTCAATATTCTCTGAAATTTGACAAATTTTTTCGTTATTTCCTCTAATTTAAGGTTCATTTTTTTGAAAAAATGACTCTGTAAAATTTAATTTTTTAAGATGTTTATCCAATTAATGAAACACAGCAAGACTGAAGGTATTATTAATTTGAATCACAATTTATAAGATATTTTAATAATAATATCTGTAGATACGAACGACTATATATCTTGTAGAGAACATTACAAGCAATGAGAAGAATTGTGATTCAAATTAATAATACCTTCGGTCTTGCTGTGTTTCATTAATTGGAGAACATCTTAAAAATTAAATTTTATAGAGTCATTTTTGCAAGAAAATGAACCTTAAATTAGAGGGAAATAACGAAAAATTTGTCAAATTTCAGAGAATCTCATTGCTTGTAATGTTCTCTACAGGATATATAGTCGTTCGTATCTACAGAAATTATTATTAAAATATCTTATAAACTGAATCAAGTAAGTATCTTTAAAAAGAATAGAGATCGCGGAATCCAACAAAAAAAATATTTTTAAAAATATAAATAAGTAGAAAATGGTTTAATTATCATTCACGATTAGTACATGTATAAGGCAATTAAAGTCGGTGGCTTTTGTGTGTTTCATATACTTAATAAATGTGAATATAAATTTATAATACGTCCTAATCATGTCTCCACTATTTCTTTTGTAGGATGTTGTCATCATAAATGCGTTATTTGCTATTCGGAAGATCTTAAATTGCTTTAGGATAATTTGAATTCAAACTGCACTCAATATGTTTACATGAACTCACTTCCACAAAGTGTGTCATCGAGTGAGCGCATTCCTTCACGGAGAGCTTCAGGTCTATGATTATGACATCTAAAATATCAAGAGACACAGAACTACGTGTTGAGTTACAAATTGTTGGTCTTTTGCAATAGAAATATATTGAATTTGGATCAATCAAAGCTAATGTTTAATCATTGAAAGTGTTCTTAATGAATAGTCTCATATGACGCTTCAATATCAGTGAAGCCATTGAAACTTCACTGATTTATAAATCTAACCATAACAAACAGGAACTAGAACACACAAAATCATGATGTGAATCAAATAGTTTTATCCTTAGAGTATCTTTGCAGAATTTTATTTCAAAGATTTCGAAATCATTATCGACAATTTCCAAAGCCTATTTAGACTGAAATTAAGTCTTAAATAATGTGATTTTCAACCAAAGATCTTTAAGAGATCTTCAGAAAATTCTCAACTGAGTAAAATGATATTTCTTTGAGCTCATTGGAATCAAAGTGATAAATGAATCTTTCGAATGTTAAAGTTTAAGCTTTGGTGAACGTCGATCTCATTGTAGCCTTCATTGAATACTATCTAAAAGTGAATTAACTGCGAATCATATCGTGATTTTGCCAATAATTTTAGGTATGTAGACGTTTCTTTGTGTCCTCACGTGTGCTATAGGGGGTGATAAGAAAAAACATAATCCCTTTCAAAGATCGAGGTATATTAATTCAACTTTTTGACACATATATCATGTATATATAAAAAGAATAGAGTTCAGGCAATAGAAACAGAAAACTGAAAAATATCTATGCAAACAAAAGTTGTGGTTCGTGAGGCATATGCTAAATGCATTAAAAATTTTATTTACGCAACAAAAGTAAAGACAAAAATTGACTTGTATTTATTTTGTTCTTGAAGGAGAATCATTTTAAAGTGTTTATGAGGCTATTCAAAGATATGAGGTTAGCGAAACAGCTGAAAGTCTGCAAGTAATCAACCGCCAAAAATGCTGACACTAAAGAATGTGAAAAAGTTGGCAAAATATTTGACCATAAAAACGATATATTTCACATTCAACGTAAAGCTACTAAGAAGTTTAAATATAGTCAAACGTTGAGAAACAACTTAAAACTGAGAGCAAAAACTTCATCTCAATATTTTGAAGGACAAATAAAAATTGTTCGTGGATAGCCAATACCAAATTAACCTCATAAATAGTTGGCTTAGTCAAGAGTTAAAGTGTCAATTACTTAATTGCAAATAAAATACATTTTTGTGATTATAGTGTTTTTTATTCCTTATTACTGAAAACACTATTCAAAGTGGTAAGGATTTCCAGTATAGACATGAGAGCAAATGCACACGTACGCAAGAAATTTTGTAAAAATGTAATTCTGTAGACGGCATTTGACCAGAAGTTTCCAAGCGAGGAGACACAATTCCCGGTGGGTTTGTCTTAGCTCATGTCAATTAAAAAAATTATCTATTACATAAAGGATGCCCAGGTATATTCTTGAATGAGTCATATAATCGTGAACTTAGTATAGAATTTCTATGAAAAATGCATTTCTATTTCTTTAATAACTTCAGGCTTAAAGTTGAAGTTAGGTGGCCTATATTTCCCGACCTCTAGCCGGTGACGCTACTGACCGTAGAGCTTCATAATGGAGAGTACAAATTATGTAGTTGCACTCTCAAAATTTAAGTTCTCATGCACTTATTTGATAATTCTTTGATAAAGACACTTTTCGAGAAATAACATCATCTTATACGATTACTAATGATCTAAAGCTTAAATAAAAAAATTTCATTTGCATATTATATATCTATCAGTAGCGAATTCTTTAAATAAAAACATCTTTATGATATGGTCTCTAAGGATAGTACTGTTTGCCCGTTTTATAAATATTTATTAGTTGTAATATACAAAAGGTATTAAATTTAGTAAAGCATTTTTACCCCTAAAACATTTGGACTTTCCTCAAAAGGTATAGTAATAAAAAGGGGAAGGCTCATTTTGACCCACCCATGACCCCAGAAAATAACCTATGCCAATCAATAGAGGGGACCCACCTGAACATTGATTACCCCCTGCCTCCTATAGATTTCTTTCATCTGTTACATGAAAATTTCAAGTAACAGATTGAGGCAAATAAGACGTCGATTCTGACTAATTCGGGGACGAGAAATCCAATAGCGATATTCCCGATCTCGAGAAATCAATATATAGGAAAATAATTTTAAAAATATTAATATTAGAATCACAGCCAATATTGATAAAAATATTGTATTAAAACAAGTGTAAAAGGATCAAAATAATTAAAAATACATGAAACAATAAGGAAGAGGTGATATAGAATGAATAAAACAAAACAAAAAATAATAGTAAAAATAAAGTACAAAAGAGTAAAAAATGCCTAAAATAATGTAAAAAATGCTGTATAAAATAAATAAAGTGTAAAACTAAAAGCTGCCAGTGTAATCACTATCTGAGTCAGAAATGATGTCTCACTTGTCTCTGTGGGTTACTTCGAATTTTGTGTGTTTGACGCCCTCTAGCGCCGAACTGCGCTAAATTTTCAAAAAATGACTCATTGAAACCTTGTTCAGAAAGAAGAGATCTATAGATTGCAATCAATATCTTTTTGGGGTCATGCCGTGGGTCAAATTACTATTGGGAGCTAGCCTTCCTCTTTGTAAATGAAATTAAATAATTAACTCTTACATATTATATTATATTGGCCCTTACTTTAAATCTTTGTTATTAACTTTAAACATTTTTTATGAATACTAAGATTCCTTAAACATTTTAGTCATTTTTTATACAAATGATAAATATAAACAACGTTTAGATCAAAATTGCAGTTATTTATCAGTTTAGTGAAAAGTGTTCAATTTATTCAAAATTCAAATTTATAAAATTGTATATTATAAACTATTAGCATAAATTTAATTGCATCATTCAAAGAGTACAATGCACTTCTAATACGGTATAGTATACTATGAGTCACAATTAAATTAAACTAATTCTTTAAGGAAAAATAGAAACCAAATCGAAAAATAAATCCTCTTAATTCATATAAATTCTGTCTTAAAAGTTCCATACAAACCTTAAGGTTCTCATGGTGTAAGTTAAAATGAAAAATTACAGTAGACTCTATGGAAACTGAGTTCACTATAAAAGATTTAATGATATCTTAATGTATGATTCGTTGAAAATACATTGATTTTTTGCATCTTGAAGACTTAATGACGATTAAATTAAAATTAAAAATGTTCTCAATCAAAATTACTTAAATAAAATGATTACCGAACTATTAATTAATGATATACAGCTTATAAAATGTCTACAAATATATATTAAAGTTTCCAAAAGGTTTTGTATTAATGCATATAAGTTTTAACGATTCAGTCTCGAGGTCAGAATTCATTTTGATGATCTAATCGAAAATAGGAAAATTATAGTAACTATCTTTCAATCTTTTCCTTATTTAAAATCTAAATATCTCTCAAAATCTGTTCAAATTGAGTTTAAAGAATGCAATTTGCATATAAGTATGATTAAAATAGTTGAAAAGTTGCTTTTATTTCAAATTTCAAATTCTAACAAAAATGATCAAGACGATTAAATTCTTTTTATAATAAAAGACCTTTTTATAATAAAAATTAGAAATGGAGATGCCTCAATGGGAATTGAACAATTTGTAGAAAATATTTAGTATAAGTTCATCATATCGGATAAGAAAGAATCTCATTCTTCTCGAAGAAAAACATTTGATTAGCATTGCGAGAAGTAAATTATAGGTTTGCTAAATGTGGGATTTTTCAGCATTAAACCTATGGCAAACTAATCAAAGTAGCTGAAGATTTCGTCCTAACGCACCATAACTCCCAATACACTATATCTAGGTTAACTACAGTGAGGGTCTACTGCATATCTAGAAATTCAGTAACTTAAACCCTTATGTCAGAAAATTCTTTATGAAACTTTAGTTCGATCGAGAATTTATTATTTCTGCTTAGTCAAAAATCATTGTAACAACAAAGGTTTAATTTAGTGAAGCAAATAAAAAAATTGTTCCAGTTTTCTTCACCTCTTCAGATAAATTCAAAAAATCACATTACTAAAATTCTAGCATTAAAATATGAATTAATAATAAATATTGGATGTCTAGATGAAAAATAAATGTTAGGTAAGAAGTACTCCATTCACAGATGAAAGGCTCGAAAACGATGACTTGTACAATAGAAAATTATGCCTTGAATTGTTGCAATTAAGAGATTAATGAATTAAAATTAACGATTCATGAACTTAAGCTTAAGTAATTTAATTCATACTATTTATCTGAAATCATAGTATACTATATTTAATTTCACAAACATTAATAAAAATAGTTCTAAACCTTATTAATTTTTAAATCACCTAAACTACAATGGCTCATGATTAATTGTAAGATAAATTACTATAATAACTAGCGGGAATTCTAATTCATATAAAAATGTTTCATTTTTCAAAACACTTTCGACTTTTAGCTCGAAAAAATAGTTTGAATTAGAAAAAATAATATTAAGGCTAGGTGTTGAACTGAATTTTTATGAACATCAATTATTTTAAGCAAAAACTTGAACTAAAATAGTACAGATTTTAACTTTTCATGTGACAACTTGTAAAATTTTTCTAATTTCCTACTAAATCCACATCGTATGACATGACCGAAGTCAAAATTACCCGAGGGATGATTTTTCCAAGAATATTATTTCTTAATTCTGTCAAAAAGAACTGAAACTAATTTTTGAAAAAATTGTAATTGTCCTGATGGGAGAGAATGAACATCTCAAAAGCTAATTTGGATAATTTCAGCTTTTCTTACAATATTTGAATTCTTTGATGCTTAAAGTTAGTTCTTTTATTACTTAAAGGTTTTACGTAAGTCTTTAGATTCCAACGTTAAGATTTTTTTTATTGATTCTCGAGATACTTAATACGTGAATTACACTCAATTTTTAAGTAGTATCTTCTTGAAACTAAATTTATCAAAAGTCTACTCTTCAGTCTTTTATTTTTAAAGGACCATAAGAATCAATTCAATATGTGTAACGAATGTCTTTTCAAATCAGTTCACCGATATTTTTCAATAAACGAGATTTGAATTTCTTCCAATTACATCTCACTTCAATGCTATTCAGTAAATTGATTGCAAGCATAGTTGAACGTTAGAAGAAATGCTACTCAGATATAATTGTAGTATATTTTTAGAACAGCTCAATAAAATATCCTTCAAAGAACCATCTTTTTTCATTTATTTTAGTGATTAACTTGAGATGTTATTTCTTTAAGGAATGCAGCAAAAATATATCAGGTATTCACCAGAAGAAGTGCGCTTATCACAGATTTAAATAAAGAATATAAGTTTTACCAAAATGCTGAGGAGTTAATGTCAGTCATGTATCTACTTAGTATTCAAATCTTTATCAAAGTTTGTAAATAATGAGAACCAATAAAGTTTTTCTTAAAAAATTACTTTATTCAACAAATAGTCACAAAGTCGAATGAATTCAACATTAAAGAACCAATATTCATTTAGGATTAGAAAATTTAATTTAAAGTATTGTTATTTGTTTTGATTTTGGTATTTTGTTCTGGTAGAACATTATTTTTAAAGAATAGACTTTTGAGTAAGATTTCATCAGATAAGTGCTTTGGATATTACAGAACTTTAATGGGCAATAAGTTTTAACATAAAGCAATACTATAAGATTTAAGCTCTTTTGTTATATGAGTTTGTAAAAAGCGTACTTCTTCCCCTAAATGCTTCATACATACAGTATATGTGTATATCTAATTAATGAATCAAATAATCCTTTTGGCAAGAAATAAGCTTGAAATTTCTGTTCAGTACTATTTACTTTCATCTTATGTAAATCTATAGTAGAAGTAGCAATGGCAGTAAGAAGGAAAAGCCAAAATCAAGAATCGATCTGCTGAACTGTGAGGGAGATCCCACTAGTTTCGCATTCTTGCAAGTTTCTACAAAAAATAGATATTTTCTTCAAAAAAGTATCGTCTTTTGAAAATAAACATTTTCTTAGAACTCAAAGATCTTTTCAAAGTTTGGAGACAAACTTCCTTAGTTAACACTCTGATTTGAAGCAAATAATATAATTTAAGTCCTTATTTGTGGTAAAAACGAAAGGATCTTCGTTTAAATTGAAAAATTCGGGAAATTTAGGATAGGAGAATTGGGAAAGAGCAAAGAATAATAGCCTGTACGCAGGAACCTTCGCAAGAGAGGGAAGAAACGGAAATCAAACTTTTAATTTTCACCTATATTTTATAGCACGATACGCAAATATTGAAGATTTTTAAAAATCGAATTCTCGCATATTTTCAGTGCATAAGAAGCAGTCATGAAGATTAAAACTAATTTCTCAAAATAAATGCTTGTACTCGTAATTTCAATCTTATGGAGTTTAATCTTGATAAAATGTGGATTTGATAAGAAAGAGGCTAAAATTATGAAGAATAAACAAATTTATCCTCAAATAATTTGTTTATATGAAACGATATCTCAGCAAAAACAGCATCGTTTATACAACGTTACATATATAGTACTGTTAAAAGTAATTTTATGGAATTCATTCTATTTGAATATAAGATTTTAAAAAATAAGATAACTTCAAGTTGAGTTGCTTCTACACAAGTACTTAAGTTAAATGAGATAACGAAAATGTCTCTTAGTTAAAGTTTTTGTTTCTCACTTTCTTTTATATCTTTACTCTTTGGCGACTGTGCTTTTCTAAGTAGAATCAATAAAAATAATGATAATGAGTGAGTTGTATATTGTGGATAAATTTTAAAATGAGAGAGTAAGGTTTTGAATAACTTTTACCCTATTCATTTGCAAAAATATTATGATTAACAAAGTACATGAATAAAAACTTTAAAGATCTCGAGTTTCTTATCAATTATGTTCATTCATAAGTAGAGTGAATTACAAAAATAATAATTTTGCATTTATAGTGTTCATTAAAAAAAAGTACAATCTAATTGAGAAACTTCACTTTCGTTTTTAGTTTACCCTATGTATTAATATAACGAAACAAAATTAATTACTCCTATCACTATACTTACCAGTACTATATTGAAGGACCAATAGTTAAAACAAAGAAAATGATTAAGTAGCATATCGTTGATCACTTCGTATCAGTTACCCATTATTTCTACGAAATTGCACCGGAAATAGATATTGATAATTGGGAGACTTACAAAAATTAAGATTTGATTACATATTCGAGATAGATGGATCTTTAAACCAACTCTATTGTCTCAGTATTTTTCATATTTAATGAGTCAAATATCAGACGAATAATTTATATTGTTAAGAGGCTCATTCAGAATATCTTTTATCTTCGATTATATGGCAAAATTATCATGGCTAAAAGGATTGATTAATTAAATTAAATTATTGATTGTCAGTTTGAATTGGATTAACCTTTGGGTTAATTTTATTTTCTGCTGAAATTAAGTTCATCATAAGTAATGACCGGGGTTTTGCATATAATGTATATTTTGCTGTTCTTGACCAAATAACATATACGCATATGTTTTTGAATATTTAAGAGATTAAAAGCTTATATCACATTTCTGTTTGGCTGGACTTTGATAATCAGATGCCTCTCACCACATGTCATGAGATTTCTAAACTGATAAATTTTCCTGTGTTAAACTGTCTGACTAGTCATTTTATTGTGCACAAAACACCTCATTTCTTTCAGTTCTAATTTTTCATTTGTTTTCTCTGAAAAATAGGAAAACACAAAGAAGAGAAATCCTCTCAACTTAATACAGAGTGGCCACTAATGAGGAGTAGATTTTAACTTTTAATTGTAAAAAACCTAAGAGAAATATTCAAATCAAATAAATTCCATTTTATTCAGGAAATTATTAAGTTTAATGTATAATGTTTTCGAAATGCTTTCCGTCATTCACAATGATATGGCGAAGCCGAGTTTCGAACTGAGCACATGCCCTCTCTCTCATAATAGGCCTGAATGATAGCAATCCTTTGGTTGATAGGGTAAGTAGTCCGAGCAGAAGCCATTAAGAAAATTTTGGTCACTTTTGCAAAAAACTTTATACCTTTGTTTATCAAAACAATGATATAAAGTCAAATATTTCTATGAACTATTACAAAAGGTGATCAAATGAAATATTCTCCTCATTAGTGGCCACCCTGTAGATATGCGAAAGAGTTTGGGAATGATATGTTTAGAACTAATGGTCAAACAATGTATTGTAACACTTGTAATGATAATGTTAATGTTGAAAAGAGATATCAGCTCTATCAACACGTGATTTTTTTAGTGCATATTGAATGCATATTTGAGACGTTTTTTCATGCATATATATGCGCATATAATAAACATTATTCGTGCATATAATTCCGGTCTTTAATCATAAGTAATTTTTGATAAGATTTTTAAATAATAAGAAATATATTTTTCTTTTGAAGATTATTAGGTATATTCATATTCTCAGTTACCTCATATACCCTAATGAAAACTCATTTAAAAAGACATTTTGTATCTAATTTCGATTCATTATAATAGGAAACAACTAATAATTTTACCTGAGTCAGGATGTTTTAAAAAGCATATAATTTGATCATTAATTATACCTTTAGTATATTTTAATAATATACGTAAGTGACTACGAAAGTCTATAGCCTAAGTAGATTCTCATTATTTATTATTATTATTATTATTATTATTATTATTATTATTATTATTATTAAAACATTTAACTTACGCATAATTCCAATAAATGCTTAAATTAATCGACTATTTGTCAGTATTACACTAATTTAATTTTATTGTAAAACTACGAAATCAGAAAAATTTTCATAATAAAAATATGTATTCAAGTTACAGTTTACTATTAATTTTTGTTCAGTTAAGTGGAGTACTTCGTTGCTTTTCTATATAGCGATTGCGATGGTTGTAATCCTAATATATTGTAACTTCAGTGCTATGATGAGCTAACTCAAAAATTTTGACATAAAAGGTTAATGCCACTTTTGAAGTAATACATGAAACCTCTATAAATTGCTCGAATCGTAACTCAAAACTTTCAAATAGATTTCGAAATATATCATTTCGAGTAAAGATGTTATAGTGTCTTCGAACCATGATTCTAAGCTTTCACCTCAAATTTGTTCATGATAGACATTTCTGAGTTAGCGCATTATAGCACTGAGGTGACGATATTATGCTGGTATAAATAGCAGTCTCGTTTAGTCTGAAACTAATATCAGTTTAAAATTTAACATTCGAAGGACTTATACGTGCTGTATATAACGCATTCTACGAGTTTTTAGGTTATCAATTAATATGCATTTGTTTCGTTCATTAACACAATTTAGGGATACTTCCTAGCCACACTTGACATCTAAGCAAATATCAGGGTCAAAAGATAGAAAGCTTTTAAAGATTTTCGCAAACTTTATATGAAAATTGATCAATGAAAAAGATCACAAGATAATGAATTTTATATCACTCGATAGAACTTGTGCATTATATTACTAGAAATTTTTAGGTCAACCAAATTATTGGTTTAATTAAGTTTTATGCGTTTTTCTACTCCGTTTCTCAATGCGAAGACAGCAATTTTCTTAAGACGCTATTTTATTTTGCTCTCACATTAAAAGCAAAGATTCAAGGAATCTAAATGCTCTTGAATGAGAAGAATGTATGGGATTGAATCCACGGCTTGGGACCGTGTGGTTGTGGTTCTGACATCTTCGTCAGCTGAGATATAGAGGATGGTAAATAACGTAGGTCGTAAAGCCTTTAAACTTAAATCTAGCATAGTCTCCGGTTATTGATGACTCACTTCATGAGCAGTGATATCAGTCCCAAAATATCCTTTCCTTCCCTATCAGCCCTATTTCCCTCTATTCTTCTCTTAAAACATGAAATATTAATATATAACGAAAATTACAATACCGATCATCACTCTCTGTAAAGTTGGCTCTTGACTCACTGAAATCCACCAATGTATGCCCACTTTACACTAACCACAACTGTTCACTAGTCAAGTTAGGTCGACCTCTGACCTCTGGTTACTGAGATAGACTTACCATGTAAGTTGACTCACCTGTACAAGAAATTTTTTTCGAATTTCTCGATAACGATAAGTGACATTGAGATGGCTGCAATTATAGCAGTAGTTTATATATGGCGATCCTAGGAGAGTACGACACTACGAATCCTCACCCCTATAAAATAAAAAAAACAATTTCCATTTTGTTTAAAACGAAAAAAACTCATAAAAAAGCCTTAAGATTCGCAAAAAATAATTCCCTAATAGTGAAAGATAAACATACTGTGACAACACGATCCGTACCTCAATCGGTCCTCTAAAGTCATTAATAAAACATTAAAAAACTTTCTGTATTATTTCGTGTGAGGTTTAAGCTAAAATACTACAGAAAGCCACATAAAATTACTATATTTCACTATTGCGCTTCTAGAACGTGCGAGCTCGTACCTCATTTGATCTTCTAAAAAGTGATGCTCACTGTAGCCAAGTTCCAAGAAAATCTGTCGATCATATGTTTAATAGATGCACAAAAAGGAAATTCCTGTACCCGTATCTTCGAAAATTCATTATCCTCAAACTGTAACAGATAAAGAGTTGGTTTCCTAGATGTTTAGTTTGTCAATGAATATCCCTCACTTCATGGTGATACCAATATCATGGTGGTCAGTGTTTAGTATCATTAAGTGATCGGTTGCTTGTCTAACTTTTGAACCGCTTATCACAGCAATATGTATATCAAATCAAGGCTTATTTACAGAAGAATTAAATGTAATTAGAATCATTTCTTAATCTCGGTTTTATAAAATATCAAGACATCATTTTACTATTGCTAAAACAAAACTTAGATGAAAGTGGTACAGTGGCAACCTAAAACAAACGCTTATATCATATTTCCATTGTCACAATTTAAACAAATACAATCTATGTTCGAGATTTTATAGATAATATATACTATTTAAATTTACGATGTCTAGATTTGCGATCCGACCTTCCAGGTTTACTTGATGGGATGCCTGGCCCAAGTTCCTTCATGGCTGTTTGAGTGGCGTCTTTTATAAGTGTTAGAACCATATTCGGCAGTTTGCTCAAGTTCCCTTCATCCACTCTTATCTTACGTATGATATCTTCATAGTCTTCCAAGATTTCCTGGTAATCTTCAGTAACTTCAGAGGACGTCGCCTCATCATTGAAGAGTTTTATTATTTCTGTCTTATAGAACGTGATTTTCCCTTTTCTTCCTTCATAAAATGCTTTCAGGACGGTTAATGCACAATTATTCCTAAGTAAATTATACATAGTAGTACTCTTGTATTGAAACCACCACCCCCCAATTTTATCTTCATCAAGTATCCCATATGGAATATAAAATGTTTCGTCAGGCAAACATTCTTCACAATAAATATCATCAGCCAAAGTTTGGTTTTGAATTGGTTTAATATTCCTGACTAGGTCTTTCGTAATACTCTCAGGCCAAAAACTGATATGTACTCAATTCGAAAGACTTAATGAGATATGACCCGCATTCCACCTAAACTCAGATATAGATACAACACGAAGATTCCATAAATGAACTACTGCCTTTCCTTCTTTAAGTGCTATCCTTATCATCTCTTCATATTCTGGAATTTTTACTTCCAGTGTCGTTTCCATTAAAAACGGACTTTAGAGTTTAAAGACAACCACAGGATATATAAATATAAATAAGGATCTAGTTTACTAATAAAAAGAACAATGCAAAACTTTACCTTTCCAATTATGACTTAATTCTCTGAAAAATTGACCCAACTAGACGTTGTAAATGTTTTGAAAATCTTTACAGAATGATCTAAGGTAACTTATTTTATACTTTTACACTGGTCTGAGGACTGGCGATCTAAGTATACAATATTATTGTGTAAAACAGCACTAAACACTATAACATATATTTAAGACTTATTTTAATAAAAGTAATGATAAAAGATCGGTTCTGATCAGTCCCCTCTCTCCTCGTTGGCTCCTATAAGAGCTATCAGAAAAGTGTAGATTTGCAAAACAAAGTGTATAAAAAGAATGGAATGGCTAAGAAAATTAAGTTTCCAAATTTTTGGAAAATTATCTAAAAAATTTGTAATAAGATATGAAATGATAAGGTCACTTTGACTACTATAGATAGTTTACTTCTCATAAATGTTTTGACGCAATATGATAAGCAAAAGGGCAACTTAACTGTGAAATATACTTATATACTATAAGTAACTTACATTTTATATCTGTAACTTTGAGAAACTTCTAGATAACGAAGTTGTCCTCTCCCATTCTATTCCAGATTTCAGTACTCTTCTCTTTTTTCATAAACAAATTTTTTATCTCCATACTGCAATACTAAAAATCAAAAATAGAAACAAAGCAAAAAAGTGCAAAAGGGGTTCTCCATTTCTCATCCCCTTCTGAGAACACAGAGCGATTTTACCTTATATGCTATTTATATTTCTTTGTGTATTAATTTTTTACATATTTGTGTAAAGTTTTTGTGTTTAGCTTTAAAATGTATATTTTTATTTGAAGTTTACTGTTTGCCTTCTAAAGTAAAACTGAAGATACATTTGAATAAATTTTGTATATAGAGAGTAAGAAATACAATAAAACAGGTTATTGACCAGAAATAGTCAGACTTCTGGCGAATTTAAAAGTTTTAATACCTCGCTATTTTAATCCCTATAAGTCAATACTTGAAACCTTTTCACAAGTTATCTCTAAATATAAGATAGATCCAAATACTTATGAAAACCTATTTCCAGACCAAACTGCGATTGACATAAGAAATTTTAATCGAACCATCTTTTAATAAATATAAAATAATCTTAAACTCTATTCCTTTACATTTGTTTTAGTTGTTTATATTATAACTTATTTTTTATATATTTATTAAGTGATGACACAAAATTTGTGTTTCCTTGCTAGCTCAGAGGTGAATATATAATCCATTTCACAAACTACATTTTTCTAGAGCATGTAGAGGATCTCTCATTAAAAAACTTTTTTATACACACTAGATCTAGCCAGGAGGCTCAAAATCATAGTATAATGCAAATGACGAGAACCTTCACAACTGTTGATCTGACTTTTCAATCAAAACTTGTAGTTTACCTAATTTCGACATGCATATAACGAATATAATATTCATTCGTTCCAAGAATCCCACATTTCAGTTTTATTCCCACGATGAAACTGTCTCTGCCTCTTATAAGCGGCTCATACCAATATTAGTGAGTATATTAAGGAGAATCCACATTAAGCCATTGTGCATGGGCAAGAACTTGATCTTATAGTTCAATTGCAAATATAGTGATACATCTTCAATCAAAATATTGGATCTTGATACTTTAGGAAATAGCTTATCTTCTTTAAATAAGTATGCTTCATGTCTGTATTGAGAGCATTCAGGTTGACATCAATCTTTTGCTGTTTTATTCTTATAAAATTGAATTATAAGTTTATCAATTCTGCAACGACATTTTTTAGTCTCCATTTATCATACATGAAAATTTATAAATTTGATTATAAATATATTAACCCGTTGGAGACGGGGTGACTATATGGTAGCTTTTTGAGAATAACACGTGATAGGAATGGAATTTCGCTACATTCTCGAGCTTATTAGATTTTTTGAGATCTTTGATTTGATACCAAACATGATAGGATAAACATATGTAAAGTTTGAAGTGCATTGAACTTTAGAACTTATTTTCTTTCTCTATACTTGCCACATATTGGGATTTTAATATAAACTTGTAATAATGGTTTGAGTACTGGCCTTACTGGAGTTGGCGCGACGGATTAAGCTTTTGAAGTCGCCCAACAATCTAATCTCTTTGTCGTCAATAACGCTATCATTTTAATGTTTATTATCTATTTATAGGGTGACCATCCGTTCTGTTTTTTGACGGGACAGTCCCGTCTTTTTAAGAATAAAAGATGGAAACCCCGTCAGACCAAAAACTTTCGACGAGACAATTAGTTGTTCCGTTTTTCAACTTTCTTTTTGAAAAATGTGTATAGAAAATATCTCTTGGAAATTCAAACATTGAGTTTATTTTACAAATGATAAGGGATTAAGAAATCCAGTTTAATGTTTTGAACACCTGTTGTTTAAAACCAAAATTTATTGAATTAATCTTTTCTGACTTGACTTATATCTGATATAAACCAGTATTTCTTACTTTTGAATAACTTTTGAAAGATGCCATTTCTAACAATAAATATACCTTAGAAATTAAACATGAATAATATTTTTCAATGTTTTAATATTAAAATGTATTCTTTGACAACTAAATATTTGTAATAACTAACAAAAGCGGCACTCTTCTTTTTAAAAATTTAAGGATGCCCCCTTTGGTATCTTGTCCCGTCATGAGACAAGCCAGAGGTGATCACCCTATCTATATATCCAAAATAGAGTAAATTTAAGACCATTATAGAAAAAGATCCAAAGCAGTCAACATCAAATAAAATTTTCAAACTTAAAACATAACAACATACGATATCTTTACACATACTTTGATAAATTTGGCGGGCAGAAAATGGAGGGATGCATATAAAAAATGTACATATGTATTGGCAATTATTGTAAAAGAAAGTTGAGAAAGCGTGTGTAGTGTGCTCCAAGAGAACAAGTGAGAAAAAGCGAACAAGATTTATGTGTATTGAGTGTGATGTTGGATTACGTAATCCTCAATGTTTCACAATTTATCATACCAAAACTAATTTCTAACATTGTAACAAATATAGAATAACTTATCTTCATTATTTCCAATGAGTAATAAAAGCCCGTCTGAATGGGTTGATAAATCTTTTCGTTTATAAACAAATAGGACACATTGTATAATTTGTAATACTAACAAGCAAAGGTAGGTAACGGTCAGAGCGCGATTTTGATAAAAATTTCAGAAAATGTTATTTGAAGTAAAAATATAAAAAATATGTAAAAAATTTTTGCAGAATCAAAACTTGTTCAGAATTATTAACTTTCGATGTTTTCATTTTATACAAAGACTTAACACAACCAATTATTTTATTATTAAAGTTTTGTTGCATAATTTGTTTTAAAATACTTAAAATCTATAGGAAAAAGTTTAAATATTAAATTAATCAAAAGTTTAAGAAAGTATTGGTCAGCTTAAAGTTTAGTACACCTTAAGTTATTCAGGGATTAAAATTTTACAATAGTAACTCTATTGTAAGAATAAACAGATGTTTTGAGTTTGAAAAGTTCAATAACCTAATGGTATGATACACTTATAAGTACTGAATGCTATAAATTTACTATTAAATAATTAATTTTGCAAAATTAATATTTAGATCCCTGATATGATTTTGCAAAAAACTCTTATATTTTCTTAATAATGATACTCTAAAGTACCTTTTCTGAAATTTTGTCAAAATCGAGCTCTGACCGTTGCCTACCTTTTCTTGTAAGAGCCGTATTCTGAGTTCTGTCTTAAGCTCGATCTAGACTTAAGTTAGACTTGTAAATACAAATTTCAATAGTACTAAGTCTAACTTGAGCCGAGATCTAGCTTAAAACAGAACTCGGAATACGGCTCTAAGATCTTGAAAAAGAACTGGAACCGTCATGTTCAAAGTCAGAAACACAAACAAATTACAAACTCGTCGGAATGATATAAGTTTACTAGATGAAGAGATAAATGAATCGAATTTTCAAGAGCCTTCAAGACCACAAATATTTAAGAAGAATATACTTATCAAAAAATTAATGCGAGATCCTCGATGAATTTGATGATTTAGAGAACTATAAAGAAGTATCACCAGAGGTTCTTAAACGAGAGTTTGAAAAAGTATTCTATAAGATTAAAACAAACAAAAGAAACTTTAATACAACTGAAACAAGAAATAAATGACTTGGATATTTTAATTGATGAAATCCGAAATTTATTATGTCAAACTTTTAGAACACTATTAAAATAAATAGGAAGAATAAAATCATAGTTATATTTAGAAGGTAAATTTTATCATAGTAAAAAATGAATTTGATGAAATAGGTATGGCGGCAGGGAATAAGATAATTCTTAATAAATCAAATATAAAAGGTATGATTGGTATCATAGAACAGTAATGAAGCTTATTGGCAACTTCAACATGTTGACGTATTTTGAATAGATTTTGCCTATCAATCAATCTCTATTTAAACTTTGTGTAATATATATCTTATTCAATATAATAACTATTTTTCACTCTGTTCTCGATATTTTAGTGTTGTCTCATACTTATAGTTATTATTTACTTAACGTGACCAAATATCTTGGTTCTTTAATTAAATTAACTGTTTTTTGTTAATTGCATTTTTATATGTTGAACAATCCGTTTTCCCGCCCAATATTTGTTATGTCTTTAGATTTGTCCAAATACTGTTTTGGAGTCACCTGACACTTTATTATATATTTATTAAATTCTATTAATGAATTAATAATTGAAGATTGTGTTAAATAGAGGTGTAATTGAGCTTTTATCCTATACATAGAACCTATTTAAAAAATCATTTCAATTATTTAATAATATTGGTTTATATTCAGATCAAGTTTTTAGTTGTTATCCGTTATTATAGATTGACAAACAATATCATACACGAGACATCATTCAAATTCCTAATAAATTCCTAGTTCTTTCTTATGAGTACTATTCTTTTAATAATTTCAATCAAAATCAACGATGAAAAATACAGCGTTATTTACTCTTATTTAGAGTCCATCTCATGATCTACTTTTTAGAAATACTTATTTATACTTCAAAATTTATTAATATTATGCGTCAAGTTTTTATTGTCGAAACATATACATAGTGTATATTTGAAGCAAGGTCAATATAAATGCTTCTGTGAATTACTTCTTAATTCTCAAACAAGTCTTAATATAAAATTTATAAAAAGAATTAACTAATGTATCATTCAATTAGCATTAATGGATGTATACATCAATCTTTTATCTTTAATTAAATCAAGCTTTCAATACATTTTTTCAAAACTCTTACATTTTTTAGGATTTCGTTAATTACTTAAACTTGTTTATAATATGCATAAATGTCAACGCTACTCAATACAGGTACTTTGTAGAACAATACCTAATTAATAGGAACGCTAAGTTTTGTAACGAAATCGATCAACTTTTGTACCCATTTTCATAAATCATCATTTATGCATAATATATTAATAAAAATTTTCAAAGTGCTTTAATTTAGAGAATTAGTTTGACAAATCCTTTTGAGTAATAAACGAATAAAATAAGTTGATGCATTATAGTCCCTTACGCAGTTCAAAAAGTGAAAATAAAAATTTTAATGACTTAAATTCCTACTGGTTAGATCTTAGAGAGTATTTGCGATCATTAACTTTTTAAAAAGCTTTAAACTTGAAAATGAAAGCATATAAAAAAGATAACTGCTTTTAATATTCAACATGACTATTATTCGATTTAACTAGCGATGTCACGTCTTCGACTTTGAGTCTTGCTTTCTACACTACATGAGCCACATCTTGAGTCTCAGATTGTAATCTTTCACTTACTGTATTTTCGCTTAGCTTATTTTCAATTTTGAGAATTTATCATTTTAAGAATTAATATAATTAAATATAGCTTTTGTTTTCCCAGAAATTTAATACTATCATTTTAGAATATTCATGGCACCCAATGCAAGGTCATTGAAAATATTTCAGTAATATTAAATTACACTTTGTTACAATTTATTCGATTTTTCAATAAGTTTTCATTTGGCTTACTTTCGCCTTAGATTTATCGAATTGATTTGATCTCCACTTCAATTCGACTTCGTTTTCAAAAGCGCAATAATCTAACCTCAAACTGGAGTTTCGAACCACCAGCTCTAAAATTCGTCAACACAAAATTAGATTTCAATGTTAAATGTTTAAAAAACTGTATAAAACATGGATATAACCCCTTATATAGTCATATTATAAACAGGTGGAAGTAATTTTGTAATACCGAGAAATTAGATTGAAATTGATATTTGGTTTTCAATGTATTAATTTTTGACTGAAATGTATATCCAGATCCATTAACTGTGTCAGAGTTATCATCTCCACACACATCCCATAGGAATTTATGAACATCTTAATGGGAGACCTTAAATTAAGAATGATGATACAGATATTTTTGAGGGTTATATTAATGGTTGTGTTTTAGTTATAGTGTCACGTTCAAATGGTGAAGGCTAAAGATACGTTTCATATCTTCGGCTACTATTGCACTTGGCTTAAAACAAGAATCTTATGCCTCACCGTGTAGATGACCAGGCCCATTTTCCAAAACTCCTCATTTTTGATCATATTATAAACCAATTAGGCCACACCCACAATAAAAGGTAAAATTGTTAAGTGTTCACGAGCGGGATTTAACCTAAGTGATAATATCAGGCCGTTCGAAAAGTTTTGTCGGTAAAGCCAAATTATTGTATAGTATTTATTTGCCTGCAGGATAAATAATGATTGGTACTTATTCTGGTGACTTAATAAATTAATTGCGAGACAAGCCAAAAAAGAAATAGAAAAACCAGCGAACGGAACTATTTCCTGTATAGGTCGAGGACAAAACTTTTCGAGCGACCTGATAGCATCAGATTGCGAAGCTTAGGTCAAATCGGGTTCGTGGGGTTAAGTTAAGCAAGTTACCGCTATGTGTGCAACAGGTCTATACATTAGGAGAAAATAAATTCAGTTCAAATTTGGATATTTTCATGAAAAATTGTTTTATACCTTATGGCTAGAGTGGAAAAAGTAATAGGAGCCACTTATTGAATACGAGTCTTTCCAAGTCAAGTCCAATGCTATATAGAATATAATTGTAATCCTTACCATTTGAGTGTAAACCATCACTAAAGCATAACCGTCTTGATGTCAGTTGAAGGCAATGAACTTGAAGAGCTGTCGACTTAGTAACAGATATTTTCTAAAATGAATTGATTATCATAGTGTATTCTGATTTGCCCAACTCTATACACCTGAGAATTTGATCATTGGGTCAAAATGAATTTCTGTTCGTGTATATCAATATCATATATCATCGCACCAGTTATTCATTAAATTTTTACCCTTAACTGAAAAATTTATTCTTTGAACGGTAAACGAAACGTTAATAACTTTTTAGAGCGAAATCGCTTATGGAATCATCTAAGCTTATTGCAAGAATAAAATATTGTTTTCATTGAGACATCTTATTTATTGATTGCTTAACAAAGAATAACATGAACGTTTAAATCGATTTTTTAAATAGAATGCCTCACTAATAGATTTGAAAATCAATTATTCTTTGTGATTTACAAACTGCTGCCATCAATTGTCCAAGCAATTGATAAAGGCACTGTTTGTTTGAAAGCTTTGTGTCACGTCGAAACTTACGTCAAAATAATTCTAATCTTTAGTGAAAATATATTTTTTGTGTTGTGTAATAGAATCTGATGTTAAGAATCATCAATTAGTCGTAGTGTATTAACTCACTTTGATTAGTGAATAATGAGTTGAACATAAAATTTTGCTTTTATCATAAATGCTTAATATATTTCAAGAGTGATAAAAAAGCATTACATTTAACCTAACTTGAAAAGCTTAATTTAGTTCGTAGCAAATTACTGAGCATTTAATGTGAAAAGTTTCTATAATTATAAAATATTCAATTAATAACAGTTTAATAAACTGTATTTCGTAGTTTGAAAAACTTGAAGAAATGTTTTAGGTCTTCATATTTTAGAAAAATAGAAGAGAAGTACATTAATACTATGCACCAAAATTCTTCTTATGCATTTATTTCCTCTTTTTAAAGCACTTAATACTGACCAATACAATTTCACTTAAGCACTGAAAAAAGTCCATCTCAAAAAATGAAGTTCGAACCCGAAAACAGATTGAGTTATAAAATCTCGCATCAAGTGAATTATATGAGATTTTTGATATGTTAATAAGACAATTTGAATACTTCTAAATGAGCAGTGTGATCAATTTTGCGTCTACTAATGAAGATTATATTACTCTTTTAACTTGCTCTTGAACAAGGTTCTAATCTGATGAACTAAATGAAGTTACATAAATACATGTAAAGGTGGTTTGTATTTGGGGAAAACCTAACTTAACCTAACCTAACCTAATCTTCATGAGTCTTAAGATAATCTCTGCCTCGAATGACCTTTTAAAATTTTTAATCATTCATTTATAATGTGCCCTTCAATCCAATTATGCCGCCTTCCTTGTTAGCCAACATAAAAATTTTCAACTTCAAAAATTAAGGATTAATTATAGCTATAAAATTTTAAAGAAAATTCGAGACCTTATATCGTGCTTTGATTACTATGACTCAATATACACAATTTTAGACATGATTCTTTCGGAGTTGGTGTTAAATCAGCTAAGCGTTGTGTCTACTTTTCTATTTTTTTCTCTTCGAGTATCTGCTCTAAAGAAACAAATTCGATACTGTTGATATCAACCAAAGGGAGAAGCTTTAAATTTCCCTTGAGAAGAATAAGAGATTCAATCAGTATGTCAACTCTCCAGCTTTGAGACATATCTCCAGTCTCTAGCGCAGTTGTAAAGCTGGAGATTAAAAATTTATACTCTTATCTCCAATTGGTTTTTAACTTATAGAAAATTCTCAGAAATTTTCGTTTGATCCCTGTTTGTATTTTTTCTCTAGTTTTCACTCGATGAAGTGTTGTTATGTCTAAGGCTGAATTATATTTTGACAATAAGATTTTACAAACTAGTCCAATATATTTAGGTTTAACTTTAAAATTGGTTATTTCCAAAGTCAATATCCTCAATTATCAAAAGTAGAGAAGAGCAGGAGCTCAAAAATTTTAACTTCAAGTTCGAGCTATGCTTAAGCTTATAAGTTTACGGATCAGAGACGAAGTCCAAACTACACCTTTGAACTTCTATAGCAATCAATTCTACTCGAGCAAATTTACTGAAATCTTTGCCTGATTAGGAAATTTTAAGGAAGTTCGAACTTACAAGCCGACAATTGCAATGAACTAAGTTTGAAGCTTAGTGCAGCCTAAAGCTATCTTAAGCTTGATTACGCTCAAAACTAGTCATAAGTATTGTTATCTCATTGAATTGAGTTGTTATTCTAATCTTTTGAATTGTATAATTTCTTTTTAAAGCTGCAATTTTTTACTCATGATCATTTTATATGATTTATCTCTCGACTACATAAAAAAGTGATTCATGACTTTTTAAGTGAATCGATCTGTCGTTGCTTTAAAAAAGTCAATAATTAATTGATTTCGATGAAAAATGATAGGCTTTGTTTAACGGAAGCAGTAGACCATCGCATTTACTCAAGCGTGTAATTAATGAATAGATTACTGATCGCCAAGTGGCCCGTTAACTAATTTTTTATGTCTCTTTGAGATATTGATAATTAGAATAATCCTATAAATTCTTTCAAACCTTCAAAGAGCTTGAGCAAAGTTTTGAAAAATTATAAAACCACAATGGGTTAGTTTTATTAATCTAGCTTCTACTCAAGTTACAGCGCGTAATAAAACATTTTACCATAAAAAAGTGACTACGAGTTATGAATCTAGAAAATTTTGATTAAAATTACTTTCTGATTGCAAGTATCAAATTTCACTAAATAGGCTATAACCTTGTTTAGGGAAATTAAATTGAAAAATTTGCACTTTCTATCATTAGATTTTTTCCTCTCCAATGATGCTTGACTTCAGTTGTTTCAAATGACTTGGTAATCACTGAGATAGAACAAAGATAAAAATTGATATTTTAATTTTAAAATTGCTAAATGATGAGAAATTTAAATTGATCTAAGATATATATTTTTGGTATAGATCCGAAAAATTGCTATTTTGCTTCTAGGAGATATAAAGATTAAATGAATTGATTGCCTATTCCGCGAGTTACTTTACATCATTCCTAACACAAACAATGCCGACCACAACTGGCATTTCTAAAGGTTTTAAAAAAGTTAAAACCTGGATCGTAAGCAATTCTATTAACATTATTATTTAAGTCATGTTTTATTGATAATCTAATATTTTTTGTGACTTTTGCATTAGTCATAAATTTTAATTTGGAAAATTACTTAATAAAAAATATTTTTACTCATGGCAAACTTCTTTGAAAGCCTAGTTAATTCATAACCTTTGATAATTTCACATACTAGTATGAATTAATAATTCGCGAGCCATAATAAAAAACCTATAACTTAATAACTCAGTGCAATATATATCTAAATGAGGACTGAAGTCGAGCTGTATTTCACTTCTTTAATTTAAATTTATTTATTTCTAATTCTCTCGTTATATGCCATAAATAATCGTCGAGACATTCACTGTTAGTAAGGCACTAATAAAATCTTGAAAGAAATTTGAATATATTCTCTGTAAAATATCGAATTAATATAGATTACGATCGGTTCACTCAAAAATTATTTTAAATCAATTTATGTGTCTAGAGAACCATCTATTTATTCGCAAACAAACGATCAATTTAATTCAAGTGAAAAAAGTGTTATCAAATTCCTTTTCAAATTAATCATATTTAAGGAAGTTCAGTTGAAATTCACTTTAAAAGTTTAGTCAATGCTAGCTAAATGTTTGTGTATGGCAGTGATTTATTCAAATTTTTACATTAAATAAACTATATTAAACTTTACTGTATTTTAAGCCAAAGGTTTCTATTTCTATATTAAATAGAATGTGCGTTTTGCGCACTCAATTATACTGAACTAATTCAAAATAATTGTTAAGAAGCGAGATTATTTCAGTTAGTAAAACTAGTGAAGCTTCAATTACCGACACCTGACATAACGAATTTTGAAACAACCTATAATACATTACATTCTAATAAATTGATGCTAAAAAGTAACTTATGAAATAGGAAAAAATAAATTTAATTCGAGTTTAAGAGATGATATGAAAAATATAAAAAAATTTTGAGAAATGCAATGGTTTTTGCACCATCTATTTATATTAGTCAATTGGTGGAATTTAAAAAAATTATCCAAGTCTCATTCATACATAATTTTACTCTGAATAAAAGAAAAGATTAGCTGAGATTAGAGAAATACTAGATCGAGAAGACAGTAATTTTGAAATAAAGCTGTGTTTACTTGACAAATTAAAACTTAATATAACATATACAATCGCTTTTCGATTGACTGAAATCTGTTCAAGAAAGCGTTAAAGAGGGTACTTTTGAATATTTTTTCCAAAAAGGCAAAATTAATTATTCAAATCTCATATAACTTTAGTGTAACATTACTTGAAAGCCGGTCTCTAATGTAATTCACCCTTTTAAATAATAAAAGTGTTAAGACATTAGCTCTGTTTATTTTTGTGCAGATGAAGGTCTTATTTTCTTACTTTCTTTGCCTATACTTTGTATGTAACAATCTGGTTCTTTACGATGCAGACCAAAATCGTATGTTTGGCATCTGCGACTGCATTGTAAGATAATTTGAATAAGATGCAAAACTAGCCTTTTAAATACATTAATAACTTATTAGTACATTCCATAAGCATTTTTGAACCTTGAATTGAGAAGATTTTGTAATTAATGAATGCATCAGTTACAACAATATTTTAAACCACTAATGAACCTTAGATTTAAGTATCAGAGCTTTGGTAAAACTAGTTTGTATTAAAGGACGATGGTTTATCACTGCTAATGTTTGATTGTAATTCGTTTGATTCTAGTATACCTACCTCAAAGGAACTCAATCTTTGAAAGACTTTCATTTAATGAGTCTTTGCAAGAAGTCTATTTAAATAATATTTATTGGAAAAATTTCTAAAAACGTGTTAAGTCACTTATCAGAAATTGTTATAAATCTACTAATCATAGGCTGAACTGAAACTTTAGTATAAACACTAAATTAATTATGAACTTCAGGTCAAATCATTTATATAAATATTAGAAAAAATAGTAAATATTTTTGAAAGTATAGATCAAAGCATAAAGTAAAAGGAAGTCAAATTAAATATTTACAGACGTGTTCAAATTTAAAAAGTTATAATAAATGGTGAAGAACATGAAGCTCATTATATTAATACCAAGAAGATTGTGAGCTCGAAAGATTCTTGTTTCACCTTTCAATGCAAATGCAAATGCTATTCAAAGTTTATTCATTGTGAACACATCAAGAACACATGAATTTGAATCTATAAACTCAATGAAATTTTTTATTCTGAAGACAATTTAACCAAATATTCGATAACTTAAAAAAGCAATTTTTTGTAGAAAAGTTTGATAAGTAAGTTAAAATAAACTTTTATCATTCAGAATATAGATTTGATAACAAAATCAGCTCAAAGTAATGGCCTATTACTAATCAACTTTTCTTCTAAAGCAGTTAAGTGTTTGTTGAAATGCAAGTATAAATTTTTAAGTAAACTTCTTGCAAAAACTCATTCAAATAAAGTTAATAAGTATTTGTTCCTATTGAATATATGCTCTGAATTCAATGGCAAAATCTCGGATTTATAAAATTTCGCTTTCAACTCTCGAATAGATCTTCGATGGAATCTGATTCAAATCCGTGGCTGTATAGCGTTAGCTCTGATTTCTCTAATAAAGATTTACATAAGATTTTTTTTGGAATGTTCAAATGCCTTTTCTCTGAAATATACTGATATACTGATAAACCACATTCGAAATTCCAGTTTTAGACTATGAAAGCTTCTAAATCAGATGAAAATATTATATTAATCTACATTTAGTTTATTTCTCCATTCAAAGCTAAAGGCGATCAGAAGTTGAAGTGTTGAAGATCTCGGTCTTTAATAATCATGGGAAAATGTTATGTAGTTAATTATAATTTGAAGTCAATTTTTCTCGAGGCGGTAATCAAATTAATAGCTAATATCTTGAAATTGAATCTGATATTCAAGTTTCGAAACTTTTTCATAGGTTTCGACGGATTATGACCAAAAAATCTTTTTCTTTTATAAGTATTTGTATATTAATCATTAGGTAATAAACTATATATAACTTTTACATGCTATTCGAATATGACATTAGTTTTATGCGAAGTATGTTCGTGCTAGATATTTCGATAGCTCAGATGCACGCTATTCAGTACTGAGTCTCAAATAACAACTGAGTTTATTGATAATCGAATGGCAATTCTTTAAAAATAGATGCATAAGCACAAAATAGGTTTTTATGAAAGAACGCAAGCAATCTTCAATTCATTATTA
Organism: Archegozetes longisetosus; assembly: GCA_018873245.2. Classification (NCBI taxonomy): domain Eukaryota; kingdom Metazoa; phylum Arthropoda; class Arachnida; order Sarcoptiformes; family Trhypochthoniidae; genus Archegozetes; species Archegozetes longisetosus. Next base: position 17,173,531 of record JAEMBT020000009.1, on the reverse strand, counting down.
ACGTCTGTACTGAAACTACAGAAAAATTTCGAAATTTGTTTAAGAATTTAAAGACTTTGAAAGTATTTTACTATAACATATCATTTCAAAGTTCGTCTATAAAAATATTATTTCCCATCAGTTGAATTGTAAATAAATCATTAATATCAAATTTTAGACAATAAACTTATTACATGTCTAATAATGATTTGATACTCCATCTCGATCTCTAAAGGGTTTTAGAACTAGGCCAAAATAAGTATCTGAAACTAACTTTAAAATCATTTATCATACATCGCATCGCACTTTTTAGATCAACTTCGTGGAAAGTTTTTACAAACATTAACATTTTGATTAATTTTATGAAATATGACTGCAGACAACAAAATAACATAAGTCATGCCTTAGAAGGTATAAGGCGAAAGTCTCCAAGGAATCTGAATCTGGTGTTCTACTTAAGTTTCAAGTTCTATCTTAAACGAGTCTATTTACATACTTTTGAGTAAAATGTTCCTTTGAATAAAATAACTATTCTATTATATATGAATATTCTTTAAATTTAAGCAATTTTATGCTATGAATTATTGAGATATCTCTCTGAAAATTTTTGTTACTTCTTCAAAACCACATAATAATGGATTCAAATTTTTCCCTGTTCTAAGCAATATAATTTCCTTCTCTGACTGAAAAATCGATATTAAGAAAAATTTAATAGAGAATTGTTAGAAGGAAGCTAAGTTAAAAACTTCAAAAGTAGACTAACTTCTTTTAAAATAACTTGTCAAATGAAGGTTTAAAAATTTCGTTTTCATTTTAACATGAAATTTAATGAATCAATTTTGTAAATGAATTTTGCAGATACATTATTTAGTCTTCGCTCATTCGAAATTATTGTTTCATTTCTTATACTTTCAATAATTCAAAATTAACTAAAAATTGCAAAATAGAAGTTACCTTACACAGAGAGTATACTCTCCAGTCATTGTGTGTCCAAATACCAGACTAGGTTTTAAACTTTTAATGCAATACATTGTCCTTGAGATCAATTTTCCAGTAAGTAATCTATTCATTGTTTTAATTATTAAAATGGATTTTTGGCTAGGCTTCTGGTAAAACTATGAGTCAAATTAAAAATAGCCAAATGAAAGAAAACTTAAAGGTATTGTCTAGAACCATTAGAGCTTAAGAAAGGTATTTAATGTTAAGTAGATCCAACTTTGAAATATGGGTTTGACTACGTTCAACAATTATTCCATTAAAATCCGTCGTTAACATTTCATGTAATTTTAACATTCTTTTATTCGGTCAACATTTTGTTGGCTAATTCAAGTTGATGTCAAATTGAAAGTGGAACGACTGTAATTTCCCAAGTACTTGCACTAACAAGTCTTAAGACTGCTCTCAGTCGCGTGCGTACTTTAGATTTTGAGACACTGGTCTCCTAAATTGGAAGAAATAGAATAAGCGTCACACACGGCATTTGTGTTAATTTGATAAATAATCTAAACAAAACTACTTTAGGAATGTTATTCTTTCTCATAGTAAATCAATGAATTCGTACTCTTTGGCAGAACAAATTCTACACTAGCTTTACAAACAAACAGTCAAATAGCTTTTAATCTTCGTTTTACGTGGCGAGTTAAAAAAAAATGCTTTTAAAACAACTAAAACGAAATAACTATAACTGTAACTAAAATGTATAGGAAAATTCACACATAAGTATATTTATATATTAATTTTCTTAGGCATAGTTATCTGTTCTATAAGATATTATGAATTGCTTAAGAATTTGACAGATATGAAGAAAAAGTTTTGCCTCCCTTTATTATTATTATTATTATTATTATTATTATTATTATCAAGAAAACACTACTATATAGTGAAAGTATACTCATGAGTGAGAAAGCTCTTCCTCAATAATTCATAATGATTGTGAACCTTAGGTGACCAATAATCATAATTCGGTGGTACTTAAATGTGGCTCATCATAATGTCATATTCAACCTCTCCATCAAAGAAGAACATCAGTACAGTAAATAAATGCAACGAATACGAAGTCTAAACACTTTGATACTGAAGAGTGAGAACAATATCAGACTTTGATCTATTGTAAAAAATCCTATCTAGACTTTTGAGAAATGAATTGAGGTACGAAATTATATTATATCAAATTCATCTGACAAATGTTGTAGCAAATATGTAAAAAATCTTTAATATATTTCTTAATTTTTATTGAGTTTTTAAATTGGTCATTTTGTTTTAAACTAAGAGACATTAAAGATTTTTCACATATTTGCTACATTTGTCAGATGAATTTGATCTCTTATTCATTTCGTACTTCAATTTATTTCTTAAAAGTCTAGATAGGTTTGAACTTCAAACTTTTGAAAGTGAAACAAAACTTTTTCTCCATATCTATCAATTCTATCAAATTCTTAAGCAATTCATAATATTTTATAGAACAGATACTATGCCTAAGAAAATTTATATATATATATATATATATACTTACGTGCAAGGCATTAATAGAAAGTAATCGATTTTGCCGTATGATCCTTCTAGTAATGATTCATTCGAAATTGGATTAAACCTTCAAAAATCTTAACTGTCAATGAAATGAATCAACGGATAAGCTTTAATAAAATATACATCAATATGAACTTAAACAAAAATACTGTCTCTTCATTTCAACTTATAAGTAATGATAGAATTTTGAGTTACTGACCAAAATAATAGTCCTTATGACTATCAGTACTTTAAAAGCAAGAGTACAGATTGTTTCCTTGAAATATACTCAAATCTGAAACTATGAGTGATACTTCCAGATCAGAATTAAAGGGATTTTTATGTAATAGAAGTTTAATATTTTTGCTTACAGTTTAATAGTTCAAAAACTTTTATCACACGCTTACTCTTAATAAAAAAATTATTTTATTGCTAATAGCCATATCAAAGTTTGTTTATTTTAAATTTTCTTTTCAATGAATTGTGAGTAAAGCAAAGCATATTTTATCACCTAATATTGTTTCTAACAATTTTATAACTTCTCTCTCAAAAAACTACTCCTTACGCATCATTTCCGGACTTTTTCAAACATATTCCAAGGAACCAAGCTGTACCGTCTATGCTATCTTTAAATACTATACACAAAAGTGTACTATCAAATTCAAGAGTAAAGATAAACCATATCTACTATTAAAATATATGCTTCACTGTACAGGTTGGACATTTAAATATTGAACCTAGTCATCAGAGATAAAGCTTTTGTTATGATTCCTATGAAAAGCCGGTTAATTAATTAAAACTTAAATAAGAAGGCACTAACTCAAAATGGGCTTTATGTCAGTTCAAAAACAAAATAACAAAAGTGTTTAAAAAGTACATTTTATTTGAATTTATAGCGAATGCTGAAAGTGTCTGCCGTTACTCTTCAAACATAACCTAACTCTTCAAATCATACTTTCAGAAACATTAACGGAAGTTTCGGTAGTTGTTTGTTTTAATTCATTCGGAATATTTATTTGCAAGTCATCCAATGTTTGAGGATTATATATGTAAACATGATTCTTGAGATGAGTCCAGAAATAAAAGTTTGGCGAAGTGAGATCTGATGATCGAGGAGTCCAATAAATTGCAGCATAGAAATATTTAGTACATTTCAATATAGTTCGATTCGCAAAATGGGTTTTAAGAACAGAAGCAGTACTTCGAGCGATGTGAGGAGAAACGTCCTGTTGGAAGTACCCCAACTCGAAATCAGTCTCATTCAATTCGGGGACAAATTACTCAGGAATTTTTAGATAATTTTCAGAATTAATTGTCTCAGTGAAAAGGATTAGATCAACAATTCATGGATCAGGAACATTTGACCTACCAATCATTTAACCTAGCCTAACCTAACCTAAACCAACCCAACCTACCCAACTTAACCCAACAAAACGGTTGGTAGGTCAAATGGCCGACTCCCCAATTCTTTTTCTAGAAATGGCGCACCAAACTCCAATCTTATGATATAATTGTTTTTATCGTTAGGTCACTATTACCACTTTAGCTAGCTGAAGAAGTGGTTTTAAAAGCTTAACCGAATCAGTCTCAATCTCCGCAGAAATACAAGCAAAACCAATATAAACATGATTTCATTATCATCATCAACTGATCCATGTCCAAAGACAATGATAATGGGATCATGTTTATACTGGTTTTGCTTGTTTTCCTGCGGAGTTTGAGGGCTGTTTCGGTTAAGCTTTTAAAACCACTTCTTCAGGTAGCGCTATTTCGGCTAAAGTGGTGATAGTAACCACACAGTATGGTCGACTGTTGTGAATACCATTTTTGTTTTTATTCATTCTTATCTTAGGTCTATGTCTAATAAAAGTTCAAATTAGGTCTTTTCTAATATTGAACTTTTCTGATAAAACTTTTCTTTAGAAAGTATGAACAAAAAAAGTTTTGAGGTTCGATTGAGTTAGGTTTTAAAATGTCCATTCAGTATATCCCTTAAGTTAGTCAACTGTATAGACTATATATTGTCATTATATGAACAAATGATTCAAAACTGCACATTAGATGAAAACCTTATTTGCAGTTCGGAAAGAACTGAACGCTGAGAAAACTTGGCTATAGTACAGTACAACTCAATTGCTTTTAATCAAGTGGACGAAATGACTCCAATTTCTTTTAATACATGAAAGCTTACTTTTTGAACTAATTAAAAAAATACAGGTAAACCTATTTTACAAAAAAGTAAATAAAGTAAACAATTTTACAAACAAACATTTACAAATAATATCAGATTAACTTATAGGGGATTAGAACCTTATCTCTAGTATATTGAAATTTTCGACTCAATTTATAAAATTTGTCACAAAATTGAGATATTACTATCAAATTAAGCGTTTAAAGCTTAAACTTTAAAGGCACTTCACTGTAAAGCTTGAACACTTAAAAACATATCAATACAAAAACATCAGTTTTGTAAATTTTTCAGTTTATTAATTACAATTTGCACCAACTTACATGATAGTAGATATAGAAATGATTTAAACATAAATTTTTCCTACAGTGTGAGCATTTTATAAAAATTAATATTATAATTATTAATATCATAACCGAATTTGTTTCAATTATTGGAGACGTTATAGATATTAGTGTTAATAAAAAAAGTTTTGGCTTTACAGTGAAGTGCTTTTAGAGTTTAAGAAGCTTTAAATGCTTAGTATTGATAGTAATGTCTCAATTTTTGTGACAAATTTTCGTTGGGTTAAAGCTTTCATAAGCAAAATTTGACTCGAAAGTTTCAATATACTAGAGATAAGGTTCAAATTAGCGTTAAAATCATATTGATTCGATTTCCTCACTATAAAAGGTCCCCCCCTAGTTAGTAAAGACTAACAATTTTCCTAATGATTAAATAGAATCGCGAAATGGTTTTAATGTTATTGTTTCCTAAACAAAGGTTTGTTTAGCATTTTTAAGTGTATTTATTAGATTAGTTTAAAACGCAAACTTTCATACATTACAATAAAGTATCATTTCTCCTGCTTGATTAAAAGCAATTGATTGATATTGTAGAGTTCTAATTGAAAATCTTTATTATACACAAAAGTATATACTTGAAAGTTTGTTTTTACTTTTCAATTTAGCTGCATATCTTTGTTCAGACAATTTTTTCAGGCATAGTCTAGCAGACACTCGATATTTTGAAATACTCAGCATTTGAAAGAGTTTCAATATCAGTTTATATTATTGTGTACCTCTTTATTTCGAAATATCTATCAAATATTTTTTTTAAGTATAATGACACATCAAGTTTACGTTAAATCATTATTATCAGATACAGTATTTTTTGTACCCACTATTCTATTTGTCTGTTAACTTTTTGAGTGCGCTAAGTATTTTTATTTGATTGAAATTATAAATTATTTTATATTGTAAAATGAATAAAAATAAAAACTAAAATTTAAGTATTAAAGAAAAATACGAAATAATTAACTAATATAAATTAAATTAGTTGATTTAAAATTACCATCAAAACAATCTCTTAATACTGATTTCTTTAAATAATTGTGCTCTAAATAAAACCTAAGTGTCAATGGTTAAAATATTGCATTTTGAACGACATTTTTCAAGCTTTGAACTTTTTTCCAAAATATCAAGTAATTTGAAAACTCGTTATTTTGAACGAATTTTTTTGGCAGAAGCGGTCTCAAAATCACAAAGTGTTCCACTGTATTTAATGTTATTAGACTTATACCTAATCTACAGAAGTATTAATCTCGTGTAGAAAGAAATTAACTTTCTAGAAGTACTCTGTGTGACTTCACTAATATTTAAAATCGTTTTCGCGAAGCATACTCCAGTTTCCTCAGCTTGTTTCTAATCAAGCAGAATTAGTTTGACCTTTGAAAGGAACAGTAAAAGAGATGTGAAAGCAAAGAAATAGATTAGTTAAACAAGAGATAAAGAAAGTCATATATACTCAAAATGGTTGAAGCAAAAAAGATTAGGCTTTAGTGTATGGGAATATAGATAGCTAGCCGAAAAGTGATACGTTATTAATAACTTACAAAGTACAAAGAGGAATTTTAACAAATTTCATATAGTAATTATTTAAAATATTCATAATATTCTTATATTAATGAAAAACGTATTCGCCCCATTAACGGGCGCTTTCCTTTTATCTTGTGAGGAGCCCAATCGATAGATTTTGACACAAATTTTGATTTAGCTTATCTTATTACTAATTCTTGCTTTTAGTTGCTGAAAATGATCAGTCTTCTAATCTTCTTTATTGATATCGTCTTTCAAAACTCCCCAAAGATTCACAGTTGGCATCACTTGAGAGCATCCAGCGGATTTAACCTCTCAGACACACATTTGATATACTTTAGCTACTTATGAAAAGCGTGATATCGAATATGTGCCTGAGGAGCTAAATCAGTTAGATGTTCTTCAATTTATACTTAGTTGAAGACCTTCGGGGAATTTTAAAAGACGATATTTAGAAGAGGACTGGAAGACGGATAATTTTCAGAAGTTAAAAGCAAATAAGACAAGCTGAATCAAATTTTGTGCCAAAATCTATTGAAAGGGCTCCTCACAATAAAACCGGAAAGCACTCGATAACGGGGTGAATACGTTTTTATACATTTTATTGTTATTTATTAATCGTAATATGTAGATTAAGAACATTATTTCTATTATTTCATTAGTTCTTCATTAATATAAGAGTATTATGAATATGTTAAACAATTATTATATGAAATTTGATAAAATTCCTATTTGTACTTTAAAAGTTATTAGTAACGCATTAATTTTCGGTTAATTATCTATATCACGGTAAAAATCTTAACAAAATCCTTGATAGTAATATTAAACCTAAAATAATGTTATAATTAAATTAACGAGAGATTTTCTGAAGAACTTGGAACTGAATTGAGACTCTTATCTGATAGATAATAAATCATCCTGCTTACTATTGAACTCAATCGAAAATAAACTCAAACATATTTGTTGCGAAAATATATTCATGGCATCTTTCAATATGAAATTTTGAAAAACCTTTATATTTAGGTTCATTTGGTGGGAAATTTTCTTCTTTCCTAAATCTGAATCGCAGACCTCAATACTAAACTTATCTTAAACAATAAGCTCTCTATTATTTAGATGACATAAGGTTAACCTTCATGTAAAATAAAAAATAAGGTAAAATTTTACGAATAAAGAATTAGAAACTGCTCGAAACTCCAGGAAAATGCAATTAAAAGGATAGTAAAGTTTTAAATAAAAAGAAACTTGATTTTGATTAAAAATTTCTAGTGAGACTTAAAGCTTTTAAATGAATATTTTTATTAAGTAATAATAAAACCTTATAGTTATGAGAGTTCTAGTTATAACTAACATGATTTACATAAAATGAAATATTTAATTAAACACTCGTAAAATACTTTAAACTATTGAGTATCATTTAAACACATTGTATTTTTAGTTAATAGTTGAACATTGTGTAACCTTGATTTCAAAATTTACAATAGATTATTCAAAACTCAAATTACCAGTTGAAATTTCTTAAAAACTATTTTAATTAAAATTTGGGATTATTATTATTATTATTATTATTATAAACCTTAGTAGTGATTTAATGAAATTGAATTTATAGAAAACACAACAGTTTCTTCAACACAATCACAATATTTAATAGATACCTATATTTTCATTATAAATCCTCAGGCAAACACTTTATTTCGCGAAAATAAATTTTTCTTCTCTATGATATATTTATTTGGTTCATAGAGAGATTTCACAACTAGTTTGATTCTTATTTATCTGTTATACATAACATTATAAGAGATTTGATTCTTAAAATTTTTATGCATTAAGTATTAGAATTCTTCTGATAATAAATCTTTCGGCGTACATTCCTGAGCTTCTTTCAAATCAAGATTAACGAAGATTTGAGAATCGTTTTATTTAATATTGGCTAAAGTGAAGATGCTTTATCTAACACGTACAATAATTTAAATTGGTGGTGATTTAAAAGATAAATATTTCTAAGAAATATTAATATTGGAAACTTCCGACGGATTCACTTGTTCGCGCTTAAAACATCAATTGTTTCAAAGTCGAATTTGTATGTTAATTCGAATGGAGAAGTCAAGTCTTCACTCAAGGCTTCACAGCTAACCGTGGATTACAAACCGAAAAGATCTTCTGATATTAGAGACTGCCATTGAGTAACTTTTAGCTGGATGTTAGTGTGTTTGAAAACGTCTTCTTTGTATGTTAGTATCTCAACAGAATCCGTAACAAACCAACAAATTAATCTTAATTTTATGAGTATAGAAAGGCCTTATAAGTAATACTCAACTAAAATTTATGGACTGAAAGAATGTTGCTCTTATAAAATATTCTATAGGATTAGCATCGTATTTTACTGAAGTTAAGCTTCAATTCGAAAGCTTAAGTTAATTCTGGGAAGCTAAAATTCTCTTTTAATATAGTGCACAAACAATAGACAATCAGCACCGAAACCTGAGAATTTTGTTCAAAATTAATTTTAAATAAATGAACAAGAATACTACAATAGTAGCCTATTTGATTTATAATACTTACTAGATAAACATGCATAAGTTTATCAGATCTAACAATTACAAGTTACTCAAATGTTTTTTATAAGCAGTGGTGTCAAAGATTCTAGTCGCTCGCTCACAATGTTGAGTTCATGTCCCTCAAGAGTGAGCACCGAGCCTGAACAATTGATTTTAATTCATGAAAATTTTCAAAATTCAGTTATCTTTTACAAAATCCTTGAATTCATTTAGAATATTAGAAAGCAAAGAATTTTATCTGGATTCAAAGAGTTCCAATATAGAACCTGGATAAATAATACTAAGATAACATCTTTCAAAAGATTACTCTATTTTTCACCTTTAACTTTGCCTGTTTTAGAAAAAGTTTGCTCACTTGAGATAAGAATAGCTATAATGTTCACCAAGCTGAACACTTAGTATCCTGAACTCGAGCAAGAGCTGAATATGTGTAAAAATTTTAGTAAATCTGAGTCCGAGTCCTGGATAATCTGATCGAGTGTGAACATCACTGCACTCGAACAACACATGAGCTACGAATTAAGTGAAAATATGAAGTTCTAGTAGAAGTATTATCTTATGCTGAAATTCATATAGCCTTATACTTCAATACATTATTTTATTTTGACCCCTCACTCAATTCTGGGGCATCTGAATCTACCTCTTATAGAAATCCATGAAATTAAGTGAGACCGGGCTATTTATCATTAAAATGAATAACTATTCGCAGATGTTTCGGATATTTAATTATGTAAATGGAAGATTAAATCGATTTAATTGGACTCTTCAAGCGATAAACTCCGAAATTCTAGTCATCTATATCTATTGTTTCTGCTCTACTGAAGGTTTTCGCACGAGTATTACTTCTAATGCTAACATTTTGTTCAATGGTTTGCAACCGTTTTCGGCAAAATGCAAACTGATATAACTTTTTAGCACCCTTTCTGAAGCTCGAGTTTAGATAACAGTAGATGAATGGATTGTAACTGTAAACAAATTTGAAGAATTAGCAAGTCTTAAAACAGGTTCAAAACTCAATGAATATTGTTAAAAATTGTCTGACTGACCAAACAGATGACATCGCGAACCAGTGACACAAAAGAAATATATTGAAGTGACGAGAAATTAGTCCAAAATCCACCAAAAGGTGATATGTATTTAATGGAAACCTTAAGTTTCACAATCAAATCAACGAAATTATCATTAATTAACTTATCAGTTTAAAACATTTTAGTTCTCAGTTGAGTTATACTGACCAACAAATGGCAAATGCAGCGACCACTAACACCAACATAATTATTCGTTTCTTACGAGCTTCTGATTGAATTCTTCTTCTCTCATCATTCGATTGACTGGCAATTGTTCCCTGTTTTGACACAATGTGTCCTATTTTCACATAAAGCCATATCGTTATACTTAAAGGTATTAAGTATTGAGTTGTGAACGTTTCGACTGAAAGCCAAAGCCCAAAATCAAAGTTTACATCAGGATAATCAACATAACATCGAACAAAATCTTTAACTGTCGGAATTGTAACGGTCTTATTGAATATTGAGTGTGGTATTGATAGTAGAGCTGCCAACAACCAAACGGATCCAATTATAATCGATAACTGAATAGAAGACAGAGATTTCGATGGAGTACTGCTCAGTGTCCACCATCTGTGATATGCAATAACAGTCATAGTAAAAGTACTGACATAAACACAAGTGACCTGAACGAACGGCAACGAAACACATAGAAAACTACCAAAAGGCCACGACTCTCGTAATAATCGAATCACATTAAATGGTATGTTGAATGCAGTCATCACAATATCAGAAAAGGCCAAACTCGCGATCAATATATTAGTTGTTGTATACATTTTCTTCTTACCAAATACAGTCACTTTAACAACCAATAAATTTCCCAAAAGAGATATAATCACAATAAGAGAATAACAACAAATAATCAGAATATTCTTCAACAGTTCTTCAGTACTTAATGGCTTATTATGCTTTTGACGAATTAATTCCAACAATTCTGTCAAATAATTAGAATCACTAAAACTATCATTATTTATGTCAACAAATGTCAAATTCTTATCAATTAATGTGAAATTCGTTAAGATTTGTTGGGACATTTTTCAAGTTAGACACGAATATGATATTTCACATTAAATCAATAAAAGTTTCTCTTATATAAATAATTCGATCTTAACTATACTTTTAAATTATGTGAACAAAAATATAATTTTAATACAAACTTGAAAAAGGTTCATACAGAATACATTAAAGGCTGAAATGTTTTACAAACTCTTTCACTGATTAGAAGTTTTACAGACGTCTACTGAGCTTGTATTTAGTTAGAGTGATTTTATAGCATCTGTCACTAGTTCTGATTAGCTTTAATATAACTTGATCCATAAGATTCCACAAAAGTGACGCATGTCTAGTATTACACATCTTCTCTTCTGTTACAGGTTTGCTTATATTTAATTTGATCTCTGCATTTGAACTAGGGTAACCGAGTGTCTAGATTTAAGCTGTATAGTCCAGAATTCAGGTTAACTAGTTAAGAATCCAGAATGGACCAGGTCTAGAAGCATTTTGCCTAGGTTTCAGGAGAATAGGTAAACAAATTCATTACAGATACTTTATTTCGTTAGCTATTCAGTGTATGTTAATTCTAAACTAAATTATTTTAATCTTTTGAAATTTCTCATCTTTGTTGTTATGTTCATAACTTCACAATATTTATAAAGATAACTTTTCAATGCTACAAAGTCATGGAAGAAATATGATTGTTTTTCACAATTAAAATTTTGAAACTTTTATATTCGTAGATTACTGTAAATCGATTTAAAGATTTTAAGTAATGTCTAAAGATTTTTTAGTCTATACTTGGGCCCGATAAGACTAAGTCACTCTTAGGGTTCAAGGTGGTATTTTACTTTGAGGTAAATTACAATTGATACAATGTATAATATGCAATAATACCTAATAGAAAAATACCGTACCTTTGGTATTTTCTAAATTTTAGCGAAGCACTTAAAAAATAAATAGTAAATTCAATCAGAAATTCAACCTAGACAAAGAATCCACCTCTCTAATTTAAAAATTGTAAAGTTGTTGGCTGTACAGAATGATTCACCCTTCATCTACCCTTTAAAATATCTCGAGTTTAAATTTGTGGGGAATACCGAACTTGACACTAAATTAGTTTATATCTATCAATTAAATGATGTGGACGAACCATTAGGTGATTATGGGCAATAATTTATCGCGTTGAACTCGTTTAATGACGATTACAAGTAATAGAATTAATTTTTACCATAAATTTCAAAATATTATACTATTCTTGGACTCCTTTAATAAATAATTGAACGAATTTAAAAATTTATGCATTAAAGCAATTATACCTTTCATACCGGTATAATATGGTATAATACCTCAATCATGATTATATCAAAAACCTCGAACCCTAGTCACTCTAATTTGAACTAATCTTTTCTATATTCAACATCAAAGTAGGTAGTGATTTCAAATTACTTATAGAATTATACTTCGCACTTCGAGCTATGTTAACAATTATTTATTAAACGATTTTTCTGAACCACTTTCCATTACCTTTTCAACAAATGAATTGGTATTCCAAAAAATTTTAACTATGAATTATTTATATAGTTTTCATATTTTCCTAATTCGAATCTGTCTGTCTCTGTTTTTCATCTACTTTTATTGAAATTTCAATTTCTACTAAAATAATTCAAATTAAAAGAGCGGTAGAAATAAGTGATTTCGCTTGATATTTAACTTTCCAATAGATCAAAATATCAAGGTATTTGCATTTATCAATAATTCAAAGCCTTCATAGTGTAAATTTTTACATTTTATCCATTGATGATTCAGCTTTCACAGTTAAAGCAAATAGGAAACTATAAAATTGAATTGCTTTAGCAAAAGTAGAAGTCCATTAAATTCAAATCATAAGATATTCAAGCGAAAAACGCCAGATCAAAACTTATAAGAAACTCAAAACTCAAAGTGAAGATTAAAGTCAAATGAAAGTCATACTTAACTCCTTTGATAGTAATTCTTGACAATAAATGATAAATAAGGCACTTAACTATTTTTAGAGGAAAACAGCTGAATTCGTTTTTTATCGTTCAAATCTCTAGAATTTTAGTTTACTGTGATTAAGTTAAATTGAGCCTAAAACTTAAGCAACAACGAAGTGAAGAGGTTTAAAGTGAAACAAGACTATTATTATCCTATCTCTAAATGATAAGCATATCAATGCCATATCAAGCAGCGAGGAAAAGATAAAGTTAACGTTTTTGCAAGCAGCACTTTCTTTTCGTTTAAAACTCTGATTATAACCGAGAATAGTTCGATCGGCTAAACATTAGTTTGAAATTAGACAACTGGTGATATAAACTATATTTTCAAACTTAATATTTTTGAATAGCTTGAATATCGTACTAATGGTCAAGTAATAACCATCAAACATAAGATGTAAGATAGCAATATAAATGTAGAAATGCTAGAGGTGACATATTTTTCATCTTGAACTTAATATAACTGAAATCGAAGTAGATCCCTTGAGGATGAGACCTCCATCAGAATTTTTATAAAAAGGATGGAAGTCAAGTTTTTTCTTCTTATGAACTATTTTGATGAACAAATTACTTTTTATTATATATCATTTCTTTTGGACGTTTCGAAAAAATGTTGATCGAGGTTTTAGTATACACGTTTTATGGTTCAGATATAAGAGAAAGTATAATGTTTTAGATTCACCTAAAAGTGCCGATTTAAAAAAATCAGCTCTTAAAAGATTGCTTTGTTACAAAAGATTTATATACAATATTTATCTGCTCGATTGAGGTTAAAATTATGCATTAAAGTCAGAATCTACTCAATCTCAATAAATGGACGGAGTTTGGTCATACAGTATTGCTTCAAGAGTAACTACAATATAAATATTTTGCTCATCTTTATTACATTTCAATGTTTGTAGTCATGCACTTCGTTCTCTTAGTAAATTGATTCTAGAATGTATGCAAGATTCATATTTTTTAATTGCTATTGAGGACTATTATAGTGTGAAATTGTAGTTCTACTTTTCGAAGTCTTTCAATTCTCTTGATTTAATTTTAACAAACTTTTATCAATTGTAATCAATAAACTTATTTTATTTAGTTTAATAAACTGAGTCAGACAGCCAGACAATCGGGTGGCTGTGTAAAAACTCACCTTCTGTCTGGAATTTCCTACTCGGCCACTGTACCATTTTTGTGTTATGAAACATTTAAGCGTATCATCAGATGTGTCTACAAACATTAATTCAATCAGACTTATTCGACAAATAGTTCTATTAATTATTTTTCTGGAGGTATGCAAAATTAAGAAGAGTATTGATTCGACTTGAATTTTTTTGGGTGAACTGTTGTAATATGCATCGAATAGATCGTAAAGAAATAATCAATTTAGTAATTTTACAATATTTTTGTTCTTCCAATCAGCTCTTAAACTTCATTTCTTTTAGTTTTCGAAGTATAACATTTTACGAAAGTTTCTAAAGTTATTTCAAATCAAAGCGAATCACATTTATGACTTCAGTTTAATTCCTTAACATCATATCGTGACAGCAATTCTCTAGAGGCATAGAAAAAGTTATCAACTTATCACCGAAATTAAATCAGAATATATACGGTGTCAAAGCTTACATTGGGAAGATCTTTACTTTCAAGCCTTACAAATGGTTTTCCAACTTATCAAATAACATATATTTTCATATGAATTTTGTGATGAAGAACATGAAATGCAATAAGTATATATACGGCTGCCAACTGAAAAATAAAAAAAATTGGATTAGGTATTAAATTTTGACTAAAAAACTGGACAAGACTGGACAGTCATTTAATCATTTTATTTGAATATTAAATTATTTAAAATCATATTTTTGCTGAGATTGAGCAGCTTTTAATAAGTTTTTGTTTGATTTTACATATTTCCTAAATTCAGAGCATTTTAAATCAAAATAATTTTTATTTAAAATTATTATGCTTATTGTATGTGAAAAAAAACCTATATTACAGTATGTAATCAGTTATGTTTTTAACATTATATATATTTTTTTATTTGAGATATATTGTCAATGATAAAAAACTGGACATTACAATGTCCAGGTCAGACCCCGCACTGGTCACTGGACAAGACCCCCGAAAGCTAGACGATCCAGGTCAGGCCTGGACAGTTGGCAGCCTAAAGTATATACGAGATGCTTTAAGTCAAAAGACGTATCGGATATTTTCTTAGATTTTTTTGCATTTAAGGTAATGATTCAGTAATTGAAAAGTGAACTCAAGCCCCAGGTTTCAAATATTCTATACATAGTAAAAATAAAACACATCATGAGATGAAGTTTTTTCAACATATCTTAGCCTTGGAACTATACTGTCGTATCTGTAATGTCATTTCAATCAGAGATACGATAGTATAGTTCCAAGGAGATGATACAGCATGAAAAATTTATCAAAAATATATTGAATTGCTTGTAGAAAAGCTAACAATCTTAAGTTTTTTGTCTTTTGTTGAACTCTACAGTTGTTGGGTTTTTTACCTGAACGTTAACTTTAGTTTGACTGGAATTTAAATCATAATTATTATGTTTAGGAACAGTCAAATCAGTGTTCAATCTTGTGTACAAAATTCTCTTATACAGGGTGGACATTTTAAAACTGAAGTTAGTCATCAGAGATAAAGCTTTTGTTATGATTCCTATCAAAAACAGGTTAACTGCTTTATGCTTAAATAAAAGGCATGAATGAAAAATGTACTTTTTATCAGTTCATAAACAAAATTACAAAAGTGTTTAAAAACTACATATTATTTGCATTTATAGTGAATACTGAAAGTCGCGAGTTTTTCACGAAAGCATAGGTTATAAAAGAGCCGTCTTTTGATAACTCTTGAAACTATTCTTTATTCAGTAAAAACAAAGTATTAATGATTATAGTCTTGTACTTACAAACAAATTTAACTATGACAAAAAAAAGTTTATGTCATGGTTTTTTATTCTATTTTAAACTTGTTTTAATAAATAACGCGGAGAGGGGGTTAAATCTAACCGATGTTTTTCCATATTAGTATAAAAATTTCCTATACGTAATTAGTTTTGTTCTATTGTATCTTATATTCAGTAGGGAAAATGGTTCCAGAAATGACCAATGTATGGCGCCACCTAAACCTATGCTTTCTTGAAAAACTCGCGAAGTGTCCAAAGTTATTCTCCAAACAGAATCTAACTCCTCTAATCATACTTTCAGAAACATTGGCCATTTTCGGTAGTTATATATTTAATTTCACTTTTAATATTTATTTTCAAATCATCCAATGTTTGAGGACAATTAGTGTATACATGATTTCGTCATCACCATCAACTGATCCATGTTCAAAGATAATGATAATGAAATCATGTTTACAATGGTTTTGCTTGTGTTTCTGTGGAGTATTAGGCCAATTTGGTTAAGCTTTTAAAACTAATTCTCCAGGTAGCGTTTCTTCAGCTAAATGGTGATAACGACCACACGGTACGTTCAACTGTTGTGAACACGATTTTTGTTTTCATTCATTCATATCTTAGATTTATGTTTAATAAAAGTTCAAGTTAGGTCCTTTCTAATATCGAACTTTTCTGATAAAATTTTTTATCAGAAAATATGAGTAAAAGAAGTTTTGGTGTTCAATTGTGTTCGGTTTTAAAATTTCCACCCTGTATACTTAAATAAATAGTATTATCGGGAAAGTAGAAGTTGATCACGATTAATTCTAATATCAACAAATATTGTCAAAATCTGTGATATATTTTATTTTCAATAATTTTTTTAATAAATTTCGGATCTTTTGAGCATTGAGTATTGTTATGCACATTGAACATTAAGTCATGTTTCTTATAGAATTTAAAATTCTCAATTCTTTCGATTTATCTAATTCCCTTTGATCAATAAATCCATATCAAAACAATAGTTATGTTCGACTAAAATGTTATTATTCGCCAACATTTGTGCTATAATAGAATTTACTATTAGTAACTCTTAAATTAATTCATTTCTTATAATTCGAAAAATAAAATATTTTAAGGACTAAATACAGGAAATTGATAATAGTATGATCAATTTCGACACAATCCTATTTTATAGAAAGAGTTTTACTAAAGCAAAATACCTGAAAGAATTCAAGCTTATGTGAACCAAATATTATACAATTTATACGTTAAAAATACAAATTTCTTAAATTCCACTGAAGAGACTAGAATACCCCTTAGATAGAGATAAGAATACTTTTGATAGTGAAATTTCATTCAATCACTTTATTTCATTTTACTATTCACTGAACATATAGGATATTAAGCTAGAGTAAAAATATTTGACAAGTCAGTTTGGTCTAGTGGTCAGTGTGATAGACTTCAATATGAAAGAAATCGGGTTCGCGCTAATCTGATCTTGATTTCTTTTTTGTGTCTATGCCACTTTAATTAGAGAAATTCCATCGAATTTGAATTCAGGTAAATTAGACTTTTTAATTAATAAGTTTTGAAAATAAGATGTAACTTAAACCGAAAACGGTTATTTTTGCTATCTTTTAAAAATAGAAATCAACTTAAACTCATGTAAATAAAGTAATTTTTTACCTCCTCTTACTTGAAGATTATGAATTTAAGGATTACAGAGAAATAATAATAAGATTTGTTCGACCCCTATTAGGTTCAAAGAATTAAAAGATAATACAGTTAAAATGACATCCACTTGGATTCTGTTATTAAATTTGATATTTCTATCGAATATTATGACTAAAAAGCAGTTTATCTAGATATTTTGTTTTATTAAATCATAGACTCATTAACTGATAGCTTTTTGATAACATTTGTGTTCATGATGACTACCCGTAAGATATATGTATAGGAAATGCTCAGAACCATTTTGAGTAACATGATTTGCCGGTGGCTAACCTTCTGACCTTATTTTGTGACATTAATTACACTTTCTGTATATTTCCATTTACTTCTGAATGCTATAGCCAGATCTGTGACATTTTCGGACCTAAAGTACTAGGAAGTCCTAAGACCAAAAATGAAGAAACTACTGAAATTTTTTCAGAACACATTTTGAGATCTATTTGGCTTTTATGATCTCAAAGTTTTCGTTTGTCTGATATTTTGGCGTAAAATATGTACATTCTAAATAAAATTGAATAGGAAGAGGTGCGTTACTTAAAGAAAACTTGAGATTAAACTCTGTGTAAAAGCTTTATAGAATTAAAATTTTGCTGAAAACTTGAAATCTGAAATTTAAGCTAATAAAGGTTGATATGTGAGTAGAATTTCTAAAAGAGAATTCCGCATAAATTTCATTTGCATAAATTTAGAATTTCAATTTTTTGAAAATCAAAACACGGCTCCTCCAGGATATCGATATTCTTTTGATTGTGAAACACCCTCAGAGCCATAGCTTTTTACCCATGTTTCATCGATGGCTCTGATTCTATCTATGAACTCAGGATTAGTGTTTGACATGAATTCCTATTCCTGCAGGAACTCCTGTCCTGTCCTGTTCCTGGTCAGGAATTTACAGGAGTGGGAAAGGCTATCATAACTACAGGACAGGACAGGAATTCCTGTTCGATTCTAAATTCCTGTAAAATTCCTGTAAAATGAAAACTGGACATAAGTTTGACATAAATTCTTCATTACTCGGATATTGGGAACAAAATAGAAGTTCTTATCCCCGACTCTATCGGTTGGCTATTCGTTTTCTGTCTATCCCTGCGACCAACCTTTCAAGCGAAAGGAATTTCAGTGCCGCTGTTCTAATACTCACTGACCATCATTCAAGACTTAGTTCACAGAACGTAAATGAATTGATTTTTATTATATCTAACTGTGATTTGTATTGAATATGCATTCATTGATTGTATTATCATTTGATTTTTTTGAACAAATAATTTTTCAAACACATTGAATGTCAGGAAAACAGGAAAACCGGACAGGAATGAAAATTTAGGGCTCAGGACAGGACAGGACAGGAATCAGTTTCGAGAATGCAGGACAGGACAGGAATTCCCTTTTAGTACTTTGTCGATCACTACTCAGGATCATAGTGATATCTTTCAAGGTATTCTATTGATAAATTCATTCGAAGTTCTTTCTGTTCAGCTTTAAGACAGTATGGTACCCAACGTGATGACACTTCACACACATTTAGCTTCTTTAATGACTATTGAGTACTGTACTTACTGGTCCCTAACGGAAAAGCTAATTCTTCAGTGGTCCAACTTATTTGTTCATCTAAGAGTTTTTCAAGTGAATGCTGATATTCTTCGTTTGTTACAACGGTAAGATCTCCCACTGCGTGGCTCATTTTGCATGATGTGCGCTCTTCATCCCGAAATTGATAGTATAGATTATGTACCTCATCTTACATTTCGACCAGCTATTTTAGCATTTTAGAAATTTCAACGATAGTAGGGCACAGTAGTATATTGCACTTTATAAACGCTCTCTGTTTTCGTTGGTAACACCGGCTCGAAGAGAGTCAATATTTGGGGCAATTACGATATCACTGAGTGAGCAGTAAAATCAAAGTGGTCTACATCGCGAAGCAGCAAACAAGAACATAATAATTTGTAGCAAACATATTTGTTACTTTATTCATTGATAAGATATAAATGTGCAGTTATTTATCTGCCGGCCTAATATTAGTATCGTGACATGAGTCGGGATTATTAGCGCAATAACTCTAATAGGAACACCTATGAATAGATGGCTGTATAACAAGTTCTAAACGTTTTTGATCATATGTTTGACTGATTTTAAAGTGGTTTCATAATATCAAAAGCTCATAACTCTTGAAGCGTTCAACTGATATGCTTAAGACTTACATATCTGGCGTTGCCAACTTTTGTCAGGAACATTCGCTGACAAAATCGAAAAATAAAAAGAAAATCACTAACAAAAACCTCTATTAATTTGTCGGTTTAGACATTATTAAATATATCATGTTGTATTTAGTATTTTAGTTTAAAATCATTTCCATTGCCATAGAGTGTCAGTGGAGATCCCGTCCGCTGACCACTGACCTCATCAAAATTGAGTGTCCAAAACGAAGATTGTCAGCCAAATCGCTGATAGTTAGGAACGGTATATATTTCTGAAAACTGCATGTAAAATCCGTTAAAACGATGTGCATATCATCAATGGACATTGGTGGACTTATTGAAACAGATATACAGATTTCCAGAATACAACCAAACTCAAATTTTGAGTACAATTTTTCTTTAATATTACGCATCGATTAGATGCAGCTATGAATAAAGTTTGAAGTGAATAAGAGAAAAGTCAACTTTTTAATCATAATGTTTGAGATAAAAACAAAAGTAGTATTTGAAATGGTCTCAATAAAGCAAAGTGATTTTATTTATAAAACTTATTTGTCAAATAAGTCTTGTGATCGAACTAGAGAAGAACTTGCTGATAAATTTGGTAAAAATGGATCAACAGGTGCGACTATAATTGACATTAATAGCATTAATAAGCATATGTTGTAGAGAACATTTCTAAACATTATTTTTGTAAACTACATTAGGTCAATAAAAGTTCATTTTGACAGATCAAGTTTACAGTATATGAGTAATTGATATTACTTGCGATTAAAATATCAAATT
The DNA here is from genome assembly GCA_018873245.2 of Archegozetes longisetosus. Taxonomy (NCBI): domain Eukaryota; kingdom Metazoa; phylum Arthropoda; class Arachnida; order Sarcoptiformes; family Trhypochthoniidae; genus Archegozetes; species Archegozetes longisetosus. The sequence goes on along the minus strand of JAEMBT020000009.1, from coordinate 17,152,761 downwards.
GTAAAAGCCTTTAATTGCTTTATCTGAGTTTAGTTTTATCCTGGACGATCTGTACATATCGTTATAAAGGATTTTACATACTGTTATCAGAGATATAAATCTTAAGCACATCGGTTGGACGCTTCAGGAGTCATATGTTTTTGAATTTACGAAAACTACTCATTAAAATACAGTCAAATATATTATCAAAAGTGTTTTGAACTCGAAAATCTGGAGCAGCATCCATGTACCCATACCAAAACTTATGTCACTTTCCAGATATTGGTTTAAGATCATGAATTATAGTTATAAATCCTTGCTTAATTTAAAACACAAATCATTGAAGAATAGAAACTAAATAGATAATATTGAACTTTTGGATAAAATTTGGCGCAAAACAATATTCATTGACGAATTTAGTTTCGAAATTAGGCTTAAAGGTCAGACACAGGTCGGAAAGAATGAGATCACGGAACTCGTGACGGTGAAGAGAATATTTTATTGATACAAAATTCCGGATGGAGTTGCGTCATGTATTGTTCCAGTTTTTAAATTGTTTGCATTGGTCCTATTGTTCGATCAGTTGGTAATTTTAACTTAGAAGGAACTTTCAGATTTGTCTCAAAAATTTAAACATTTAGTGGTCGCCAATTTCAAGATAGTATCATAGAGTGCGTAAACTTAAATTTTATAAAATAATTAGTTAAGACACAACGTTCAATTATAAATCCAATAATCGGAAAATGTTATTAATAAAATATAAATATAAAATCCGGGTGAAAGAAATAACTTTTATCGAAAGAGCATATTTAATTGCGTATTATTAATATCATGAGTTTAAATGTGCTCTTTCGATAGAAGTTATTTCTTTCGTACTGATTTTATATTGATATTTTATTAATAATAATTTCAAATTATTGGATTTATAATTGAAAATTGTATCTTAACTAATTATTTTGTAATATTTAAGTTTATACACTACTTTTGGCAATAATTATTTATTTCAACTACGAAAAACTGTTATAATGCAACTCCCATAAAGAAACTTTAACTTTTGACTTTAAATTATTACAGTTCAAAGAATATATAATTTCATGGTAATTTGGGACATAAAAATTTGAACATTTCTTTTTAAAAACGATACTTTGTTTATAAAAATATATAATTTAGTTTTGGAGTTAACTCCTCAAACATTGAATATGAATTAACAAACATACTTTATGTATCAAAATTAAAGCAAACATTTTTAAAAAATTGCTTATTAAATATTTTAAAACTCTCATTAAATTAACGTAAAAATTGAATTTTTTTAAATAGTTAAAAAAAACTTTTGTAGTAAATATTTGCTATAAAGTATGCTATAAGGGGTAAAACGTTTAAGGAGCAAGTCTCTCCCAGAAAATGCTAAAATTTGATCTAATTTATTTAGTATAATAAAATTATTGCTCAGCATTCTTTATAGTGGTTAAATTTCAAATTATGATATTATCTTTAAATTAGCAACCACTAAAACTCAATGGAGTTCGCCCAAAATAGCCTAAGCGCCCCCCCTAATGAAACATATCAGATATTATACAGTACCAAGATCTACTTCAGAAATAAAAAGAATTTTATCAATCGATGAGTCTGTTTAAGAGTTATAGCCTAAAAACAAGTAGATTTCGATAGGACGGGAATGGACTAGCAGTGCGACCGGAGCCACCTCTCTGCGGTGGCGGCGGGCAACAGGCTTCATAAGAGGGCTAGCTAAGTGCTCCGGGTCGCGTTATGCCGATATGGCATCCGCTAGCGGCAGGGGGGTCTCGGGTGGTACTCCCAAAACAAATGCGCATGATGCGACGCTAATCTCTAGAAAAGAGGAGGAAATCGCTTCCGGTGCAGACAAGGCCGATCTCTTAGCCTTTGTTTAAGCTTCTCGGCAAAGCGAGGTAGGTTTGATCCCGGTGTTCGAAAAATAGGTCCCGGTGATTTTACTTGCGACATAGTGCGATTTTATAATAACTCATACATTTTACACTTTTATACATATGCTTTTATAATGTACCCTCAATTGTGATATATTTTTTAATGAAATTCTTAAGTATTTTCACTAGTGATATTTTATCGGTTTTTAGCCTGTAACTTTCTAAGCGATTCGCCGATCTAAAAAATTTTTTCGATTAATTGAATGTCCTGTACTAAGCTACAACTTCCGTGGGTCGCCGTTAGGGAGTGTCGATAGGCCAGAGTCTATGGGCTTTGGGCGAACTCCTTTGTGAGATAGATCCGAAAGTTCCCTTCTCAGTAATCATCCCGTCTCACTTAATGACTTATGTAACTCTCAATATAAAGTCTAAGATTCTTCTCATTCATAACGCAGTAATCATTAGAAAAGATATTTTCTCTGTCAAACGAATGTAAACTATTAATTAATAATCGCTTGTATAATTTTAATAAATACGAGCATTCCAATGATCTTCAAATTTTCAATTTTGAATTGGACACTTAAATTAAGTATTCTATTTAAAAAGTGTTAAACTTCCCATTACAGAACTTCAGAGCTCAAAATAAAATGTTTTCTAGCTATCTTCTATCGTTCTCTAGAATTAATGTGTCACACTGAAAATTAGATGTACTAAATTTTTCTATTCACACTTTATATTTATAAGTCTATGTTATCGTTAAATAGATTTTATTATAGAGATCATGCTCATAAATAGCATACATTTTAATGTTCCGAGATTATATGACCATTTACAATGAACTTCACATTTAAATACTATAGAAACAGCCTTTAACTTGAACAAGTTGATATAAAAATCTTTATTAGTATAATGAACTTTAGTAGTTTTATATAAAACGGGTTAGTACTAAACACATGCTTTTAGCCTTAGAACTTTAAAAGATCGATCAGAACATATAAGGCAATAGATAGTCTAACATGTATCTCATATTATTATTTCATGGTTATAGGTACATATTTATCTACAATAGATGACAAAATTGAATAATAGACCTGGTTCGCTCTACACGTTTGTTCATCTATTAGCACACATAATGAAAAATTTCATCATTCAACTTTTCGAAGCTAAATTACATTAGGTTGTAAACAAAGTTTTGTCGTTTTTTTAAACGAAATTTGTGAAAAATGAAAGAATTTTGTTTACAACCTAATAATAAAACATTTTTTGCTTCTTTATATTCAATTATAATTAATTGTGTTTAATATCTGTAGAAGCTTTATTCATCAATAATAAAAAGGTGATATAAAACTTTCTCAAAATTAATTAGCGTTTCAACACAACTCATCTTTTAATGTTTGATGAGTAAAATAATAGGCGTTATAAGCGTTATAATTGTATCAGATAATTAAAGAATAAAACAAATAATTGATCACTCATCACAATAAATTAAATAAATTCACTGTAAAATAAAAACTTTTCAATATAAAATGACACATATTAATACTTATTCACAAGTATGTTCCTCCAAATTTTATTCAGAAATTGCATTGCTTTCAAAAATTGTTAATTAAAATGTCAAGTTTTGTTTTCTTTCAAAGGGTAGGATTTTTCCGAAAATAAAATTTGAATGAATGTTGTGTAATGTAGCCTTATGAAAATCTGAGAATAATAGTCAAAAACTTGCTCAAAATACATTGAATCTTTCTGAAAAACAAGATTGGTCACTTATTGTGAGTTAAATAAAATAGAGATTATTTGCACATCAATTTTCAAAATTGCTTCAGTAGACAACTTTTTATCTTGAGCTTTAAAGTTATTACATACTTCTTCACTTAGTGATAGTAACTTTTAAACATATTAAATTGAATATTCTTGGCATCAGCTTCGAGAATAAAGATTTAGTTAACTTGGTTGGACTGTGACTTTATTTCCTATAGTATTCAGGTATTCTATTGTATTGAAAATTGTTAATAAAACTGATTTTACTAATATTGAAACAGCTTCAAAAATGACTTCATCTTCACATTAAATTACTTTTTATTTCAATCTTTTTTTCAGAATAAATAACCCTAAATTACATACAATAAAATCTGAATGTAAATTTTCGCACAAATTTAATATCGTTCCTATGTTTAACTCTCAGATGTTAGTGAAAATAAACATGAATTTCGTCCGATGTGAATTCAAATATAGTGATTTTTTATCAATTACAATTGAATACTGATATGCTAATCAAGTTTCGGAAATAGCATGAAATAGGCCCGGTCGAGAATTACAAAATTAATGATAAGGTATATAGTGAATGATGTAAAGTGTCTATGGTTAAAGTTTCAAGGATCGAAAATTAAAGGTTAAAAGTTATAAACAAATTCCTTTTAAATTTTCAATTGATAATTGTGAGAAAATTTTAAGATTTTGAATTAATTTTAGTTAAACTTAACACAACCCAACCCAATCCAACCTAACCCAACCTAGCCTAACCTAACCTAACTTTGCAACCGTAGGTTTCCGATCCAGGAAACTTTATCTATAGACACTATACATCACCCACTATATACCCATATCATTTAAATTATAATTCTCGACCGGGCCTATTTCATACTATAGCCCAAGTTTCTTGCAGTCCAGTCATATTATTCTAGAACTTTATTTAATTGACAAACTTTCAAAAGTCTAACACAGTTCAACATTAAATTCAGTTCTTATCAGACATCAATTGTATGTATGCGGAGTTTTATTGGACAATTGTTCGACTTGTATTTTGTTATAAACCTTCTTAACCCCTTTTGAAAATAAAATTGTTAATCAAAAGTGTCAATGTTGTTTGCAACCCGTTGTCAATATGTTCATCATATCAGCTTTTCTCTCTCTCTCTTATATATATATATATATATATATATATATATGAAATATATGAAATTTTCATATATATGAAAAAACAATAATATGCGAGCTCAAAGCTTTAATTTCTAAACAAAATGAATTGACCCGCTTTTAAAGTCTTCTTTGGAAAGGCATCAGTTTTAACATTCGATACAAATGCATATTTCATATGATAAAAATCGCTAACTTGAAAAATCTTTCAGATAATCTACAGATCCGAACTGCTCGAGCGTTCGGTGTCACTAGCGTCAAGTTTTAATATGCAATTTTTCATATTAGAAATATATAATATAAACAGACTGACCACCTCGATTGCGTGAGAAGTAGCTAGTCTGAATATAAACGGGTTATTTTAAAAATAAAAACACGTTAATTTTTACAAAAGAAATTATGATACATTTTGTTCTGAAGTATTTAGACATAGTTTGTGTTTAGATAATTAAGACAATAAGTTCATCTAAAGTATGTTTGAATGGTTATCAGTGATTGAGTATCATATTTATCATATGTATATGCAGATAAAATCGTAACCCAAACAAGATGAACATGTATTGTGTGAACTTTACTAACTTGATGCTCAGTAAATGCTCGGCACTCGAATGCCTCGTAAAAGTGAGCACCGAGCTTCCATTTCCACCGAGTGTTAGTGTGAGTGTTGAGCGTATGCATCATTGGGTCAGAAAAACTGCCGATTGCTCCCAAAAGAAAATTATTATAGATAAAGGAAAATAATTTTCGGATTTTACGTTAAAAAACGTTTGATAGAGTTTCATCATGTTTTACAATTACATTCCGATATTTGATTAATTGAAATTTCGCGTGGTGCTGGTTTAAATGATTCTATGAAACAAACGGTTAGAGACATATAAATTTCGGTCACATGTTCGGATTTGATCAAAATAGAATTTAATCCCGATTAACTAATAGACCGATTTGAGAAATCAATCAAATTGTCTAGGTTATAGTCCGGTTTAAGGCTTGTGGGATGTTTGGGTATAAGTAAATGATGCGGTTACGATCATAGTTTTCTTAATATTTAAAGTTTTAGAAAATCGAAATTTCGAAATATCTAAGTTGAAAATTGTTTGTTTGATCTAGAAATTGTCTCGTCGCGATGTGCCAATTTCTTGACATCCCACTTGTTTGCTGTAGTAATATGTTTCTTCATTTAATTTATTCAAAGGCTGTCTACAGGATCTTGCTTCATTCTTTTAGCAGATACGCTGATACAGGGATATTTGTATAAAAGATTATATGGCTTTTTCAGTTAATTAAGAGTTTCAAAAGAGAAGTTCAATCACTAGTCATTTATGCGCATTTTCACTCGAAATAAAACACTGCAACCCTTATTAAAGAGAGGAGTCATTTTTAAAAATCGAATCGATACATATATATTTCTCAAATGTTTGAAAAATCGTTGACATTCGTTAATTTTCATGTATCTGACTGTTATTTGAATATATTGCTTAATGACCATTAAATTTGAATTTTTATTAATCACTAAGATCTAAACGTAATCGTTTCTTTTTAAAGTTTTGAGTTTATAGTATGTGAATTATGGCCATCTATACTGTGTATCGAAAAGTATGATTTTTCTTATTCGATTGAAAAATTTTGAAACTGAATCAGACTATTTACTCGACTAATTGTCGAAAATCTTAGACAATTCAATGTTTAGAACTTTAATCACAATAATTATATTTTTCTGATTAAAGAACTTCATTTAATGAAAATGTGAATTATACTTTTAGTTTGTTCGATTTTACGAAATTTAGAAAACTATTTAATAAATTCAAAAATTTTATAGGAATTTACCTGCGATACCTTCAAATAGTTATCAGTTTTATCAAAGTTGACATTTGTTATTAATTTATATTTACTTACATTCATATTTAGTAATTCATCATATCTTTGGTCGAGTTAAGAATAAAGTCGATGCCATAAATTATTTATGAAATTTCTTTACTTAATTTGGTGTATCATTTGTTTAAAGAAGCTTGAGAATAAAAGTAATAAGGACTCAAAATAGCTTTCTGATTCAACATATAATTTTAATGTTATTCTACGAACCAATTCGGTCAGTCATATAAAGATAGAATCAGGTATGGAAATGGTTATATTATTATTTTGGATCTAAAAGAAGAGAAGTAAGGGAGAGAGAGAGAGAGAGAAAGAAAGAACTTTTAAAGAATTGTTTTTGTAAAGAAATTTCAAGAAATTTGTTTTGAGAGAGATTCCGAGAGAGTCAAAGACATACCAATATATATACCAATATTATTGGTAACGCTTTTAGTTCGAGCATTGATGGGCAGTCTATGAGCTTTAATGGCAAGGCTCTTCGTGTGAAAAAGCAGTAACAAGCTTTCAATAAGATCTATGACTCATTCTCAGCATGTTTGAAAATTAGTTTAAAGTATTCTTCTCACGAATCGTGACATTACAAAAGATTAAATGTCTTTATATGTTTAATGATGACCCTTACATTATACTCAAAAAACAATGATTTATCTCTTAATTTATTTATTATAAAATCTATTCCTCATTCTATTAAAGCTCGAGAACTGCTTAAGTTTCAAGCAGTTACTCAATGCTATAATATTTTTTTAGTTATTATCAATGCATTTACTTCATAGAAATTATAATATCTCTCAATTATGACGTTGAATTAATTGATTTTATTACAACATTAGATAAAGACAAACTTGAAAATCAATATGGATTAATTGTTACAGTATCTCTATCACATGACAAAACAAATTGAACTTTCGGACAGGATTTACTGGGTTTTACGCGAAACGTCAAATTAAATAACTTTTCTACATCTATACCACCAGTTACCGGTTAGGCATTTTGTGCAGATTTTACATGAACTCTAACGATTATTCAATTCATTCACACATGTTATTAGAGGAGCTAATAGTCTCATGATCATAACAAATAGAATATTATAATTTTACTTAAAATTAATTAAAATATTAGAAATTGTTTTAAATACATGAATTGATTATCCGACAAATTTCTTCGCAATCCTGTCCAAAGTTACTTTATTTATGAATCTAACTATCATATGATTGCGGTCGCCAGATTACCTTTAACTAAATCCGGCAGGGAAATTCTTGGAGATCAGGTAAAGCGGCTAAAATGGAAAATCTTTCAAAATTGCAGGATATACTAATCTACCAAGATTTAGCTTTTATATGAATTTATTTCAAAAATTCTGACAAAATTTTAATAAAATTAGAAGACTTATAGTATTTAAATTTTAGTTAATAGTTTTTACTAGAAAAAAATTGATTGTCTTAAACATCATCTTCTCAGACTCTGCCTAAAATCTGGAAGAACTCATTTTTACATTGGTATTGATTAAAAACAGTCTAGCATTCGCTTCCGGTACAAATGAAGGTACCGGAATGCTCTTTTCCAGAACGTCTGGCTACTTTAGACTGAAGTTCTACACTTATAATCAAATAAATACTGGTGAGAGAAAAAACAAAAAGAGACGTCTGAATACTGAATAAAATATAATGTAATAGAAAATCCATAAAGTCCGGGCTCAATATATAAAGACTTGTGCAGATTTACATTATATATGATTAGGGACTGAATCAAATGCCTCAGATTCATGTTTCCTCTTGATTTAATCAGTACTGGTAATGCATTTATAAAATATTCACTCAGTACTGTTGATGCGAAATAACATCGTTATTAGAGTTAAAGTAATGTTGACTTGTTTGGTAACGAGATTTACAAATCATGATCTTTATTTGAATCAGGTAATTTCAGAATTTATTACATCCTACTAGTTAGATTGCCAGATCTTATGGAATATAAATCAACTTCACGTCTCAGTTAAGGATTCAATAAAATACAGGAATCTCAAAGTATATCATTTTCAAGAGTAAAACACGTTTTATTTTTAGTTTTTGTAAATTTTTATTCCAAATTTTGTTGAACAATTGATTTTTAAATGACAGTAATATCTTCAAACATGAATTATGTCCTTCACTTTCATCTAATTTAATGATTCTCTTAAATTCATAATCTCTTAAGATTTATAAGTCTTTATAGTTTCATTTTATGTAATAACAAATGAAGTAATGCTATCTCTTGAATTGAACCAAAAACATGCTTTCTTTGAGTCTACAAATAAATAAATCAATAGTCATTTGTGAAATAGGATAAAAGCTAAATTATTAATAATAAATGCTGTATAAAAGTTTCTAAATTCAAAGTTTACTCGTTTTTCGACTTATATAAAATCAATAATAAATACAATAATTGATGGTTAATAGAGTGAACGGAGCAAATTCATAGATTCGAAGATCAAATCTTTGTTATCATGATCAAAACGACAAAATTACTTTTAATGTTTCGAAAAATCTGCCTAGGTTCTCATTCGATATCTTTTTGTCAAGGATCGAGACAGACTCAATATGCAACCGTACCTAGTGGTAATAGCCTGTTACGCAAGAGTTTAAAATTTTATTTGAAGAAATGAAGAAAATACAGCTTTAAAACAACTCTACCAGTAACATGCAGTATATTTTGGAATCCGATAATTTTAAAGTGTTCTAAATTTTTATACAGTAAATCTTCAAGGAATATAAATCCCTTATCTATTAGGCCACAGATAACTTGAACTCTGTTGAAGTCTCAGAGAAAATAATATTCTTAGTTTTAGAAACTTCATTTCCATCTTTTATTAGTTTTACTCCACATAAGAAATACTAAACATATTTTGATAGCTAAATACTTTCTGAAAATCTGTCATCAAAGTAAAAAATTTATATCAGACGAGTTTGTTTGTATTAAACTTGTTAAAATTGCTAAACTATTATAGCCAAATGCCAAACAAATCTTTTAAACTATTAAAATTGTTTTTCTCATGAATTAGTTGAAGACCTCATTAATAGTAATGAACTAAAATTCAAATTTAAGTTTTGTCTTTCAGATATGTTCTGTCTAATTGAAACAACGTTTGTCATATCATTTGCACAATATTAATAAACTCTCAGAAACAATTGAATCTATAAATGAATTTTTAATTAGAAACAAATAAATTTGAGTACGTACTACTAAATTGATAATAGATTATCGAAACTTTATATAATAGAAAATAATCTTTTGCGACTATTAGATTAATACTTATCTCCGATATACAAACTTTTAACTTTTTTCAATGACTTATTATTGGTTAATTCAATCAAAGAAGAATGATCTCTTTGTTAAATATTTAAAACGTTATTTATTTAATGTTTATTTTGGTTGAAAGTTTTATTAAGTTTTTTACATTTACCCTACGATAGAGCATGCGCTTATCTATTATGAGGAAAGTTTACTTTTATGTTAAAAATACTTTGCATATCTTTCGTAATCCTATTATTCATATGAAGAAACTAAATCATGTATAACATAACATAAAATTAATTTATATTTTCTGATGAAAATATTCAAAACAAATTTTGTGAAAATTTTAATTAACGGATACAAAAAATTCGATACTTCAATATTTTATTTTAAGGAATAAAAATTTAATAAAAAAGATGATCAAAATTTTCACGAAATAACAAAAAATTGTATTTTTACAGACAAATTTAAGAAATTGTGAGATATTACACAATATTTACTGCATCTTACCTACAAAATAAGAAAGTAAACTTATTTGTTTTAAGCGGATTTTGAAATCTTTTAAATTAAGATTTTAATTCGAATGAAGAAAGGAAAGTCATGCTAGTTTTACTTCAAAATGGTAAATAGCGATAGTTTTAAAGTAGAGATGAAAATTGAGACTAAGACTAAGATTATACCTTAGTCTTAGCCTCAGACTAAAACCCTTAGTCTTAGTTTAGTCTCTTAGTCTGCATTCAATAATACGAAGTCAAGGGGTTAGTCTCTGAGTAGCCCTTTGGAAGACCTTCAAAGTTTAAATGGCTTATATAAGTCTAAAAAACTTAAATCTTTAGGGATGAAATTTAACCATTGTAATCAACTTATTCCAAAAGCTTATAACTACACTTTTTATCATAATCAACATTTTTTTTGTAAACGACTTTTGTCAAATATGGGAAAAATTTTCCTTCTAAATAAACAGAATTTGACGCAATTCTGTAGAATTCAGTAAACCTTTAAAATAAAAATTACTTTAATTCAAAGGTGAAAAGATAATTTTAAAATTGTTTAAAGGTTTTATTGAAGATTTTGAGTATAAAGTTGTTGCAAATGCTTTGGAAATAAAGACGGAAGTAAAGACATGGAACCCCTTCAAATATTTAGTTAATACTTATTTATTGTTTCGTAATTCTATCTCAATTTTGGTTTAAGAACTGAACATTACAATTGACTATATAATAGTACTTAAGATTATTCTCGGTAAACAACAACCACTATCACAAACAATATTTTTATATTTGGAAGAACTTTCAACTTCACAACTAGTTACTGGTGCAAATTTGAACGATATTATTTCTTCAGCAGATAAATCGAGATTGTATTGAACTTCGTATCCATTTATACTGTCACAAATTGCATTAATTTTGGCAAGTCCAGTGTTTTTATTCAAAACATTTGAATTTATTTAAAATATAACCGAGGATTTCTGTAAGATTTCTCTAACTAAGAGTAGAATTTGAAGAAATACTTACTGTATATGTGAAATATTTAATAACCCCTGAGATATGTATTTATAAAATTTACTAAATGAGTCCTTATATCTAATATTGGCCTAAAAAGTAAAGAGTAAATATGAGCTGTATATGTAAAATGCAATGCCTTAGTGATAATATCAAGAAGAGTATTTTGAGAGGCAAACATTTTTGCTTGACGAAATGCTTATTTGTAATATGGAAATTTATTATGGAGACTAAGGACTAGTCGGACTAAATTAAGGTTTAGTCTTTAGTTTTAGTCTTCAGGCTAAAGACTAAAGGAATGCTTAGTCTTAGCCTCAGACTAAGACTAAACGGACTAAAATTTTCATCTCTATTTTAAATTAATAAAAACTTTCAAATATTTGAGTCAAGATTTGATTGTTATTGATCTAGAAAAAAATGAGTTTTGAGGTAACATTACAGTACTTCTATCCTTCTGTGAATATTTATAATGAAGTTTTCTGGATAATTTCGTTGCAATCCTTAGCTAATAAACAGTGGGGTAATCAAAATCTAAAGAATAATTTCAATAATATAAGAATATACGTTGGGGAGCAGTTCCCTGCTAGGATTTCACATTTGATTTTGATTGAATCAATTTGAATATTCTTTTAGTAAAATAATTTTGAGTTGCAATAAAATTTTTATCATTTGAGAGTTGATACTATTAAGAGTATCATTACAGAGGTTATGATGCTTAGAATCTAATATATGCGTGAAATATTTAATGCAGGCAAAACAGAAAGTTTGCATTAAGTTCGAAGAATAGAAGTTCTTTGCATGAAAATAGTGCTGTTTCAGAAAGATGTTAAGAATTTCTCAGAATTTTAATAAAGATCCATCACTTTGAAAGAAACAATAATTTAGTTTTATGAAAGCCAAAACAGAATCAATAACTAGAGAAAAAAGTTTCATTAGCCTATATAAAGTTTTCTGATGGACTTTCAAGTAATAATAAATTTATATTATTGACTTATTAAAGATAGAAGAAATACTTGATGAAACGTGATTAAATCATTTGATTATTTGTTTGTTATTATTTAGATATCTGACAAAACCAATCGACTATTATTCGAGTATTCTCTGACGAAAATTAATAAATACTCAATGCTTTCATAAATAAATCAAATGATAATCAAAATTTGATGCGCTTTAGTTTTATGAACTACTATTTTTAACAATTGCTGAACTAATAATAATAATAAGACATTAAATTAAGTCTATCGTAAATTGCTTTGTTTATTACATTTTTGTTTGTTATTTGATACTTCATCTCTTCTTTCAACTTAGATAATCGTAAGGAATAATATTACACGCCGATCTAAGCTCAAGCCAAGTTCAAGCTCAATCTCAAAGCCGCTGAGCTTTGGAACTTCTAACTTAAGTTAGTAGTAAATTTCATATACAAATATTATTATAACTCAATTTTATATACTATGTATTCTCGTAACTAGTGTTCCAAGTGAACAAATGTCTGCAAAAGCAGGCGTTATAATAACTAAAAGAATTGATTGTCTGAAAAGACAATTAGATCATTTAATGTATTTAGAGTCAATGAAAAAAATGGAATATGAAATCATTGTATTTAAATTTCTTAACAATTCTTTAATGTTCTAGTTTAGTGTTTGTATTATAAGTAAAAAATTTATTCAATTCTACGCGTTGTTTGTATTTTTAACAATTTTAACAATTAAGCTCAAGATTAAAATTTAGCTCGAGTTTAAAGCATAAGCCCAGTTAAAAGTTCAAGCTCAGGCTAACAGAGTTTATATGTAAGTTATTATTAGTAAGGAAGACATATATGGATCCATCAGCCGTAATAATTAAATGAGTGTTTACATTAAGGGAATATGTGAACGCTAATGCGTTATTGGGATAAGCTGCTACAAATCTCCGGTCTAATTTTAAACTGAACAATTAATTGTTTGACGATTATATTTTTGAATGAAACCAAATACAATATTAGAAGTATTGATCATCAGAAATATGATGATAAGTTCGAAGAATCGATTCCCAATAAAAATTTCGAAGATTAGGTTGGCTCGTGTTCATTCAGTCAGCACTCAATTATTACAGTCGATGGATCTCACATAAGCAGGCTGACCACCTCAGTTCAAGCCACTCGCGTGAGATTTTAATGCAAAGAAGGGGGGAGTAAGCAATTTTTTCAGTGAAATTTCAGATATCAATCAATCTTACACTTAAGTTACACAGAAACTTTTACTACGGAGAATTACATCAATAATTAACGAATAATTAACTGTGTTCAAAAGTGTATTTTTTATTAGATTTCGCAGCTTTTAATGTCGCTTATTCTTCGAAACTTAATCAGCAAACCCAATGTGACATTTGAAAGTTATACTTTATGCATATTTCTGCTCTGACCAAATCAATACTCATCTGATATCTCTCATCATTCCATAATTTCTTCATTTGAGCACAATTCGTACAGAGCTGAAATAATACATTTTGAACTTTTTAAATTGACTTATAATTAGTTTTGTTTGAATTTGTCTTTTCCTTATTTGAGATATTTTGCTTGTAATTACAACCTTATATCTATTAAACTTTTACGTATATATTTTTAAAGTAAAGATTCATATTCAATAACTGTTGACAGCCTTAAAAATATCATAAAAGTATTTTTTACAGTTTATCGCTTAGTATTTTAAATGTTTTCATATCATTCTACGATAAAAGTCGAAATTATTCGTTTTGAGATTGGTTTCTAATATATACTTTAAAATTTCAATAAATTTTCTAAATGCATGAGACTCTCGCCTCACGCAAGTAATCGATGCGTGAGAGGTGATTAGCCTGCATATAAGCTATAACTAGGAAAATGAATTCCATGCAAATACTAATATAATAATTATATGAGAATTATTCTCATCTTCAAATTATATGTAGGTGTGAAAATTCACGCAAATCATGGAATAAGCTTTTGAATAAGTTAACCTTCAATTTGCATATAAATGCGTTTTAGCTAAAGTAGAAAATGTATGCATACTTCTTTATTTTCTGCTATATTTTCATCTTTAGGCCTGAAGCGCCTGAAGCGCCTGAAGCAGTCTTTTGATTTTACTTTCTGCCTGAGCAAATTTCTCTAATTTTTAAGGGTTAGAAATAAAGGCTTTCATGATGAAAATGCTATTTAAAACAATATAGTTACAAAGAATTTTTTGAATTCTACTACTGAAAAATTCTGGAGATTTTCTCAAATCTTATGAGTTAATGGGAGCTTAGTAACTTATTTTAATACGTTAAAGATGTATAAACGCAAAAATTTTGTTGCGCATTGCACCTTCGCTCTATCGATATAGCAATTTAAAACTATATCAATAGGTTGTATAGTAAGTTACATGTAATTTGAGAGTGAATGTCACTTTACCTACTTTTCACATCTCTAGTTATAACTTATAGTAATAAACAATGTACCTGCTTTTATGTCCATATTTGCTCAAATATGGTTAAGATGAATACAATTCTTTGTTCTAAAATTGACAAAATAAGAATTCTTAAAGGATAAAGCTGAAATGCAATTTATAGAACTTGATTCTCAAATTAGAGTTTAGGGTTTAAAAAATATCCGTATACTAAATTTTGCTTAATGAGAGCATTCTATCATATCGTCGCCGAGTACAATAAGGTTCTAATTAGTTTTTTTGACAAAATGAGTTATTAAAAAATTCATATACCTTGTCATAGTCTTAGCGCTGGTATTTATTCAAATTTATAAATTTATGTCCAGTTCGGTCGTAATCGCCGAATTAGTCGAATTAGATGGGCAAAATATTTGTAAAGCAGGCGTTTTCACAATCTTTCAGGTTATTAAAACTAAATCTCACGGAGATCCGATGAAGAGAATAATATTCTGTTGATATTTCATATTTTCAAAATTGATTTAGTGACTTCGGTTTCTTCTATATCAGTAAATTCGATTCTTTAATAAACTGTTGTTAAATGCGTCATTTCTTTATAAAAATCTACTTTTCAGTCATCCAAATAATTTCTTAATGAAGTATCTGAAGATTTGAGACATGAAAATTTTCAAGTCGAATTTCGACTTAAAGAACTCTTTTGACCGAATTACGTCGAAACATTCTTAAAATGTTCGAAATTGATTTCCTACTTTCCTTTAAAAATTTCTTAGATAAAGATTTGTTTCGATTGAGTTATTTATGGATTTTCGATCATTAAGAACCTGATGGCATTCAGTTTCGGATTTCATTTCACTGCAATAAGACTCTAAATGCAAAAATCAGTTCTGAGTTACCATGATAGAAACAGAGTAGGACACAAATGAACAGTGGAATATGAGCGCCACGCATACATTGCTTAACAAATTCTAGAAAATTATTCTTCAACTCATTGTTAGTGTATAGTAACATCGAACTTCAAAGTGGGTTTCTCGTTAATATACTTTTTGCATTTAGAACCTTATAGTATTCAAGCGCCGATATAGATCCGGGGAAAGTTGTGCTTTAGGCCCCTCCATAGGCACTATATTTGAAATAAGTATAACTTCCCTTACCTAATGGTCAGCTGAATATAGTTAACACATATAAATGACGACTTGTTTATAGTAATAACTTTCAGTAAACAAAAGCACTTTACACTTAACACTGAATTGAATAAAATGCCTTTATCTCGAAATGATTACAATAATATCGATTTTAAAACACTTGTGAGAAACTCACTGAGATTATTAAAAATGAAGAAGATGCAATATCATTCGCCATTTATACGGACCTCATAAATACATCGGCGGGATATTGTGCATGTGGGGGGGGGGGGGGGAGGTGTCACTTATAAAGAAGAAAAACAAAGAGATTGTCTACATTTTTAGATGCAAGGCATATAAAAAGAAACACTCCTTCTTAAGAATACATTCTTTGAAAACTGCAAAAAATAAGAGATGTTTTTCAGAATTATATATATGTACTGTTCCTATTATAAGGTTACCCAAATAATGCATGAATTGGGGTTTAAAAATGGTCATAGCGTTACTAATTAGAAGACTTACTTGCGTGACATATGTGCACTGATTACTTTGACTAATAATGACATGATAGGGGGCCCTCAAACTACGGTTGAAGTTGACAAGTCGATATTTAAACGAAAATATCTTCGAAGACAACTATTAAATGCACAATTGAAAGGCAAATGGGTATTTGGAGGAATTTGCAGGGGGAAAAACAAATATTTATGACTTTAGTTAAGTCGAGAGATGTTAAAACCCTGTTGGACGTTATTAACGAGTGTATTGAAAAGATACTACAATAGTATCTGATTTATGGTGGGCTACAATCATGTACAATTTAATGGCTATACACATAAAACAATTAATCATTCCTTAATATTCGTTGATCCAAATGACCCACATATTCATACACAAACAATTGAGAGTCTTTGGAAATCATTAAAATCCCATATTCCAAAGCAAACCAATGGTGACGTGAAAGAATTATATATAGAAGAATTTTTTTTCCGCAAAATGTATCATTGGAATGACAAAACTCCCGGGGAAAGAATGGAACTAATGGTTGAAAAGATTATTCAAATTTATCCAGGCGCTTTTATTTAATTTTGATGTATTTTTAATTAACTTTTCAATAAAAATTACTGTTTACATATACAACTAGGCTTTAGTGTATTTCCTATAGGCTAGAGTTCCAATAAGGGAAGTTACACTTATTGCAAATGTAGTGCCTATGGAGGGGCTCAAAGCACAATGTTCCCTAGATCAGTATTACAGTGGCGTTACTCCATAGATATGTGTGGAACAATTATAAACACAGCCCTGGTATTATTTAGACAAGTGTTAGATGTACACTGAGCCAAACTCTGTTAATTATATTATACCTAAATGTTAGCTGAGTATTCAAACACTAAATTATTTAATATTAAATAATTAAATAATTATCAAAACACCTTCGATTAGTATCAAATCATAATTTAATTTTCAATCAGAAATTTAATCTGCAAAATGTGAAAGACATTCGGTCTAAAATACATAAAATTACAGATTAAAAATTTAGAATAAACGATAATCAATTTCGCAAAACTTGTATTTGTTTAGGTTTATACAAATACTGATTTCGTATTAAACGCTCACATTTTAGCAACCAGATAATTATTCCCTTAATATTAAAAAGAATTCAACAAATAATACCAGGGTCACCTTGTAAATACTATTGTAAATAATTGCTTTACATATATTATGTGCCATGCATGAAACAATTGCCTGAAAAAATAAAATACATCGTTAGTCTTTATTCAAAAATTAATCTTTTGGAAGGCTTTCAAAATCTAAAAGGCTTATAGAAAAGCTTAGATCTTTAGGAGTGACATTTAGTCATTATAATCAACTTATAACAAACGCTTATCTCCAAACTTTTCGTTATAATCAACCTTGTTCTGTAATATAATGATCTTTTTAAACAAAAGAAAAATAATTTTCTTCTAAGCGACATAAATGAAATTAATTAATATTTAAGAGTGAAATGTGCTAGAGGAAAGAATATGATAATATTAAGAAAGACGCTTTGAAAGGCAAGCAGCATTTTACACATAAGTTCATGAGAAATAACTCCTTCGGGATAATAAACTCTTATTTTTAATTGCTTTGTGAGATAAGTGCTAAAAATGAATTTTTGTAAAGATTTCTGTTTTTAATAAATTTTTAAATTTTTTCACAAAAAGAAAGTTTATGCAAGGTATAAACGACCTATATTTTTCATTCAACTTTTTTGAAAGACGGGATTTATCAATGTATCATTAGCTCAAAAATATTTTGTGACCATATTACCAATGATTTTGTTATTTGTCTGGGGAAAAGAAGTCCATTAGTCGAGCTCTTTATGGATCTTCATCGATTACAAAGGTTACTCTTCGACTAACGTTTAGAACGTACTTTCGTGAATAGCACTGAAAGGTTGCATTGAGCGACTGCATCATAGTTTTTAAAACATTCATGGTCGTAATGTCTAGCACTTTGATTATCAACTCAAAAATTAACCAATAACTTGTATTTTATTAAATCTTTTCTGTTGGCTGGACTTCTTGGTAGTTAAGATCTTTGAAAATTAGTCATTTTTGAATGAGTAAATAGTATAGTGGTATTGCAGTACAGTATTTCTGTGAAATTAATACAAATTTTATGAACCATTTTTCGTTTTGACATTTACAAAGAACTATTTGAAAGAAAATTTCATATATAGAGAGAGGTGCGCAAAAATGGCGCTTAATTTCGTGCTTAATAAAACTTTTAACTTTTGCTTCAAAAATCATTGTTAATTACAAAACGTAACTTATTTCTTTGGCAGTACATTCACATGTTTTTGTTATTATTAGACACTTCGTTTTAGTAATGAATACATTAAATCAAAACACTGAAAGGCTATTGATTGGCAATTTCTATGTAAAACACAAGCATAAAGGGAGAGCGTTTACTATCAATCAACAGAATGTACAGTTAAGGCCGTAGGAGCATGAAAATCAACTGATTACTAATTTTTTGATAAATCTTAGAATTTTGATAACCTAAGTTGAAAAATAGAAACTAGAAACGACAAACTTTGAAAGATCTTTAAATCATTGATAAGCGAAGCATGCTTTATATTACAAACAGATTATTAGTAGACATTTTCAGCAACAGTCAGTAGAACATATATTTTGCGTTAATATTTAAAATGGATTTTTTAAATAACAATCACTGGAGAAGAGGACAACCTATCCGAGAGAAATTTAATAGTATATTTTTTTTGGAGCTCGTTCGCTTATCTCGTGTTAAAGCGTTTGAAATATCCTGCGGTTTAAAGCCAGCTCCAAGAAAATATACTATTAAATTTCTCTCGGATTTAGTGACAGGTTGCCTCTTCTCCAGTGATTGTTATTTAAAAAATCCATTTTAAATATTAACGCAAAATATATGTTCTACTGACTGTTGCTGAAAATGTCTACTAATAATCTGTTTGTAATATAATGCATTCTTCGCTTATCAATGATTTAAAGATCTTTCAAAGTTTGTCATTTCTATTTTTCAACTTAGGTTATCAAAATTTTAAGTTTTATCAAAAAATTAATAATCAGTTGATTTTCATGCTCCTACGGCCTTAACTGTACTATCGACCAAAGAAGTATATGTTAAATAAAGCTTTTTCGCGCCTTACATACTTAGGGATCACTTTAATATTTACGTAATCAACATTTTGAAAGCTTTTATAAGTTTTAATTTAGTTCTGACCTATGGCAAAATAGAATAATAAACTTTTGCATTAGCCGTTTTACTTATAAAGAGTTCATAAATTGTTTACTTTGCATTAAACTGAGAAAACTCAGCTATTTGTTTGATGAATCCAAGTGACCTATGTTAAAGTTCGATCCAAATTATAACACTTAAAGGAATTTAATGATTCGCATTTCATGACTCATATTAGAAATTATACTCATCAAAATAACATGACAAAATCATTTACTTAATCCTTCCTTTATTTTATTCATTTCTGATTGGCTTTTACTGTTTTTTAAGCGCACATTTTGACATATACTTTTTTGGTCGATAGTACCTCAATTTCTAAGAATTGAACGTTTTTGAGTAAACTTGAAAAACAAATTTCATGAAAATAACTGATGAACAACAAAGAAAACCGCAGTTCTCATCAAAAAGATAAAAAATAACTAAAGAAATTTACTAAAAGTTGCTACTAAACACTGTTGTCTAAGACAAAACTACAAACTACAATACGAAGAGCAGTTGACCTGTTATCTGTAATTAATTAAATATAAATGATTGATAATGCTTATACTTATGATGTACTAATTTTGGTTTGAGTAGCACCAGTAATTAAAAAATTTATTAAAGATGAAATTTAGTGCCATTATTTTTGCCCACTTCCTTACTATAATCAAGTGATTTCAAATCTAACATTTCATTACATTCTTTACAAAATTGTTGTGAAAATTTCTATAGAGACAATATAGTTTTATATGTGTTATGTGTATTAAAAATGTATTTGAAGTTTTAGGCGTAACAAATGTGTAGAGAGTACTTAGTCTCTTATGCATCCTGACAAAACCATATGGATTTATAACTAAAAATTTAAGACTAAGTTTGAAGGTAGAGAGTAGTTATTATTTTGTGATTTAGCTAGACTTTAAGGTTTTGAACTGGAAGAAAGTTGAAGAAAGATAAAGTTTTATGGCTACTGTGCACTGAGTAGTGATAGAACGGTTTTATGTAATAGAGAGAAAGGTAGAGAGTATTATTGTATCAGTAAGAATGTAATGAATACTATTGATGTGTTAGCATTTTTGTGTGTTAGTATATTAGTATATTGATGCATTCTATACCTTTGATATAATTTGATTCATATATTAGTTATATTTTATTTATTTTAAAAAAAAGTCTTAAACATATGTTGTAGTGTTTAGTGCTGCTTTACACAATATATTGTATTTTACATCGCCTGCCCTCGGACCAGCGTAACAAAAGATATTTTTCATTCAACTCCATTTGATTTTACTTTCTTTTCCGTGAGACTATAGCTTTGAATCATTTGAAATATATCCTCATTCATATTACTTAAACGCAAGGAAATTTGTATAATAGATAACCATTTTTCTGCATAATTTTAGATTAAAATGTTAAATCCTGAACAAATTTGAGGAGCATAAGAAATTCATGAACAATTTACAATAAAAATTAGGACATATTGAGTGTACCGGGAAGTAATGTCGTCTTTCTATTAAACACAAATATTAAGATTCTCTGCTATTAAGTTTAACTATTAATAAGAACTAAGATTTTTTGCCAATTATTGGGTGGTTTGACGGGTTCTGACTCAACCTCGAACCTCAGGAGAATGTTGCCCAGCTCTACCGATCTTCCCGAACGATGACCATCCTAGAGGTCAACATCGCCTGATCGAAACTAGCATTTGCGGACATCCAACACATCTCCATAAACACCACAAATGTTTTAGGTGGCCTCCGTGGCCTTACTTCCCTTACGGAACTCATAGAGCATACAATGTCGTATATAGATCTCTTTGGGATTATCGTCAGACATATTTGTTGAAGAATTGAAAAACTTTTTATTATCAAAAAATTAATGACAAATAACGGTTCTTTAGGTCAATAAATGAAACTCATTTGTAAACAAAAAGCATACCATAAGTAATATTTACATTTGATTTACAAAAAACAACATTACTTTCCGGCACCCCTAATAATTTGATGCTTGAATCCAGCCTGACCACATGTCCCGGAATGACCTTAACAGTCCAGGAATCGTGAACTGTGTCCAGGTGGAAGGAATGGACCATTCCTTGACATACAAGTGTCCAGGAATGACAAATGTTTGACAAAATGTTTAAAAATTAGATTTTTCGAAATTGTATTAAAAGAATGTAAATGTACTTATCATTACTCTATATCAATACTAAAACAAAACTCTAAAATAGGCATAAAATATAACTGAATCTTGAAGTAGTCATACATTTACTCATAACTATTTGTTGCTAATGTTCACACTAATAGTATATAATGTTACTATATTTTCTGAACAACTAATTTACATTTCGCTAAAGATTTAATATTTGTTTTCAATAAATACTGAAAATATTTATTATTATATCAATTAATTGCTAACAAACTAATACCATGTCAAACAAACGAACTATTAGTGAATCGCCAAAAAATCAAAGAAGAGATTGACTTATTTCCAGGACATATGGCTTTCAAAAGATGAATATAAAGATTGGCTGAGAAAAATTGATGACTTCAAAGCTAATTGTATATTATGTAAAACTCAATTCCCAATTAAATACGAGGGCATTTTAGCTGTCAATACGCACAGAAAATCGAAATCACACGAATCAAATGTGAATTCGGCCAAAATGTTTTCAGCGTTAAGCAATTTCATTGCTAAATGTGATTCAAGTCAAGTGAAACCAAATCTATAGTTGTCTCAGAGGTGTGTCTGGCATATCATTCAGTAAATCATCACTTGAGTTACCGATCGACTGACTGTGGTAACAAATTAATTCAGAATTTATTTACTGATTCCAAGATTGCCAAAGGATTACGTTGTGGTCGAACCAAAATGGAAGCTATAGAGAAGAATGTCCTGTCTTCAGCTTCAATCGAATCTCATTTGAATAAAATTAGAGGTAAAGCATTTTCAATAGCAAGCGATTCTCCTAATAAGGGAAACATTAAACTGTTCCCAATCCGTATTCAGTATTTTGATAAAACTAATGGGATATGCAATTTCGTACTTGATTTCTACGAAGACTCAAATGAAAAATCTGATGCTATTTATAATCAATTAAAGAAATCTTTAGCCAATAATGAGTTGAATCAAAATCAAGTAATTGCTTACAGTGCTGACAATGCAAATGTAAATTATGGTAATTATCATTCAGTCTATGAAAACTTCAAGTCAGAAAGTAATTTTATAGTAAAAGCGAATTGTAATTGTCATTTAATTCATAATACGGCCAAATATTCCTTAATCAAACTGAACTTATATGTGAAAAATCTAATCATCAAAATATTTGTACATTTTTCAAATTCTGCAAAGCGTATCGAATCTCTCAAGTCTTGCTACGAGTTCAGTGGAACAGAGTTCTAGAAAACACTAAAACATGTCCCTGCTAGTTGGCTTTTACTTTTTCCAGCAATAAAGCGTTTGTTGAAAAATTCTAAAGAAATTAAAAACTATTTGATAAGAATCGGTACGGATAATTGTCATAAAGTTATAGTTGAATTTATTTGGGGCATAAAAATTAATGGATTGAATAGTTCTGGTCTTTATTTAGAATTTACTAAATATCTAATGGAAATATTTCACCAAAATTTAGAACTTTTGCAGAGCAATAAAGTCAATTCAAGCAATTTATATGACATAATGATGAAGTTGAAAATACACTTGACAAATAGACGTAAACATAAGTGTTTTGGCTCTAATATTAATGATTACCCCAAGAGTATATCCGTTTCTGAACGTGAGACTTTTGAATGTGAAGCATTGGAATGCTATGACAGGGCTCTGGATTATTTAGAAAAGCATTTTAATTTTGAATCGTCTATTTCAAACATTTTAAAGTCCTTAATTTGGACGAAAAACTTTATTATGAAAATATCAATCAAATCTTGGATGTATTGAATATGAAAGTGAATCGCGACAAGATGTTCAATGAAATCAGTTTATTCAATCAATTTTTAATGATGTTTAATTCTGAAGATAAAGCTCTGAATTCTCTTAATAAGTGGTGCAAAATATTGTCAACTCTAGATTTACCAAATTTAACAAAATTTGTTGAAACTGTTTACGCAATCCCAATAGCGAATGATTTCTTAGAAAGCGTGTTCAGCACAATGAAAAAGGTTTGGAAAGATGACCGAAGTCGAATAAATGTGGACACAATTAAAGCTGAAATATGCACAAAAATTAATTTTTCAATGAATTGCTGTGAATTTAAAAATTTTGTACTAAATTACGAAAATCTAATCAAGGCCTCTAAAAATGATACTAAATTACGAAAATCTAATCAAGGCCTCTAAAAATGATACTAAATATGATAGAAAGTAACGTTTACTTGAAAAATGGCAATAAATTTGATGTTCCGGAATGTCCAGGT
Source organism: Archegozetes longisetosus (assembly GCA_018873245.2). NCBI lineage: Eukaryota > Metazoa > Arthropoda > Arachnida > Sarcoptiformes > Trhypochthoniidae > Archegozetes > Archegozetes longisetosus. Next base: position 17,128,662 of record JAEMBT020000009.1, on the reverse strand, counting down.
AATTATTCAGTTTTTATTGAAAAGATCAAGGAGTTGGCGAAAGAGATGTGGTCAGGCTGCTTGAATCACTATTTTTCAATTCAGTGATATTCTCCCTCGATCACGATATGATCCAACATTTGATGCATTAATTAAAAATAATTTAACTTAACATTGTGCATGAGAAACTCTCAATTGGTGAAAAGTAGCTTTGAATACTTTCAGATTGGACTAAAGCGCAAGTCTAGCAAATCGACGAAAGACTGAATTGAAACACAAAACTCGTCGCTTCCAAGTTATCCCACGCTATTCTTAACGTGAAAGTATAACCTTTTAGTCAAATTTCTCTTTCTATCAGTTATTGCAAGAGAAAAACTTTTTTATTCGCCTTTAAGTGAGTTCCAATTATTTTCTATTACTCTCAGTGTATGAAATATTTTAATCTATCTCTCTATTTATTTCATTTTATTGTTGAGTGTTTAAGATATATTTTTGAGAAACATGAATCAAACAAATTCGACTGACTTCAAAGCCTCATTAACAAATCTAACTCTTGAAGAATTAATGGATTTGTTAAATTTAAAACCTGACGATGCAGCTAAGTCGGAGAAATTAATACACAATATATTAATAAGTAGTTTATACGGTTTAATAGTGTTGGTATCCTTTTTTGGAAACCTATTAGTGATAACCGTATGTCTACAAAACTTAACCAAAACTAACATTCTTATACTATCACTCTCTCTATCTGATCTATTGATGACAGTATTCAACATACCTTTTAATGTGGTCAGACTATTAAGGGAAGAATGGCCTTTCGGGCAACTATTATGTTTCTTAGTGCCTTTCATTCAAGTTATGGTCGTTTATGTTTCAAGCTTTACAATGACTATCATTGCTTTGTATCGCTATAAAATTTTGAACTCATCCCCACCCAATAATTCATTTTCATTTCGTTCAATAATTATAATCATCATAATTACTTGGTGTTTATCTGGTTTGTTGGCAATCCCGACTTCATTTTACAATGAAGTCGTGACAATGCACATGTATAAGTCGGTTGTCAGATGTCGAGTTGTTTATCCAGAATCAGAATTTGATATTTCGCTGATTATAAGTGTTGAGATATTTCTATCACAGTATTTAATTCCGCTTTCGTTATCGATTTTTCTCTACTTCAAAATTGGAAAAGTAATATCAAGACAGGGAAAAATTATCAACTTGAGAGGTTTGTCATTCATATTGTATCTTTCAATTATATATTAGCGAAGTAAACTTATTCTTTGCATAAAATGTGCTGATCTAGGATTTAGTTGACATTTGAAGATAAATAATTCAAAATCTAAATTAAAAAAAATCATTCACGAAAATTCAAAGTTCAATTTTGAATATCTTATGAGTTGAAATGAAAGTTCTTATGAGTTTAAAATTCATGCTTATTGAAATAAGTCTTCAACTATTTTTCGATAAAAATGACATCTGTGAATATATACAAAAATTTTTAACTTTTACAATTTCTTTTATTTAATCTCTTAATATCCTTTGAATTTATGTAAATTATTGATAATCTCCAATGTAAGAGAAGAAAGTATTGTTGCAATAATAATTATAAAGATAACGAAAGGCTAACTCGTACTTTATTGTTAACCTAAGATAAGAGAAATTGAAATATTTTTTGTTTACAAGAATTTATATTTAAATTTTTTATTATACTTTATTAGTCGGACTTATGAGATTTAGGTAGTGACAGAAACACAAAAGTCCCAGAATCAAAAAATAAATCCACTTATCAGAATTTGGTTCAGCGAACTATTGTTCTTTAATTCGTTTGAAATAAATAATTCAATTACCAATTCTGTTTCATTCTCTTTTGTTTACTTGAATTCTAATGAGACTCTAAAAGTAATAAAGATTCTTCTATCATTCCATATTTATAAAAGGTAGTTGTACAGTTGGAAAATCCAATCCATGTTTCTCAAATCTTAGATCAGTGTAATATAGACTTTCGAAAATAATAGATATAATATTTTTTCGAAAGATTCTCAGCTTTTTATTGAAATACTTGAAGAATTTGAAAATAGTACTTAATTTTTCATACGAAAATATCTAATATTAAGTCTGATTTGGTTTCTGGGAAATACTTGATATGTAAGTACTATCGACAAAATAAATACTTTTCAAATTTCCTTTTCGCGCTTACTTATCTACGAATAACATGAATGTACATAACTATCACAGATGTTATTCGTAGATAAGTAAGCGCGAAAAAGAAGTTTGGAAAGTATTTAATTTGTCGATAAGGCACGTCTAATATCTAGGGTTACATTTTTGTACTGTTTCGCTCTTTCGCAAGATAGCGATTTCAATGTTCAAACTTTCAGAATTTATGTCTTAGACATTCTATTTTGGAATTCTAAACTTTTTTTTATTAATATTTTCATTATTTTACTCATGAGCTAAAAGGAAAATGAGGCTTATCCTAAAAGAATTTTGCAATTCTATAAAATCGATGACGGATTGAGTAATTGTGCCTCAAAAAAGATCACTTATCGGTGTTTTACGGCTGAAGGAATTCACAGACAAGTAATACTAAGAATTATAAACTGTTTTAATGATAGAGAAAATATTGAATATTTGAGAATGAGTGGCAGATTTACGGAATTAGTTCGCAAAATAATATAAAAGGTCCAGAGATCATAATAGTTCTGAGGGAACTATTAATGATAATACGTTTCTAAATGAATGCCTGATCAAAAAACTTTTACTATTTATTCGCAAACACCAAAATTTTAATAATATTCTGATTTGGTCAGATTTAGCGACAGAACATTATCATAGAGGTGTGCAGTCTTGGCTTCATCCGTAAAAGATTGATTTTGTTAAAAAGGTGAAAATATGCCCAATGTGTCACAGGCATGTTCTATTGAGCGATAATGGGCCAAGTATAAAAGGGAATACGACAAAGTTAGACCAAAAATTTGGCCGGTTTCAGGCGTGTATATAGAATATTTTATCTGTTAAAGTTGTCCAAAAAGTTGCGCAAACTATAATGAATAGGTTAAGACTAAAATTGCGCGAGATAGGCTACGGATATGTCTTTACCCCGTTCAAGTTGACAAAATAATTCGTTAATATCTGTATAATAGTCGTATAATTTTCTGTATTGATATCTTAACTACTTTAAATTTTATATAAAAATTTTAAATGTAACCCTAGATATTAGACGTGCCTTAGTACATAAGTTATGCTCAAATTGAAATGCTATTTTGGAAATAAATAAATAAATAAATAAATATGGACCTTAAGACAAACGTTCAATCTTTAATATTTTTCGCGCCTACCTTCAACCTAGAAAGTCCTTACTCCAAGTTTCCCGACTGTTTGAGAGATTGAGAATTGTGTAAGTGATTTTTAGAAACTAAGTCTCAGTCTGTATCTGATTATGGTATCGAGAAATGCTGACAAGATTGAATTTTTTACCAATGATTTGAATAGTTAACCCTACACTGCATGATTTTTTATTTTTCAATGAAAATTTAGCATCAGACACTTTCGGGAGCATATAATTTGGAAAAATCATTGAAAAAGTTAGTGATAGGATTATGTGAAAAAACTTGTTTGAAATGTGGCTGATCTGTAACTTATGAGTTCTTGTAATTTACCATCATTTTGAGGAAAGGGGCTTTTCTATGATATTATTGATTGTTCTACATACCTTTAACTCAAAAATTATTAATTTTTGGAAGAAATATGAAAAATATACCTAATTTAGAAAAATTTTTTAATTGTTGATATATAGCACCTTGTTGATTTACATAATAAAAAATGATAAATGTCTATTTTTCTTGAAAACCATGATATCTATATAAATAACGAAACTATATAATCTCAAAAGCTTTGTTGCACATCGGCTACGGTATGCATTATTTCTAGTAAATGTTGTCATATTGAGATAATGGACTAAGATCGTAGTGTAGCAGATCTGCTACACTATGCAGTGTAGGGTTAAATCTCTATGAGATTTGATATTATACAAAATATTATATTCTTGTTTGTATGCATAATAAATCTCATAGGGATTCTAGACCGTTGAAATAAATGGTAAAAAATCCAATAACTATATCCGCATTTTTTGATATTGTAATCAGATGCTGTCTAAACTGCTGTACTCACACGGTTCTCGATTCCTTGGGTAGTCGGGCGAACTCTGGGGTTCATTGAGAAGAAAACTTCTGACTAAGAGCAATTATGAAAAATATTATAGACTTCTATCAGAAAATAAAAGGCCGCAGCTGTACTTTTTGAAACAAAAGTCATCTTGAAAGTTAAATATATTCAAAAGTATATATATTTATGCACCAAAATCTATCTGAAAGATAACTTGCATTTTTGTTATGTACTCAAAGTTTTCAATCAATTACGCAATTTTATACGAGTTATTTAAGTAAGAGATCTCTTATCTATATAATAAAGTCTGCATACATCTATTGATTTGTCTGTTAACGCTCTAAATGTTCAGCTTGTGGTGGTTATAGTGATGAGGTAAGGCCAGATTAGTCACATCATGATCTGTGGGCTTAAGATTTAATATTATGATTACCGAAAAATTTTCACTAGCCGCTACGGCAATTAAAAACAGATTATTGACATAAGACTTACTACTATTACTTCAATTAGGAACTGAGTTTTAAGGTATAAACTTTTACGTATAACTTGTCAAACGGTTTTATTTTAGTGAAACTTAAAACATGACCACCTATTTGTTGAAGATTGACTATTTTGACCAATAAATTTTAATGACTGATATAATTCGATATAGAGAACCTTTCTTTCTATACGTCGCATTATTGTCTGTTTAAAGCTTTCTAGTTGGTAGTTTTCTTTGAACTAATAGTACAAGTAAACCACTATAATGAGAATAAAGCGCACAATTAACAAAAAAACACATGTGCAATAGTGCAATACTACTTATAAAGTCTCCCATTTGAAAGTTTTATTGTATTTTTAATATACGGAGTACTATAAGAAAGACTCTGTACAGTGGACTAATCATACGTATTCTACAGTAAAGGTTACTTTACCTGCAACTCTCAGTCTCTAATTTAAGGTTTGGATACGAGAACTGGCTATCTGACAATTTGCTTGCAGTCCCATACAATACAAGAAAAATTAAAGTAAAAGTTAACCTCAAGGGACTTAAACACAGACATTTAGGCATCATTATATGCACGGATAGGATTAATCCGATACATACTGTGAATGAGTGATTGCAAATAAAAACTGAAATGAAAAGCATTAAACAAAATAATAGAGGGAATAAGATTTTATTTGTCATTTGATTTTGACTTTTCAAAGTTGTCAAACATGACTTTCGCTTTCAAATCAATCCATGCTTTTGTTAATAGTTTTCATTACTTTAATTATGTGTGGATTTTTTGAGTATTTGATTATTCAGATTGTTTTTGAGTTTCAAATTTTGTTTAAAAAATGATTCATTTTTCCTAAAATTTAAATATTATTTCGACTTAATATATATTTTGTGAACAATAGTTTGAAGGAAAAATTTAATAAAATGCCAAAAGTTTTTAGTGAAAACAGAAAATATCTTTTCGATAGGACAAGTCTTTTGACACCAAGTGACACAAAAACTATTCCTTTTTCGGATAAATCTAACAAAAATTGGATACAAAACTTAGTGAGTATTTCTAACAAAAGAAGTTCAAAGGAGAAAAAGTTAGAAAAATCTAAAAGTTCAGAAAAAAGTTTTGAAATTAGTTATACTAAGTGTTGTGAAAAGAATCATATCTTGAAAATTACAGAAAGAGATAAACAAACAGTTTTAAATTATTATAAAAAATTAAGTAAAGATCACAACAGAGAAAACGATTATTTAAAAGGACTCGTGATTCCAGTGGCTATAAAAAGAAAAAAGTTTTCAGAAAATGACAGTAAAAATTCAAAATCTCAATCTTTGATTATTGAGTTCAATGAAATAATTAAAAGACAAAAAGTGTGCAAAAATGCTTTCCTTCAATTGCATCAAATTAAGAAAAGTAGACTCGTATCAAAAGTGCAAAATAATCGTGAAGTTAGTGAAGATCTCAGAGGAAAACATGAAAACCAATGGAATAAATTGCCTCAAGAAGTATTAGACGACGTAATTGACTTCATAACAAATTTTCCTTCTCGTGAATCTCATTACTCCCCTAAAACTGAGCGCAACCGTAGATATCTTTCTTCTGATTTGAATATATCGAAACTTTTAAAAACTTCATCGAACTCTTCAGTGAATATAAAGGTTTAATTTCTTATGATTTTTTCGTCATTATTTTAAAAAGCAAAATATAGGGTTTGGATTTCCTCGCAGTGATATTTGTACTGAATGTGAACTTTTCAACACTAAAATTAAAACTTTAAACTTAGAAAGTAGTTTTGAAATTGCAAATTTAAAAGAAAAACAACAAAAACATCAAATCGAATCTGACTTTTTTTACCAAATCAAAAAAGAAATAAAAATTTTGGCAAAAAACGATGAAAAAATAGCTGCTATCTCTTTAGATTACGAGAAAAACTTACCGATCCCTGTAACAAAGTTTCGTCTGAATATTACATGAGACAGCTATGGCTTCACAATTTTAATATTCATAATATGGCTGATGAAAAGGCTGAAATGTTTGTATATTCTGAGCATTTTGCCGGAAAAGGTACTAACGAAGTGATATCTTTTTTGGATTTCTACATAAATCGATTGAGTTCTGAGATTAAAGCTTTATATATTTTTTGTGACAATTGTTTTGCTCAGAATAAAAATCGATATATTTGGATGTTTTATCTGAGTCTAATCAAGAATGAAAAATTTAAAGAAGTTATAGTTGTGTACCCAATCCCTGGTCACTCCTACCTTGATTGTGACAGAGATTTCGGGAGAATCGAAAAAATTGGCGAAAAATAGAAAAGTTGGGTTTCCTTCTGAATGGGTTAAACTTATTGAAGAAACCGATAAAAATTTTACAGTTAACTATGTAAACTATCCTTTAACTGATGACTTGAAAATGATGAGAAACCCATAGTTTCAGTTAAGGACTATAAAAGCTTTTTGAGAACTTTTGGTCAAAAGTGTTGATCAGTTGTCAAATATAAGAAAAATAAAGTTTAATAGAGATGGCATTTTTGCGACAACTGAACTTCAATCTGACTCTTTTAATATGAACATCAATTTATTAAAATCTAATATTTTTGTAGATAAATTTGACTTTCAAAATCTAAAATATGCTTATAATAACTTTCTAGCCATTAAAAAGACTAAATTCGATGATGTGAAGCATCTTCTAAAATATGTGGTAATCCCTGAAAATGTTACATTTTATGATTCAATAACTCATTCTAATGAAGATATTCCAGTTTCAAAGAGTGAAAATCGAGCTCGAGATATAGTTATTGATAGAACAGCCACTTATTGTGAGTGTAAAGGAAAATGTATAAGATTATGTTCTTGTAAAAAAAATAATAACTTATGTACAGAAAACTGTTTTTGTATGCAGACTGAATGTAAAAATAAAAATTAAAAAGTTTAGGTCTAAATGAAAATAAAAGATCGAAAACAGAGTTCTAATGTTCAATATATTTTGTATATCAGTGTGAATGAGAAATCTTTACTTTTCTGTCGTGTATGTTATAATCCTTATACCCTAGAGTATTGACGATGAATACGAGTCTCGTTATGAAAAGGGCCCAAATCTTAACTGAGAAATGTCCAGTTCTCGTATCCAAAACTTAAATTAAAGTAATAGTACATCTAAAGTTTCTGCTTTCGGTAATAGTATAGTTTGATTCGTCTAATGAGGTCTTCGGTTCGTTATTTGATAGTTCTTAACTTTCCATTATCAAGTGTCTCATCAGAATAAAGGTTTTTATAAGCACTTCAATTTTACTGAAGTCTTTGTGATAAAAAAAATCAAAGGTATAATTAGATTTTTAGAAATAAATATTGATTCTTCACACAATAATCAAAATATTCTACAAAATTTTCAGTCAACACGATAGAAATCAATAAAATCTTAGGAAATTACTATTAGAATAGGTCTAGAACGGAGATCAAGTTCTCCACTTATCCAAAGATTCAACAAATTCGAAGTTTTCTCAATTTCTTCAGGAACTCAGGTTGAATGATTCTCTCAGTTCGGCTATAAGAATAAAATACAAGATATTGAAAGAATCATAATTATGAATAGAATATTCAGGGAAGACAAAAATTCTTTCTTAAGAATTTCTTTCAAAAGAAGTTCTAAAGAGTTATCCTTAATGGATCCTTAGATGGGTTTTTAACAAAATTTCACATTTGCATCAAATTTTTTGACATGTTCAATAAAATTTCTTCAACAAAGTGCGGATAATTTACAGTGAAACTATGAGAATTTAAATAAAGTATTTTTCACAATAAGGTCAGAGGGCCAGATCAGGCCTACAAGAAGAATATTTTCAAACCACAAAAAGTCCAGAAAACTATTAAAATAAAGTCTAGCATCAACTCGTCAGTACATGAAATACACTTTCATGTATTGATAATTTTAAAAATTCTATTAAATGTAATTAAAATGTTTTTGGTTAATGAATTTTCTACTCTGTCAGCTACCTCTCGAAAATTCTTGTCTGCAAAGCTGAGACTATATGAAAAACCGCTATAATGCATTATCGAACTGAGGATTTTACTTTTATTGGTGAAAGTTCATTATCAATACGATTCTTTCAATCAAGTTAAGACTTCATTTTGAAAAATTATCAATTGAATAAAATTAAATATAATCATTAACTAATTATAAGGTAAGTCTCTAATTATTCCATAGAAATGTGAAAAATTTCAAATGTTTCATACTTAACCTCGAGCCAATTCATTTATTGTTTAGTGATTTCAAGATAGAATGAGATCCATAATGACTCACAAATAATACTCTGAACTTAGTTACCAATTTATAAAATCTTTATCAAACACTTTATTAAAACTTTAACTTCATAAAATGAAACAACATTATATTTGAATGTAATTTGACCGAAAGGAGTCCATCGCCTGCTGCTTTTCTTAAACTGATTCGAACCCTATCGCAAACCTTTTGTACAACATTCAAATCAGACTTTTAAAGACAAGATTTGACCCTATTAACATTTTTAAAGATGATTAGCATTTTTTGCCTACTAATCATAAGCGTACTAATCTTTAATACATATGGAACACATAGTTGGGTACAAAGGAGTTTTTTTTGCATATTTTTACTAAGAGACTTTGTCTTAATAGTCAAATCTTTTATCATTAACTTTACTTTCTTTTTGATCATTATAATTTGCAAATCTACCACTTACCGTTTTCCTTTTTACATCCCTTCGATTTAAATGTTGCTGTAAAATATAACATACTGTGCTATTGAACATGTTTTCAGCAGCAGAATCACCAACAATAAACTATTTCGGCTTGTTTGAATGCAAACTATAATGCCAATTATACAATTGTGCAACACATTCACGAAATACTTCTTATTTGAAAGCCATTAGTTAAGTGTTATGTTAACAGTAATCGATTGTAAATAATCATATAGATCACTCCTTTATCTCTTCTTAACATATGAAATCGTTTATGAGAATGAAAAAGAAAGAGAAAAAAGAAAGAAAGAAAGAAAGAAAGAAAGAAAGAAAGAAAGAAAGAAAGAAAGAGAGAGAGAGAGAGAGAGAGATTACAGTGCATTAAGTTCGTATTTAAAAGCACTAAAATGTTTAGTAATAACCATAAGTATATTACTTATAAGTACATAACTTTACTCATAAACATTGATTTAAATGTTGGATCCTTTTGATGGTACACCATCTTATATCAATCTCTCTCATAAGCGATTTGATATTATTCATGAACTCCATTGAAAGAAACTAAAGGTTCTAATAAGATCGAACTCGGTCTAGAATTTTATTTTTGAAACGCCAAATGATTCAAAAAAGTAGATCTAACATCTGTATAAAGAAGATATAAAGCGGAGAATACGTGAACAGTCTTTCTAATGAATTCGGTTCAAGAAAGCTTTATGTTTAATATTGCGAAAGTACTCAGCAATTGAGAAATTCCTTGTTTGCTTCATTAATTTGTATAAGCCACACTTTCTTATATATCGTCGCCTTGAAACTATACTGTCCTATCTATAATGTTTCAGTCAGAGATACGACAATATAGTTCCAAGACGGCGATATTCGTTCTGACCTATTCGTAAGCTGATTTACTCTTCCTTAAGCCTTATTCTACAAATGCAAAAGTTTTTCGCAATCTAAACCTTGAATAATGTATTAACTTCATTTTAATACAGAGATTCAAAATAAATAAGTTAAAGATTACTATTGTAACTAATAGACTTCCAAAGGAAACCTCCTATAAATGAGCAAATTAATAATATTGCGTAGTTGAAAAGTTAACCTTATCATTAAATTTTGTTCTTTCAAGGGTATTTTTTGGATAATTTTAAAACTTTACTAATAATCAATAGACATTCTTATATCAATTTTTGTATGTTGTTAGTTCTCTAACTAATTCACCTTTTCTAGTAACCAATAAAAAAAATCTTTTCATTTATTGACCTATAATAAAAAGTAAGAAGATAGTTATTATGAAGCGGCAAAAAAGTGACGAAAATTGACTAAAATGCAGGTTAAATTGTAAGGGAATACAGTGAAAAATGTTGTAGATGGTGATATAAATTTCGTTTTAAACAAATTTTTTCAAAAATAAAGTGTTGTGATGGTTAAAAAATTAAGATTCACTTACAGCTAGGCTAGAGGGCAAGAGACCTTATCTTCTATTGATATATTTTCAGAAAATCTTGAAATTCGAAAGACTGTGTAAAGTTCATACAAATCAGTTTTAGAAATCTTAAATTTCTTTTTAAATCATAATATGATATACAATTGAAAAAATTATAGTAATTTTACTTCTAAAACAAATATTAAGCTAACAAAATTATCTAAATACCAATTTCAGTCATAAAAACTGTCAAAAACTCTATAAAATCTTGGATTCTGGTTTATAAGGTATTCATTATTGACGTAGTTTCAATTATCGTAATTTAAATATTGAAGTAGTGTTCTTCCAATACAAAATGGAGGCATCTAGGGAATATACCAATCTAAAGCCCTATTAGCCTTCCCAAGCTTAGCTCGCTTATTGTGCTATTTTCTTTATCTTCCTTAACTTGATAACTTGACTAATTGCATTGGTAGTATATTGAATTTAGTAGATTATGGTGAATTAGAGGAATAGCATAATTAGCAATGCTAGGCTTTGGAAGCCTAATAGAAGTTTAAGCTAAGTAAACTGACTCACTACCATCTGCATACGTATGATACATCTTAATACTGGTAATCAACGATTACAAAAGAAATGAATATGTGATCATAATTATATCTTTACGAATTGAGATATTTATATTTCATTAGGAATAATTCGTGTTACTATACAATCGATTCGATTTCACGATCGGATAACATTTTGATATTTAAGTGAGCTATAATAACCTTGAAATCGTTTATTACCGCTAGTAGCAGAATACACATTCGTCTGTTTTCTGTCAGCTCCGTTTTAGCATAATTGAGAGCATTTTAGATCCAAAGTAGCTGAGCTGCTCCTAATTCATTAGAATATAAGAATTCTTTATGCTAAAAATATTTTCATCCATGGTTCAAGCTGATAGTAACAAGAATTAGTGCTCAACCAACATACTCATCATAGATTTTTTGCTTTAGGAAACCTGGAGGCACAGCGTCGACAGAGGCTCAAAAGGCGACGTATTATAATGTTGGTGTTAGTGGTGGCTGTTTTCGCGACTTGTTGGCTGGTAATAATTAGTGTTTGTTGATGAGCATACAAATTGATTTTCACTCATTTTTTATTCTCGAAAAATTTTTAGCCAATCAATATCTTTCATCTACTGATGGACTTGCAAGTCGTGAACTACAGCTATAAAATATTCATTACGGTATTTGTTTTTAAACTATTTGAATATCATTTTTGAGATAATAATTTTGAGCTTTTAAGAAATTGAAATAACTTTTATTAACTTGAGAAAGGAGAAATACGGAATGGAAAAAGCTCTATTTTAGACCTATAGGCCTCAATTTCTAGACTAGGTAACGAGCTTGGAAATAGATTTGAAATCCTCCAAGATTTGCAGAGAATGATCAAAGTTCTATTTACTTAGGTTTTGATTGTTCTCTGGAGCCCTTAATTTTTTTATTCAGAAATAAATAAAAATGATGAAATTATTTCTGTTTGTATATATAATCTAAGTTAAGTTCACAAAATTTAGTGAAAACTTGCTTTTTACACGCTCAAAATTGAACGAAAAATTGTTGGGCAGTTTCGAATCATTTTAATCAATTTAAACTACTTCAATTAGACTTTCCATAAAAAGTTTGATCGATCTTTAAGGAATAGAAGATGAACTTTCAAAATAAAAGTTTGTGCCAAAATTTTTACGAATCAATACTTAATGGATATTTATGGAGAAATTAATCATTAAAATAAAATATACAATTACTTTAAAGCTTAATCCATGTTTGTTTCGAATTTTAAATCATTAGGTATTTCAATTAAAATTTTTTTAAAAAATCCACTCAAAAATTCTCGATTTTTAAGTGTTGTATTACGCAAAACTTTAATTCAAGTCGCTCTTAGATCATTGAAGAGATTCGCTTCTACAGAATATGATCAAACTTTGAGGGGTTGAAAACAAGCATCAGTTTTCATTTTCACTAAGTTATAAGACAAATTTAAATAAGAGAGAGAGAGAGAGAGAGAGAGAGAAGTTTTTATATAGTCGGACTCCGCCTATTTTTAATTAATTAATCAATTGTTGTTAATGGTATTGGTGCTTTATATATATACATATTTTATACAGTGTGTACCCTGTACACAACAAATATATATAAATTAGAAATGAATTCAGCCAATCACATCATTCTTGTACGTCCAGCTACATAAAACTTTCCTCTAGAAGGATTTTCAATAGTTGAAAATCAGATGAAGTTGTTAAATGTGAATGAGACAGTGAATGGTCGTAAATAGACACGTCCAAAGATAAATAGTGATGAATATTGCATTATTCTTAGCAAATTTACGTTGCGAATCCTCATGAGAATTCATTCCTCATTGCTTAGCTCTGAAAACTCTTTGCTTGCTCTCTGTTATGTCCAAAAGTTATGAAACAGCTCTTAATCTTAACTAGAAGTTTTTATACTTCTTATGTTTGATAATCTTCGATGGTTCTAATACTCAATGCATTGCGTGATTGCAATTGAACATTCATTTTTTTATACTTTGTTATCTAGAGGGTATTAAGGTTATTTGAGAGAAAATCAAGTTATATCATTTTATACTACATATAACTTCAATAAAAGCAGTTTACTGTCGGCAGCTTTGCAGCTTGTATTTGAACTAAATAGTAACTTTGATAAAACCGGCAAATTTTATAAAGTTTCTAACACAAATGAAATTCTCTTAAGCTTAAAAATCATAGTATTATGACCCGATAAAGTTAATTTAATTATTCGTTTACTTTTTTTAAAGAATGGCTTTAATTGGTTCATCAAACATGATAGATTCTTTTTGTTGATTCTTAATTTCAAACATAATTTTGTGATCTAATGATATAAGAACGTCACAAGATTAAAAATTTTCACAAGATTGTATTTAAAATTAACAATTTAAGAATTTATTATAATTTATAATAAATTGAAGCAATTCTTCCAAAGAGGAAAATGACTAATGATAAAATAGTCAGTGATTAGTAAGTTATGAGATTTTAATTTGTGATAAAATCTATATAAAATTATTTTGGTATTATCTTTGTCGCTATTCAGCTTAAATACAACTGCCGACTGTATATTATACTGCATGACATTTAGCCAGAGATCTAAAATCAAAACCGCTAGTAAGAAACATGATATTTTTTTCATTAAATATTACACGCAAAACGGAATCGATTGGATATGTCCATCGTTCAGTTTGATCACCATCCGCGTAGTGTGCAGCATAAAGTGTTTTCGGATTAAATGAAAGACCTTGCTCAACATTGTTGAAATTTGATTTTAAATCAAATAAATTTAGTTCAGACTTCAAGTTCCAATACTACCCAAATTATTCATTCACAAGTTTACTGATTTACTTGAACCATTACTTTCAGTTTATTTGAGAATGTTTCACGTTATACGCCGCGAAGATGGTGGTCAAAATGATCAGTGAATAAATCTAATCGATTCTCCATTGGGTAAAGTAGCTTGAGAGAAAATTCGTTTCTCTATCTTTTGTAATTTAGGCTCTATATTTCTGGCTAAATTCTTATGTGGTACACTGTAGTGTTTTACTACCAATAAATTGTGTTTAGATTAAGGTTCAGTCATTACAATGATAAACGACTCAGAAATGAGAAATTTATTGCATCTTATCATATTTGTAATATATAGATGCTGATCATAAAAAATTCAAATTTTTTTCATTTCCCCCAACAATATATCTTTTGTTTAAACAGGGGCACATCATTATGTGGCCTAAAGTAGAATGTTAATATAAAGAATCCAAACACGAAATATTCATTTAGTACTGGGAAAAAATCATCATGTTTATAATTATAGATTGAATCGATTTTGTGTTCAGTAAGATTATATTTTTAATAAAACAGAATAGCAGCTACAAAAAAGAATAAATTAAGTATATGTAAGCTTAGTCTCATTAAGTCATTCAGAACAGGTGAAAGCAAAAGTAAAATAATTAGGCAAAAAGAAGGGCCAGCGCTATTAGAGGCCTCTAAATTTTCATTCGGAACTCTTTCAGATATTTACGAATTCTGAACTGCCCTTAAAGCCGAAAGTTGTTGACATCGGCCTTGGCATGAAGTAATTTGTTTATTCAAATTGATTAAAAAGAGAATGAATGTGATCAAGCTTTTAAAATTGCTTTTGATTATGTCGAATACTTTTAATAGTTTTGAATAATTTTATTGTAAGTTTAATCAATTAATTTTCCAATTTTTAGTGTCATTGGTTTGCAATGTCCAGCGTTTGGTGAGCACTGATTAACTTACTTAGCATCAGATTTTGGATCAATTAATCTCAAAATTATTTTTCCATTTAGTTATAATCCGTTCATTTACTGCTGGCTAAATGAGACGTTCAGAAATGGTGCCAAAAAGATTTTCTATTTTTTCTGCTGCTGTTCTAAAGTGACACAACCAAATCGAAGTGATTCAAACGGAGGCTATAATATGGAATCAGTACGGATCGATACCAATAGGAATACTATCTAACTCTGAAGAAAATTTGATATATGAGCTGAGATCAATGAAATTGTTATTTATTCATAATTGAATTCTAGAAACGAGTACTATATCGATAAAAATATATTTTAAAGATATATAAAGACTTAATAATCAAAATATAACTTCTATAACAAAATCTATTATTTTTTCATCCTAAATGAAGTTAAAAATTATATTATATCACATTAGTATTTAATGTCAAACTTTCTTGATTTGAAAAATTTTAAATAAATTTTTTTCAATGTTTGTCTTTTGTCGATTTTCGGTCCATTTGAAAGCTATAAAATGCGATCATTCGAATGATAAATCAAGCATTTTCTAACATTCAGGAGGATAGTTCGCAACTAAACTCCATGAAGTATTATGTGAAAAAACCTTTCTTTTAACAAATGTCAATTACTTTTATTCGTGTTGACTGAGGCGGAAATAGTGGCCTAAGTTTAATATACCAGGCCAGTTAATACTACTTCAAGTATAAATATTAAACATATTTCATGTTTTTTTATTCTAAGACTAATTGAAAATTTCAAACTTTTTGATCACGATATTGCGTTGCCGACCAAATGACAGTGAAAATCGAGTATAAGATTCGGCCTTAGGGAGTTTCTCAAATTTCAGTATATATACATATTCAAAAAGTAGGCACAATTGTATGAAAATAGAAATACAGTTATATATTAATCAATAAGTGAGACCATAGGATCTGAAAGCCATATTAACATGTAAGAATTTTGTCTCTGGTAGACGGCCACAGACGAAATCATAAGTTAGTACTGTATATAGATCGACATAACTAATGCGATGTCTTACATACGTGACATAAGACTAATGCAACAGCGCTTTTATGTGTCAACAAGATATCTGTAGAACTTAATGCTTTTATATAGACACTATTGATTTTATATTACGTGACAGACACTATATAGTTATATAAACTCACGAAGAAAGGAATTAATTAAAGGAATAGAACCAATATATTTTTAATTTGACATGAATCTACGCAACCATTAGATTGACCAGAACTCAAAAGCTGGTACTAATCAACTTTTAATTGTTCGCAACCACTAATACAAAAAGCAATCTTGAGCATTAGTTCGTACGAGAGCATTACTGACTGTTATACATATGCACTGGACACATTGACAAGCATCAAACTGTACAGTGAAGCCAACTTAGGAAGGTATAATGCACAGTGATTACAGTATCTCATATGAAGCAATACAGAAGATTGAGTCTTGCATAATATTAGCGATTGCAGACAAATAAGAGTTGATTATCACAAGTTTAGTTTTTGAGTTTAGGTCAATCTAATAGTTGTATAGATTAATGCCAAATAGGAAATTGCCAAATGCTGATCCCGCTTCCTTAGTTCAGCTTCTTTCCACGTTAGAATACGCTATCAGTACTAATTCACACTTACTGTAGTCTATACAAAAGATATTGATCCACATCAATCTCTTTGACATTTAAAATGTTTTCATCAAAGGATTTAATTAGTATCATATAGCCTGAAAATCTGTATTTAAAGAGAGATGAAAAAATACTTAATTAGAATATTGTAAAATTGAGAAATGATCTGAAACAGACCATGCCATTGCGTAAAAATCAGCTCAGATTTGATCAATTTGATATAATCAATTTTGCTTCTGAAGAATCAATAGCCCTAAACAAATTATATCAACTAAAAAATATACAATTAGAAGACAGAACTCTAGTCAAAATATCGTTATTGCAATATCTTTTTGATCAACATACAATATCTTTCAATTCAAGATACGATAAGTCCATGATTAAGAGCATTGAGATAAACTTTCGGATTTTAGAAACATGACATATTCCGTACATTTTGAATGAGGAACTAGGGATGCCAACTCTCCAGCTCGACCCTTAAGCTAGAGGCTATAATCTCCATCCTTTATTTAACTCATAAAAATATTTTAAATATTGTATGATTTAGTGAAATGAAAGTAAAAACGATTTTGACTCACGGAACTTCAACTCAATACAAGAGAGACTTTCACATGCAAACTAAACTTATACTTAATACTATTTTAATCCTTCAAATACTTAACTCTAACACCTGTACAACAAATCAATACACGCTCATTGAGATTGGTAACTTATTCTGATAGGTATTAAGCTATTATTGATTTAAATTGGCATATTCTCACTCATTCAGATTAGTTCGCATTTTATTTTATTATGAATCAATTGGAAATTATTTTGTCGAACGGCTATTCAACATAATGAAAAATTTATGGGCAGATGAAAGAAATCGTTTAACTGTACAGATAGGGTACTTATTCCTTGCTTTCAAACTATTAATAAAAAGTAGATATGTAGTCTTTTATTAATTTTGTCGAAATTACAAGATTTTAATAAAAAGTTCATAATCAGTCACTTAAAGTTACAAAACACGGTATATCACTACTTTGTGTGTCCACCATTGTCTTTCTATTACGTCTCTTCCTATCATTCAGGCTGAATCTTAATCTCTATAATTTTATCCATGGAATAGTAATATCAATTTACGTTCTGCTTCATCAACAGGCTGTCCATTTTTCCAATAACAATTTTTCGCCAATTCCATAATTATTTTACAAATGATATAATTTTGTCACAAAATACACCTACTTTTGTGTATTTTTATGCATTTTAAATGTTTATTTTGAACTTAATGCATCTAATGTGTTAAAATATTCATAGGTTTTAGTATATCATATCAAGTTTTGTTTAAAAGCAAACAAAATCATAGTTACTATCCTTTTATTATAAGTTCAAATGCAAGAAATTAAGTGCCTTATCTGTGCCTCAAGTCAAAACTGAACTATGTATAAAATTTAATTATTCTATGAGTTGTACAGAGTTTTATGACATGTATCAAAGGGCCGTGAATTAATAGAAGCATTTAAATTAGGAAAGAAAGATGATCTTAAAAATTAATATGATGTTCATTGTATGACTATGTGCTCAAATAAAAATGTTATATATATAAGGGTCTCCCCTTTGATATTTTTCTCGAGCTTTTAGGCTGAGAAGTGTTGGCATCCCTATGCAGAACTACGTAAAAAATAAACAATATTCAGAGAACAGAGAAAATTTTTGTATTGCTATATTGATTGGTGAGTCTGTTTTCATATCACAGTAGGTTGCATTAAGTAAACGACCAGAACTTACATCTATATCTGAGAGCACATGATGCACAGATCATGATGAAGTAGCGTTTTTACTTTTCGGAATTATGTTTACACTAATGATTTTCAGAAAGATATTCAATCAGTTTTCAGATCATACAAAATATTTCATTATTAATACAAAACTATATTTTTTTCACACTTTCTTAACTCTAAAAAATGTTTCACTACGTAAAATTTACACATAATGATCTTTAATTAGAAAATTGCAAAATACATTGGCCTAAGATTATAAGAAAACCGATTTTTTATGAATGGTTCAAAACTTTTTTCTTATCTAATGTCTTTGGTATAAAATTTAGCGGTGTTGCGCAAGATCGTCAAGTTTTCGCATCGGATTCTCACTCTCGTGTTGACACGCGATTTCGTGTTTAATCAAGCCAAGTTTACGTATTGAATTTTACTGAAGAGCTTAGGTCATTTTTCAAAATGACGTACAAACAACAGATCGAGTTTTATCAGTATAATCATCGAGATTGGAATCTGATTTCATGCATCAATAACTAACAGACAATTGCGAAAATCAAGAATGATATTATATTACAAGGCTTAAAAATGAATTTAGGACAGGTTCCTTAAGTCTTGAATAATACATTGTGTAATTTATTACATAATTTAGTAGAATCAGTACATTTTAATAATTCAATTTGACAAAAATACAGAATTAAAAGCCTTTGTCACAAGTTTGTAAACTGTTTATGACAAACATAGAATTATAAATCATCTGAAAATAACTCGGATTAAGCCTAAAAATTGGGAGATATTTAAAATTAAATGAAAGCAGAACATGAAAACTCGATATGCGCTTCAATGTAGGGACAGAATAGGGAAAAGTATTGCTGAATAGCAAATTTCTGATTATTCTCAACAAAGCTCTCAAATTCAATGATAAATGCATTGAATCACATTTATTATTCATAAAACATTAGTCTGAACAAAATTTTAAAATAATACTAGTGTGTAAAACATTGATAGTAAATTATTGAATGTACTGTAATGTGGCTGTAATATTGACTCATTCAAAATCGATTAAATCTCCAAAACCCTTAACTACCAATCATTCAATCAATAGATAAGCTTCACTAAAATACAAATTAATAGTTCATTTTACAATTATTAATCAGAATGTTAGTCATTATGGCTGTGAATATCAGTATAGTCGTTCAATATGAATTTTCAGTTCTGTACTACATGAACGCATATATGGGGGTTCGGCATAAACTCGCTGCCTGTATTTGGACGAGAGAGGAAAGCCTACATATCTATTAGGTTGTCAACTATGAAATGTCGTATTTTTGCATATGTAAATTTAAAATTTTATAATTTAAAAAATCTTAGATAAAATATGAATACAGTATATTATTTATGTAATATGAATATTATTGTTTATTTTTAATCAAAACTGATCCGCTTCATTAGTGTTGAAATGTATCCTTGATGAAATTTAAATTCGGCATATTATGCTGTATAAATTTCGGAAAGGAACTAATGCCACTGTGGCCACGAAGAAAGTATGCAATATTTATGGAAATGTTTTGGATGTTCGAAGATGTCAATGATGGTTCGCAGAACTGTGTTCTGGGGACTTTAGTCTCAAAGATTGTGACGCTAGAGAACGTAATTCTGGCGGCTGACTCCATAGCCTCAGGATCACAAACTGAATATTAAAAATCAGCCAATAAATAGCTCTAATTTTTTAATCTATAATTATTGTTATTTAAATCAAAGGAAAGTCTACATTTTCGCTCTTATGACAATCACGATTATGAAGGCCTATGTCACTGATGCCAATAGTATTACCATTGGTGAGATGTCTTAAGAATAGTCACTACAAGTAACATTCCGCAAAGTCTAGACTTTTATTTAAGTTCAGTACAAGTATCAATGATGACATAGAAGGAAAAAAATAAATTGTTGGACCCATTTCGACATTCTAGCCTAACCAGATCATATTCAATTTGATGGCACTTTATCCGGCAAATTGGACTTTGCAGGTTAAATTGTAGACTAATAGTCATGCAACTGTCATATTACTGACTAAAGGTATAAAACCGTATTATAGGCTTCTTTAATCTTATTTTGACGATCACATGATGACTAAGCCTAAACTCGACCTATTAATCCGAAATTTTAAAATGACAGCATATTGAGTATGATCTCATTCTACTCATATGGTCGAGACGAGTCCAACGATGCATTATTTAATTTTCTATGACATCGTGAAATATACATCGTAGCCCATAGAACTTCAGTCGAAGTCCAATGGAAAATTTGGTTCTTTCAATGTTCCACAGATGTAGAAATATTAAGCGTAAACAGAAGCTCCATACATTATTAAATTTATATGAATTTTGTGGAGATAGATATAAGTCTGAATTTTAAGAGCGGTTGCTTACGCTATCTGTTTTTAAAATACCTGGATTGTAAATTGAATTTTGTTTTTTTATAGAATTTGACTCCTGTCAAAAATCCTTTCTTAGAACGCATGCAGACTACAGAAGTTATACCTTAAACTAATAAACTAACAACATATGTTTATTTTTGTTCAAATGACATTATCTACAAGGTATAGAACGCTTATTATCTGAAAGTTAGGCCAAAATAATCCAAGTTACTGGTCAAGACAAATCGGATTAGAGGTTGGCTGCACTCATCAAACTGTGATCAGAGAGAGAGAGAGAGAGAGAGAGAGAGAGAGAGAGAGAGAGAGAGAGAACCTAAACCATAAAACAAAGAGGCAGTAAAAGACCATACCAGAACAAGACCAAGGGGTTGTAGCGGCAGAAGTTTTTTACAAAGCAGATGTTTTGCTAGAACTGATGGAAAAAATCAGGAATATTATTCTGTCAAAGCGCACCGAATAAAAGATTGTTGGGCAATTTTTGAAGAGATTTTCAGGCTTTTAATATATAACAGAAATTTATGAACTTTAGATAATGATTCATTCAAAAGTAAATTTTCGGAAATTTTATTTTATACGAAGTTAGTAATTTTCAGGAATTTTATTTTTAAATGAAGTTGGGATATTTCGAAAATAATGTAATGCCGTTTGCCGAAATTTTTTTCAAGATCTAGACTTATATCTTTGGATGTTTAATTAAAAGTTTGAGAAAAATAGGTGCATTTTCGATAATGAAAATCAATTATATAATGTTACTCATATTGAATGGAATAGATTGAATTCATTTGAAATTATTAAAAACTTGGATCTTACTATTCCTGATAGATACCGAGAGGTTGTCGAATAAAACGACGAAACAACTCATTATTGAATTACTTATTGATTAAAGTTATAATGTAAATTACGATATGAAATGAAAATAAACTTCTTTTGTAATGGTTTTTAAATACTTATTTTATAGATATTTAAAGTTTAAACTATATAAGGGTTAAGTGTATCAATACATAATTTTTATAACTTTCATGCCTTGCAAGAAAGTGCTTATGGCAGGAGTCAAATCCGATCAGAAACATAAAATTTAAACATTTCTCGTAATTGCAATCACGTCTTACAAAAAAACAAAATTCTAAACTGTACAAAGTAATATTTATTTAGACTAACATAATAGAATGTAAGCTTTGAGCGCAGTAACTTTACGATTCATATGGATCGGTTTGAGATCTAAATAGCACAGCATCGATTACTATGTAGTGTCGTGTTCCATGATATTTACACAATAACGACAAGCTACGAAAATGTTGAATATGATATGTATTAGGCCCAAAGCTATATAACTGTTGGTTTCGAAACTATTCATGTTCAAATATACCGACTAGTATAGGATATATACAAATATAATACTCAATGTACACACATAAATATCAGATATTTGGATGTTAATATATCTAATGATCTGAAAAGTAAGTATCGAGTCTAGTATAGGTCGACTGCGTGATAGTAGTGATTCTCAAAATTAACGATGAAACTTTTAAATATAAGACTAGTGTTATTTTTAATATAATACTGCAAATTTTAAAGATCTCTAACTGGACAATATTCAATTGTTCAGAGAACAATTAGCGATGACAAAAACAAAGCAAAAAAGTGTTTAAATAAGTTGAGAATACGTGCACCTAAGCCATTGCTAAAACACATAATTGAAGGCGACGAAAGTTATTTGTACAATTGATGGTTTAAATGGTTACAGTAGTGATTTATGTTTTGCACATCCATCTCTTAAAGCTGAATTTGTTGAATAATTAACCGAAAAATTAAAAGAGAAATGAATAAACCACCAGAAAACTATTTCCAAACCTATTGTCGTGTATTAGAATTCGAATACTCGTAGTTATGGACAACAGGCCACTATCGGTAATTAACTAAACTAAAATTATTTATTTATTATTACGTTAATTCTATCTCAAATTTCTTTCGTTTTTAATCACTAATTAAAAAGTTATAAATAATTGAATCTTATGTGGATTTTTTCTCCGAGCATCTCATATTAAATATTTACTATTCTTCTTTTGGCCTTCATAAAAATTATTTTCCAACTACTATTCAGAATAAGTACTGTTACTATTAACATTTAAAACCTCATCAAGGTTGAAGTTCAATATTTCAAAATAGCAGACCAACTAAATTTATTGAAAATGAACCAAAACGAACTTTACCAAAGCAGAACTGGAAGAAGTCACTTGATCTGTGAATTTAAATAAAAGTTTAGAAAGGAAAAATATTGTTTTTGCTCAATTGCATTTTACAAAAAGAAACAAATTCATTTCAAATAGGATGTAGGATGTACAACTTTAACTTTGTTTTTATGTTCGAATTCTTATACCTACTACATCGTGTTCATGAAGAAAGCTGATATATTTTTCTGGAGGCGTATATTGAAATTTAGTGCGAAATATCTTATGTTATATCTCAAGTTTAAGTTGAGCAAGTTTTCCTATTCTCAAACTAATATCTAACAGAGAAACAAAATTAACTAAAAACAAACATTAAGTAGTGAACTTATTTTCCTATCCTTTCTTTGAAGCTTGTCTGAACTATAATATTAGAAAAATATTGTCTTAAAAGTTATGAAAGTCTTAAATGTTATCTGTTCTAAAACTCCTCTGTCTGTTATGATTTGAACTAGTAAATCAGAAATTCGAATTAAAGATAAACTTGAAGCTCTAATATAACATTACTTCTTATCATTTAGGATTAGTCTAACTCACTATTTAGTGTAGATCTGACACTGACCTATCCTAATACGATTAGAAATTTATACCTTTTAGTTAGAGTTGAGAAAAGACAGTTAAAAAGATTTCTGGTGCTTTCGCCGACTAACTTTCTATCTAAAGGGAAAGCATAGTAGTTAAGTCGAAAATCGAATTTCCTGCTTATTTCTATATCCTTAAGTTTTATTAATAGATTTTTTCATTCTACTTTATAAGGTACAACATAGAAGCTTTTACCTCAGCAAAGAATAATCCAAGCGAGAAGAATGTCAGATTGCTTTGTTGAATTATTATCTGGACACTCAGCCGCTTTGTAGAGGAATTTTGCAGACTTGAGCAAGACTGTCTCTTTCAAGATAGTTTTATACTTAAATTTCACAAGTTCCAAGTCCTAAGCTTGACAAAATCGAAAGATTAGTCTAAACTGACTCGTAAGATACTCATTGCTAGAAATCTGTTCGATGAAAATATACTTACATTCACTGAAATTTTTCATTATTTGTTATTTGAAGAATGTGACATAATACAAGTGCACAAATATAAATAGTTTCAAGTGAGTTAATAAGTTGAAAATTCCTAAATATCAGTCCTAATAAACTTTCGAGTTCATGATTAATAAAAATTATCTCTTCTCTATTTTGATAAGCTATCTGAGTGTATTCTCTACTTAATTCATGTGAGCGTATAAGGTTTGATTCAATAAATTTCAAGGATGAGATTGAAGGATTGAAGGACGAGAAGATTCGATCTCAAAAATAATGAAACAGTGTGTTTTACTCTGGAACTCTATGATTATATCGCTGTTGTTTTAACAAACTGCGTTCCATTACAATTAGAATGTTAGATTTGATTTTATTTCCGATATAAACATAACTACATACCAAGTATTGGAGCAACATACTTTATTGGAAAACACTGTTAATTAGGAATTCTCATCATAAACATCATAAGAAAGTCTAAGCTCATCATTATAATTTTAAAATGATCACTGTGAACTATCTGTTGATTATTTTGAATCAAAACAAAAATCTTGGACATTCATGGCAAAATTTTCCTATATTGTTAAAACAATTGATCGAAAATGAGAGATATTTTGTGACCTTCTCGATCTATTCGAATGACATAATTTGTCTCGGCTATTTCCAACTCAGAAATTATACAGTCAACCCACCTTATACTAACACTTCTATAGCACAAGTTCAACTCTATCTGATTTCCAAAAAATTCTTACGTAGAAGTTTATATTATAAAAACCTCTTGAATTCGACACCTCTACTCCGTGATCCAACAATTTTCTTCTATCTAACATTCATTAGAACCTCAAAAATTCAACACTGAAGTGTCTATTTAATGCACTCAAAATATGATTTACTTGAACCAAAAAAGTACTTATGATGATTAATAAACTTTCGATATTTCTTCAACCAAAGTATCCTGAGCTGATTCAAAACACTGTGAGTATAAAAAGCACGTTAGAAGCCACTGTTGTTAAGAAAATTGTGAAGCCCAACAAACCACATTGAATGAATTTTCTTTAATTAAGAGGTCTTTCAGTTATTTCTAAGTCTCTAAATAATACTAAATAAATTTTGTTATCAACGCGCTCAAAATTCTACCTCCTTATTCCGACATATAGAATTAAAGAGGTTCTTCTGCGAACCGACAGCCTCCATCAATTGACTAATAGTGATAGCAAAATACCGTGTCAGATTATAGAGGTTTGACTGTACAATCGTTTATGTAAGAATTAATATTAAAGCTTAATGCATGATTCATCCTCTGCATGAATTTCTCGAAGTGGTATACAAGTCGAAATCGATTAATGTTTAGAAAAGGCTTAATAAGTTAAAATTCGAAGTCAGTCTATAACAAATATCACGACTGATTAGAAATAAAGTTAATCCTCCCTCACATGCGAGACTTGGTACGCATCGAAATTTTAAAATTTTCTTGAAATAGCCGATTCACTTGAAATTAACAAGGTTGCTTTGTTGAAAACCTAATTTTTGAAGGTTATGATATTTTTCAGTAAGAATAAGCTGAACATAACTATAAAATATATTCAATGATACTCAAACACTTTATAGAATTCACTTAAAGGCATAAATGTATTTCTCTATTCTGTAAACCTAGTCTACAACTCCGAAATATAAACCTGTTTTCTTTTTATAATTGCTTAGAAAGCTTCGCTTTGAAAATATACAATTTCATCACTTCAAAATTTAATATTGTTGATTATTTAAAGTGCAAAAATATCTGTACTCAGCTGGTTATACGCGAGCTGTAAAAATATATTAGACTACCAAATGAAGATCTTAGTAATTTTATTATTTATTCAAAAACTATATTATGGTTAGCTCATAATCTAATCCAAAAATAAATGTTTTAAAAATGAAAGAAATATAAAAAAATTTAAGTTAAGTGATAATATTTTGAATGTAAATAAATAAAATACTCAAACAAGGAATAGTATTTTTCTTAAACTTTCAAACACTAGAAAGAGACTCTTATTGTAATCTGATTATCATTTTATTTATATCTCCCCATGTTTCAACGCTTGAAAACATACTTCAAAAGAAAGCATTTCAACGTTTTTTTTACTTGAAAAAGATTATATTTGAGCAGTTTTAAGCTTCAATACTCTTTTCGAATATCAAAGAATAGGCTACTCAAAAATGCTCATGTTGTGCTATTTTCGGAATCATTAGTATATGTCAAAAACTAAATATTGTGCGAGTTCTCATTAGGGGTGATCATTATAAAAGATGTCATTCTGATTTTTTTTCAAACTTGCGATTAGAACTAATTGAGTTTTTTAGCTTCGTAACTGAATTTAGTTTGGTGTAAAAATAATTAAAGTTTCATAAGCGTCATCGCTTAATCAATACATAGACTTGAACTTCATTATAATAGTCAATTACTCAATATCTATATTAAATAATTTATAATCCAAGTTGATTACCTTTGACATTTGAGAACCTTTTAATCACATTAGATTAAGTTAATTGCATTCAGAAAAATATGAATTGCTCAATTTGGAACGAACTTAATTACTTATTAAGCACAAAATAAGAATTAAATTCCTTAATGTAAGAAAAATAAATTCAGCTAGTTAAAATTTTGACAGGCATATAATTATGTCGAAGAAACTGAGATCGAAGGAAAGAAACGAGAATTTTTTATTAAGATAAGAAAATCGATCTGACAATGCGGATCCGACAATTGTCGCAAAAATTTCAATCTAAATCTTCAATAAACTAATAGATTAGTTAATTTCATAAAATTTTATGTATTTTTAAAAGGCTGACCGCGAGGTTATAGCTCAAAATTAAAGGTTATAAGTTTGCATAAAATATCAATGGAGTGTATTAATGCTCAATTTCATATAAGGCTTAGTGGCCCAAACGACTAAAGACTTGTATATTTTTCTATACTTTCGCATGTGGGATCGAATCCGCATCTGTAACTTATTTTTGCATTTTAATATTATTATATATTGGTATTTTTTTTCATTGATTTCAATTAAGAGTTCAAAGATCAATAATTCGAAATTACAAAATAAATTAAGACAATTAATTTATTCAATTTCATGAAAATGAAAACAATGAAGAAATGTTTAAAACAAATACATTTTCTACAATGACTACATTGAACAAAACATTCATTAATACAATTGTCAATATTACAATCGATTTCAGAAAATTTAAAACAAATATCTCTTACATGCCTTAATTTATTTTGTAATTTCGAATTATTGATCTTTGAACTCTTAATTGAAATCAATGAAAAAATACCAATATATAATAATATTAAAATGCAAAAATAAGTTACAGATGCGGATTCGATCCCACATGCGAAAGTATAGAAAAATATACAAGTCTTTAGTCGTTTGGGCCACTAAGCCTTATATGAAATTGAGCATTAATACACTCCATTGATATTTTGTACAAACTTATAACCTTTAATTTTGACCTATAACCTCGCGGTCAGCCTTTTAGATATACATAAAATTTTATGAAATTAACTAATCTATTAGTCTATTGAAGATTTAGATTGAAATTTTTGCGACAATTGTCGGATCCGCATTGTGAGAAATTCAGCAGCAAAAAAGACTCTTAATTTGCTCTGCAAGTAAAAGAAACATCTAATTTATTATCTAATAAATCCCTTTAACAATATGTCGATATTAAGCCTCATAACTAACTAGAATTTAAATGATTGAATACTTCAAGTATTACAGATATCTTTAAATCCCTCCAATTAGATAAATCTCTTAAAATAAGGTGAATACATTAAATCGTTTGCTATTTTGAAGCTTTTCAACTGAATATTGGCGATTTTACGAGATTACAACTACGTTCGTAAATTTATTACGATATTGAAATCCAATTTTAATGATTTTATTCAGTTCTTCATTCCAGGAATAGTAAAATCGTTATAAATTTATTTTTAGCAACGTAACTAGAATAACACTTCGAATAAGCGCTAACATGCAAAATATTTGCATTCAATATTTCGATTCAAATATTCGCTTTCAAAATTATACTAGGCATTTAATTAAAATTCACATATAGAAATGCAAATAACTAGCTTCGAGCATAAATTAACTCTAATTTGCACTACGTTTCCATGAGCTAGTAAGTCTGGGTTTGAAGCTTTTTAAAATTTTTAATTTAAATGGAAGCAAAGTTCGAGCTTGAATTCATGCTGAATGTTCAGGTTCGGATCAAGTAAATATTCTAGATGAAAATCTGTTAAATTCATGTTTTACATAAATACTGGATCAAATATAAGCTTTTATTTGTTTATTGCATGGAATATTCCAACTTAATTGAAGTCAAACATATATTTGGTATGTACTGCGAGTTATTTTGATTCGTTAATACCTTCCGGAACTCAACTTAGAATTTTACTATTTCCTCTAAAATCATCTAATATTATATTCAACATAGGAGAGTTTTAAATTCCATTAACCAAATTTATTTTTAAAATAACGTAGAAGTCTCTATTGAAATACATAATTTAGTGTAGTCTAACACAAATTTTATGCTAAAACTGGTTAAGATTGAATCAGAAGTCTAAATAAAATGTGTAGAGTTTATGCACAGTTGTGTCGGCTAGTTTGATTACTTATCAATAATATTAAAGACTTTAGATGGAATCATGACTACATATGAGGCATATACTGGAAGAAGTAAACTCGTGGCGGTATAAATTTGCCTATTGAAGCTTTCATTTATATAACATAATAGGCAAACTTATACCGCCACGAGTTTACGCTTTTGAGAAATACAGATACAGAAAGGGCTCATAGGAAATATCAATTTTATTGAAATTCTGAGCAATCGACGCTAATCATAGATTCACTCACTATCAAATTATTATCAAAACTTTTATTGCCAAAAATATTAAAGTTTATAAGTAATGAGAATTCATTTACATTTTTAAACTTATTCTATTCAACAAATAAGTAGAAATACAAATCTTATTGTGACAAAACAATGAATATTTAATTAGTATTACGAAATTAATTTAAATGAGTTATTGTTTTTTATTATTCGATTTTAACTCCTTAGAAACTTTAGAATTTTGATTGCTTTTGTCAAATAACTTGTGTGATGAATTTTGCTTATTACTCTTGAGACAGCATGACCTAAAGAACAAACTTTTGAATAGTTTTTGTTATAATCATCAGATAGGACCTTGAAATCTAAAATGTGAAGTGAGTATTGAATTATTTCCTTTAGCAGTTCAAATAAACTTAAGTCCTTTTGCTATCTAGATTTCTCAAAAGCGTACTTCAAATAGCAAAAGCTTCATATGTAGTCATAGATGTTGAGATTTTCAGAATTTGAATAACAAAGTTTTCATATCTTTTAGAAAGTAAAACGGCATTGATTATCAGGGGTTTAGAAATATTATTGGAGAGTTCATATAAGTTGGAATATAATCACTATGATATAAAAATCCCTTACATTTTAAGTTTACATGAAAATTTTCTGAGAAAATATTTCACTAAATCGTATCTTAACTAAATATACGCACAGTATAAGATATCAAGCATGGAAGTCAAAACGTGCTCATTTCTTGACTTTTGAAACCAAAAAGCTAAAAAATAAAAGACAAGGTTAGATCGAAGACAAATATTTAATATTTAGTCATCTAGTCTTTTATGTGAAAGGACTCCTACGCAAGAAAGCTTTTGTAAAACTGAATTAGAGTTTGAACTTTATGGAGATTAAATGCCAACTACATAGAATATGCAATTTTAAAACATTAAATCTTGCGCAATCTTGAGGTTTTTCATGCAAAAGATTGATATTATTTTATAAGATTATAAATGTTCTAAAAAAGACTTTTGTGTGGCTAGCATTTAATGTCTAAAAATTTCAAACTCTGACTCAGTTTTGAAAAAGCTTTCCTACATAGATCTTAATTTTCGGTCTGACCTTATCATTTAATTTTTGCTCGCCTTTTCGATTTCAACAGTCAGGCAAGGAGTACATTTCAATTTCCATGCTTGTACATATACTAGTATATATAAAAATCATGATATTCGGATAAGTTTTAACTAATCTTCAGACTATATCAAAATTTTCACCATTAAAACTTATAATTTTGAGGTTAAGAAGTATTAAACAGTCGGAACACTCATAAAGATTGGGGAGGATTTAAATCGATAGTACTCAATGAACCAAATCGGTTGATATAATAGTCATTAAGCCACGCTCACCGATCTAGAAGATATTCCATTTTCGAAATAATTTCAGATCTCGATAAATAAATACTATGACCTTTAAACTAGTAGGCATAGCCTAATGATTGTCCCATCAATAGATTTGTCTTATCAGATATTAGCGAATGAACTACTTTATTTACCTCTATTCAGCTCCGCTCACTTAAAAATAAATTAATTTTAACATTCAAAAAGTTCAAATAAAGCATCTTCTGAATAATTGGGTTTAGCATAATGATTCTTACATCAATCAATTTTTCTCGTTGAGCACTATCGATATGATCCTCCCACGATTTTTAAGGACGTTCCGAACGTTTATGGCTTCAACCAAACCGTTATGGCTCACGCGCTTGTATTGGAATTTTCTCTATATTCTTATAACATTATTATAGTCTAAGGTGTAGATTTACACTGGTCTAAGTTACAGATCACACATACGTATCAGATCAAATTAGCTTTTAGGACTTCTGTAAATTTTCAAAAATCCTGATCCTGCCCCGTCTTGGCCCTGATGCCATCTCCAATTCTGACGAACATTATTCTTATACGAGAACATTCTAACATTGCTACAGTGGTCCTTAAGTGACTACGTATTTTAGTAGTGCTCCGCACGAGTTGAGTCGATTCGAGCTATTTATCAAATCGATTCAAACTTTCGAATTCAAGTCTCTAGAAGATTTGACTCGAACGCAGTCGAGTCGAGTCCAACTCGAGTCCGGGCATGACTCAATTAGGTTTGAGGGATTTGAATTCTTTTGAGCTGTAAAAATATTCCATGATTTCAAGATTCTGGAACTTTTTAGAGCATTCTAGAAACTTATGGAATATTTTGGAACTTTTCAAAGCATTCTACAATCTTGTAACATATTCAGGAACTATCTAAGAAGCATGCATTTTAGT
This sequence comes from Archegozetes longisetosus, assembly GCA_018873245.2. Lineage (NCBI taxonomy): Eukaryota > Metazoa > Arthropoda > Arachnida > Sarcoptiformes > Trhypochthoniidae > Archegozetes > Archegozetes longisetosus. The sequence goes on along the minus strand of JAEMBT020000009.1, from coordinate 17,097,346 downwards.
ATAAAAGGGGGTCCACTCTACACATCCATTCGATATTTGAGTTGGAAAACTTATGTAATCCATTAATATTAGTTGATTCGAGACTTCGGACAGGCTCGACGCGAGTCCAAATCAAATCGATTCGCGATTTGAACAGACTCGAACTCGATTTGTGCGGAGCGCTATTTTTTAGAAACCCATATTCGAATAATGCTAACATAGTAATTATAATATTTTAATGACAACAAATTTTCAAGTTCTTTCAAATTAATAAGAACACTACTATAGGCACACTTTGTAGTTATAGCAAATCTTGATTAAATATATAAAAGTTTAGAATTATATTATTGAAACCCAAAACTAGAAGTGAATATGTTCGTAAACCCTCAAGGCAATCAAATTTTAAAAGACTATTAAATTGTTCACTTAGTAACGTCATATTAGACATGACTTTAGTATTAAAAATTACTCAGTAATAATTTTTCAATTCTATTAGCCATTCGAAGATATGAACCACAAATCTGGAGCTCATTTTGACTTAGACCATAGGAAAGCCAATAAGAGAAATAGAATTATTACTTTGAGCAACGTTCTAATGATTTGACATATACCCGCTTTATTTTCAGCTCCAAACAATTCCTAATGTATTAGCTACACTTTTTCAAGTCTATTCTTAATAAGAAACTACATTTTCACAACTATAAGGATTATCTCACATATATATTAGAACGTGGTATTTTCGAGAAACGAGCTTCCCGAATCTCGATAAAATTTTGGCCCCGAGACTCGAGAATTCTCGAATTCCATTTAATATAGGTAAAAAATTCGATCACTAATTATTTACTTGCACTTAAATTCAATATAGTACATTAAATTGGAATAACCATTCAATAAATTAAAAGCTTTAATTTAATTTCAAATTTATCTAACAAATCTATTTTGACTAAAAATTGACCATTTTACGAATCAACTTTTTGATAAAACACATTTTTAAGCATTTGCGAACCCTTAAACATAAAATTATTCATCAAATATTTATTGCCTAATCTAGTTATAAAGGATTTATCATAACCTTTTGCACGGGGGTACAGCAAAAACTGAAAATGATAGAAACGCGATTGAAATTTTAAAATATTCTTTATTATAAATGAGATTAATACACATTCAATCAATAATTTGTATGTCTACCGTTTGCGTGGCGAACAGTCTGGAGTCTTTTTGGATAAGATAAGAGCAGAGATTCAAATAATTCAGTATCATTTTCGAGCGATTGTAAGACTTCAGCTACGTGTCTGGTTAAGGTTTGAATTGAATATTAATTGGGACCAGTGTCAGACAGTATCTGGGTTTCAACCTTATCTTTGATGATCGATCCAATGTGTTCAGCTGGATTTAAATCCGGCGAATTACTGGGCCAAATGTCGTTACCCCAAACGTTGATGTTACTCTTCCGAAGCAGCTGTTGAGTGGGTTTAGCTCTCATATAAGGAGCTTTATCGTGAACTAAAGTCACATCTTCAACAGAAAGAACATTTTCGCTATTTTGCAAAAAAAGGAATGACTTTTTTTGCAGAATTATTTCTCTGTCTAATTGTACCAATTATTCTCGTTCAGAAAGTATATTAAAAAACAAGTTTTAAAAAATTTATATCTTTATCGGTTATTGCTGTACCCCTCCCCCGTGCAAAAGGTTATGATAAGCCATGTGCAATATATTTTTTCGGTCAACATTAAAACAAAAACTTCTGGAAATTAAGGGTTAATTATTGGAATTAAATCAATTTAAAAGCTTCTTAGATTTATGTCTACTATGTATCTGCCAGTAACACGTTTGTGACAACATATATGATTCTCGTAATTACAAATTAATTTCGCAAATTTATGTTTTCATAAAATGAAGCGAATAAATTTTATCAAATCTGATAAGTGTTAACTATGAAATTTTTAAGTTTCGAACAATTAAGATCATCCTACTTTATATTCAATTATAGGAGTAAAAAATTGACTGCTACATGAAAACCCATTAATCAATTTTTATCACTAGTTCTTTTGATTACGCCAAATAAGAGAAACACGATATTGATCTAATATTTTTGGTATACTCCAGAGACACTTTTTGTTTGACATTAAAGTATGACATCTCGATGTATAGATAGACCGATATATAGCTAAGTATTTTTATGCGAGAACGAAATATTACTATTAATAGAAAGCGTTATCAGACTCAAGATCATGAAAGAAAACAAGCGCTATTCATGTAAGTCCCGAATAGTGCTACTATACAGTCTGACCTCGATTTCGGAAAACTCTTCAGTGTTACTGAAGCTTATTGTCAAAATTCGACTGTGGAGAAAATCTTTCCTCGAACTTTTAGGAGCTTTTAATCTCGAATATTATCTATTTTTGAATGAATTGCTGTAAATTTACTAAATAATTTGATATTTCCTCTGAAATAAGATTAGAATTATGGAAACAGTTTAAATTGGAAAAGTTTTAAGCTAAAATTTGTAGTTTTCACTCTGAATTCGTCAAAATTGGTACAGATAAAGTTATGCGTGATCTGAAATCTATTACCAAGTTCAGGGTTTCGCCAAAACTACGGTTACCCACAACTCGGTGAACACAATAAAATAACCTGAGCTCTATGAACACGTTGATGAAACCAAAACTTTTCGTTTACTAGGTTGCCAAAATCTGGATGAGATTGTACTAACATCAGAATTATTAGTATTAATTTATAACTGAGAGTGAAGTAGTACTTTCCAAGATTCATTGTGTTTTATTGTATAATTACAAACAGAACAGCGTTTATTAATTTTATATCTCCAAGTGAATATATTTGTTTCACAGACTATAAAATGATAGACAACACTTTAACAGAATACCATAGATAAAAATAGCACGCGTCTAGACAAAGATTGCATTAATAATTTCGTAAAGTAAATTCTAATGAGAATTTAAGAATAAAATTGAAATACTTTCTCCCGAAAAGGTGAAAGAAAGAATATAAATGAGAGCTGACACTTCACAAGAGGCTTTGACTTAAAGTTTAAGATTTTCTTGAATAATCTTTTGAAGATAGAGAATCTCTAAATAATAAGGCTTCCATCATGATTTTGATCACAAATCAGCCAAAAAGAAAATCTTAAAGTTTTAAGACTTATCAAGTAATAAAATAAGAAACGTCTTAGATACTAACAAAATATTTTGACAGAAAATGCAAATCGATTTATGTATTAGCGAGAAATATTAAATTTCTGAAAAATTATAACGAGATTTCAATTTTTTTCAGTACGATATCTTAACAGATCCAAAGTTTTAAAAAAATATTTTTAAAGTTTATATTTTTACCTATCGTCTCGGATAAAAAAGTCTAGGTCTGTTGTATCCTTGCGGAAAAAGATTAATTTTTAAAAGGCATTACTGAATTTCAAGGTATTAGAGAATAAGTGAACACATTACAGCCAGAGTCGCAACCGAATGATCGCAGAATAAAGTGTTATTGGAGTTATGAATTGTATTTTGTTATAATAGGAAATTCTGACAAAATATTTTCTAAAAATAATGACAGTAGGCGAACGTGCTCTTGAAAGTTCCAGTTTTGGTGAAAATTTGTTTGGGTGTAATTGACTTAGAGTATTCAATTAATCTTACGAAATTAAAAGTTTTTCCTGAGGTTCTAATTTTCAGCTGCACACTAAATTTTCAGTTAAGCTAGTCGCTATAAAATTTTTCGTTACTAGCTAATAAAATATTTTACACTATAAAATGCTTCAACATTTACTGATAGAAATTCCATTTGTGAGGCCAGAGCCTGATGCAATGTGTGAACTGTAATTCTCAAATTTTAATCAGATGTCTTGAAAGTAGGGATGAAAAGTTTCTAGAAATTTTCTTTTTGATGAGAAACTTTCTAGAAAGTTTTTTTGGGACTATTTTCCTATGCTGTGATTATTTTGAATGCAAAACCAAAATAAATGATATTTTGAATATCTAAAAGTCGCTAATGTTGCATATCACTTAAATGGATACATTATTCCAATTGTAACATAGGTTTGAGCTGTGAAAATAGAAAATTTCTCTTAAGGGGAATTTTGTGCGATAGAAAATTTCCAGAGAAGTTTTCTTTTTACAACACTACTCGAAAGTAATTTTTTATTTATAGCGTTACAAAGTCTATGGATTAAAATAAAAGCATCTCAAAGGCTTTTGAAGAGGGACTTGATAGAAACAGCAGTTGGAAACATGTTAATCTTTAAAGCCCACACTGATGAATATAAATTAACTCGAATACTATTTTTTCACTTAAAACCCTTAAAATTAACATGAGTCATTTATATACAGATATACTCGCGCAATAAAGATGAAAACCTCAATTATATTATAAGACTTTTAAGTGGATTTTTTGCACTTTTGTTATTAGCTTTTACATCACTCGTATTTATACTTCTCAAACATTTCGATATTTAAATAATTTTGAGTTGTTTAAAATGATTGAAACCTATACAAATGAGTAGAGAATAAACTCCTTAATAAAATCTCAAGACTTATGTCCAGCTATCGTACTGATGAGTATATTAGAATATTAATAAACTATAACCTCACAACATTGTAGAAATAATTTTTCAAATTTACATCAATGGATTTTAAAAAATGCAGTTCAAGAATTTATTATGCCTGAAATAATTGTCTAAACAAAATAAAACATTACTATAGCGTATAACATTGAAAGATAGCATTAAATAACTGTACCGTAACTTTTAAATATCAATAATGATGATTGTCATTTTGATTAGTAGCCCAAAAATCAATCACTACTTATCAGTTGAAGTTAAGAGGCAATATTTTTATTTAAGTTCATATTAAATTTTCATTATAAATTTAATCAAACCTTTGTTTATAATGCGAAAGAAATTATACTTCATCACCCATTAATTTATATTTTACTAAAGCTTATGCATTAATTCAAATCATTGATAGTTAAGGTTTTTAAAGATTTAATCAATTTTGAATGAATCAATACTATAGAGACCCTACAGTACAGTCGATACTTCCTATTCATGCTCTATACATAAATATATATCTATCAGTTTTGTTCAGACAATTATTTCAGGAATAGTGCAACGTGAATTTGTTGATTTACTTTTCGGAATCTTTCAATTCAACTCTCATTTATTTTATTAAAGTCTTATCACTTATTATTAATAAATTTATTTTAATTTTGTTTGTTCTTTTGTTCATAGTTTTGGTTTTAGTTTTATGCTCACTTCGGGTTTACTTCTACGTGGTAGGAAATTTAACACAAAATTTATATTTATGTGGTCAAAAACCCGAAAAAATCGATTTTTAACATAAGATCATTTTTCCCTCATAACTCGAAAACTATTGGTCTTGATAAAAAGCTCCTAGAGACTTTTGTGTTCAGCATTAAAACACCTTTTAAATGTCACTCATCGAAATCAGTGTGAGCCCAGCAGTCTATAGAAAAATACTATCCTCCTTTATTTTAAATCAAGATTTCACTTTTAAAATATAAATCAGTTGGTTTATCTTTTTCCTCACAATCTTTATTCAAAATTATCTTATCTAAATGTTTCAATCCGACCAAGAGTTTTTATAAGTCGTCTCTATCAATGAGTAAATGAGATGAATATAAAGGCTTTGACTGTCTCAGGAATAAATCAAATATCGAATCATTGCATTTTGACTATTATTTTTGTCGCACAATAAAACTAAGTTTCATAAGAGCGAACTTTACATATGATTCAATAACTTTGTTTTTATTCGATTCGTCGATTAAGATTATGTTTGTGTTCCTAATGATTATCCGTGGGATATGTGTATAAGAAATTCTTATAAGAGTCAATTTTGATCGATTTACATAGTGAGACTTATGTTAGTTTGATTCACCAGTGGCTTACTTTGATCCTATTTTATGGCAATCATCACGCTTTCTGGGTATTTTCATTTCAATTGGATATATTATAACTAGTGATAGACATCAGCTCAGTTACCCTGAGCTTGAGCTTGAGCTGAGCTATGAGCTGAGCTGGGCTGTGAGCTGGACTGATCTGAGCTATGAACTGGACCGATCTAATCTAATCTGATTGATAAGTCAAAATTTTCCGCGAAATTTTTCAATATTTATCAGAAATACTGGAAATTTATTACAATGTAAGAAATATAACTGATATACAATAAGAAGAAGACTAAACGTCTTCTGAAATGAATTATTGAATATTTAACACTGTCTTAAAGTTGAAACGTTTTGGAATCGTCTTCTATGGGCTATTACTGCAAAGCATTTAAGTTAAACAAAACGTCATTAGACTATACAGCATATCACTTATAGATTTTACATTGAAAGTATCAAATTTCTATTTGGATGAATCGTTTAAGAATAGATAACTCTAATAAATTCTATAAACTATTACCCATTGAGCTGATCTGAGCTGAACTGGTAGATCAGTTTAGTGAGCTTGAGCTGTGAGCTGAGCTAGAAGACGACTGAGCTTGATCTGATTTCATCAGCTCAAAAGTAACATTGAGCTCAGCTCAGCTCAGCTCAAGCTCAGCTCAGCTCAACTCAAGCTCAGCTCAACTCAAGCTCAGCTCAACTCAAGCTCAGCTCAACTCAAGCTCAGTTCAAGCTCAGCTGATGTCTAACACTAATTATAACAGTTTCGATCCGATTCTCAATACTTGATTTGAGTTCAATCGTGAATGTGGTTTCATGAAGATTGAATAAACTCGATTAAGTTATCTCTTAAATTCGATTAAGTTAAATAGTTTATATGAATATTAATTACTTTCACAGTTTGAAACAAAATTTTTAAAAATTCTCACCTAAATAATAGTTGATTTCTCTTAATTTTCAACTATCAAAAAATTATCTTCTGGACAAATAACTCAATTATTCCAATTGATGTAATATTATGAAAATATTTTAGTGTCAAAAGTAGTCAAGTGGAATATTTAAAATTTTATTTTCTGAATAAATTTATTAATAAAATGAATAGAATGAAATAATGCTTAAAAATTGCTCAAAATGATTTGGAAACAAACTCATCATTTGAAATGACCAAAAGATAGATCATCAATGGATTCATAAATACTAAATAAATTTCATCCCTAGCCTTTTGAAATGGTTCCACATTAATTGCACTGTTCAAAGTCAAGTGTCCAAATTAACTTTCAACTTCATACTATCTCCTCATAAACATATGAAACTTTACTTCAAGAGTGTACGGTAGAGAAAATAAAACAATATATATAAAGTCAAAATTGAAAAACAATGCAGCTACACACATAATCAGATATTACTAACTAGGGAAGAGTGCGATCTGAGGAAGTCAGATCAACATATTTTTCATTGAGCATTAATCTATGTCACAATTAGATTGACCAAAACTCAACAATTCGTGCTTATGAGCTCTTGTTTGTCCACAATCAGCAATATAAAATGCAATCTTTAGCATTGCTTTGTATGGCAGTAATGCTCATTGGTACCCATATGCATTGAACGCATTGACAAGCATTAAACTGAACAGTGAAGCCAACTTTCTATGGCATAAAGCAAAGGCATTATATTATACATTGCTGCCGTACAAAGCAATGCTAAGGATTGCACCTTAAATTACCGATTGCGGACAAACGATAGCTCATAAGCACGAATTTGTGAGTTTTGATCAATCTTATTGTGACATAGATTAATGCCAAATCAAAAATATGTTAATCTGACTTGCTCAGATCGCACCCTTCCCTAGTAAGTTATAGTTCCTATCAAAACTTAGTCATTCTTAAGGAAACAATTGAAGCGTGAAATGGAAAAACCAGACATCTCGCCTTTATTTTTACTTGATAAAAAGGCCTATACAGTCTGTCCTTTTATCTTCTAAACTCAGATCAAGCAGTTAAAACGTTTTATATTTTGATATTTTAATCAGATGTCAAATAAATTACTCATCGATTCAAAATTTGATACTTTGGAACAAACTTTTAATAATCAATTCGAATGTAATAGAATTAGTGTTTAGAAATAGCAATTCGATACTTTATAATTTACTTCAAATTTAGTATTGATATCACGAATAGTGGCATTCGTTGGTCCTCTTTTATTAAACTTTTCGGTAAATTTATCCCTAACTTGTTCACAACAATAATCAGTTAATAAATACGTTTTATAAATAAAAACTCTCTCTTTTATTGTAAACACCATTTCGGACACTAAAAGTGTTTTTTAAACAAAACATAATGATTAAGAAATAATCTTTCCAAACATTTATTTCAAACTTTATTCATAAGTGCATCTGATCGATGCGTCATTTTAAAGAAAAACTGTACTCAATATTTGAGTTTAGAAGATAAAAGGACAGACTGTACATAGTTTACTGCTTATATTGATATGCAGACCTGACATCTATCGTATCAAACTTTTTGATTCATTTTCGATAAATGTTTGTAAAATCTTAAATAAAATAAATTTGAATTTTAATAAATTATTTTCATAACCGAGTATTTGTTGGACAGTGCTTGAATCAATGGAAAGAAAACAATAATTTTTGAAAATAAGTCAAATATATACTAACTCTATGCAGAGCTCTGAAATGTATTGATGTTACCGATATTATAGGGCCTTTTGCTATGGAGTGAGATGTATTATCTCAGTTCTGTATGAATTGTGTTCAATAATTGAAGCTTGAAATGGAAAAACCAGACATTTTCAACTCTTTAATTTGACTTATAATTAGTTTAGTTTGAATTTGTCTCCTATTTGAGATACTTCGCTTGTAATTACAACTTTATATCTATTAAACTTTTACTCATAATTTAAATTGTAGTTTTCTGGACATTAACTTTTCATATATAATGTTTGGTTTTCTATACCATAAATTTTCATATAAAAAATTAAAATTAAAGGAACTCCAAAGTATGTTTAATAAAGTTGTAATTACAAGCAAAATATCTCAAATAGGAGACAAATTCAAACAAAACTAATCATAAGTCAAATTAAAAGGAGTTGAAAATGTATTATCTCAGCTCTGTATGAATTGTGTTCAATAATTGTTTCTTTAAGGATGACTAAGTTTTGATAGGAATCGTAATCTAGTAATATCTGATAATGCGTGGAGCTGCATTATATCTCAGCTTTTACTTTATATATCATGTTTTATATTCTCTACCGTACACTTTTGAAGTAAAGTTTCATATTATAAAATGTTCTTAGAAACTTATTTTTAAAAATATTCTAAAAGCTTTTATATGAAATTAAAGAATAATACAGTAAGACCTCGATTTTGTTATTTACGATTTTGTCAATTGATTAGAATGATTTGGTTAGTCGCAATGCTAATACTATATGGAAAAATCTTGATTATGTCATTTCGATTTTGTCAAATTCGCGATTTTGTCATTAAATACTAATAGTTTGTATAATATACATAGTACATCGATTTTGTCAATTGTATTGCAAAGGTCTAACATGTATCAAATTTTGACACTAAGTCATATATTAGGCAAAAATCCTATGGAATGATTTTTGCAATACATTTGGCACAAATGATTTAAGTTTTGATGACTTTATCAATGCTGACAATGAATTAGTTACTTCAGAGACATTAGATTTAGATCAAATTAAAAAATTTCACTTAATTCAAATACTGAAACTATCCAAGTCTCTGATATAGATGACAGCGAAGAGACAATTGAACTGAAAAATGTTAATTTTAGTGATGCTTTGACTGCTTTATCGACAATTAAATCGTATTTCTTGTTTAAATGAAAATTTGATCGATAACTTATCACTAATTGACAAAGTTGAAGATATTATGTATAAAAATCATCTAAATTCATTTAAACAATCAGAGATAACTGATTTCTTTCAAATAAATGAAAATTTGATTGTTTCTAATGCTTTGTATTATTAATTTTATGACTACATTAAAAATTTATCTTATAATCAGTTATCGATTTTGTCAGTTCTCAATTTTGTCAGTACTTTTAGTCAGTCCCGAGGGCCTGACAAAATCGAGGTCTTACTGTATTCAAGGAATGGATGATCGCATTGGTGAACTCTTTTAGTTAGGTTAGTGCTGAGCAGGTCCAGGTCCTGGAGGTCTTTCTGAATGACCTGAACTTGGACCTGGACCTCTCAGAGGACCTCCTCTAAAGGCCTGGATCCGGACCTGGTGCGGACCTGGACCCGGAACCGAACCTTAAATGTATTTTGTTTATTTAAACAAAAAGTATCAAATTGCAGATTAATAGTTTCTATGAATTGTTGCGCTCGCATAATGCAATAAATGAAGTCATTTTCTATTCTGTTTGTTAAATGCAAATTTAATTCAATTCAGATTTTAATCAAAATATCATTAAAATAATAATTATAAAGAGTTCGGCTTCTATCATACTAGACTCAGATAAAAGTGAGAATTTTTTTGATGAAATAAAGAGTATTCGTTTTAAAAAATGGGGACATTATTATATAGATGCGAGAAGTAAAAAAATTAAGTGCAAACATTGTGATGCGATGTTTTCAACAAAATAAAGTTCAAGTACATTAAGCAGACATTATTCAAATTTTCACGAAAAACCATCGAATCAGTGATATTATAGAACGTTTCCAACAGGATAAAAGTGAAATTGAGTTAGATCCGCAAAGAGGGCTCATATCGTTTGTTGTCGAAGGTCAACATGCATTTGATATCGCTCAAGAACCTAAATTTATAACGTTTTGTAAATCATTAAGCAAAAATTACACAGTTTCGAGTCGTTTCACAGTGAAAAGAAGCATCATGAAAAAACAAAGAAATGATTGAAAAAGTTATTAGTTTTTTGAATGAAAATATTCAAAAAAAATTGCAGTCACCACTGATATGTGGACACGAATAGCCAAAAATCTTTCATGGCAACCACTGCACATTTTTCGGTATTAAATTTGTGAAGAGAAATATTTTAATTGACTTCTCTATGGTTCCTTATCCACACTCTGGTAAGCAAATATATGAAAAGCTACTTGAAATATTCAACAAATTTAATATTAGAGACAAGATAATTTCAGTAACTACTGATAATGCAAAAAAATGTATCTGCAATGAAAATTTTAAAGTTAAACTTTCAGGCTGAAAATTTTTTGAAATTCAAGTCTTTTAATTTGAGATGTTTTCCACATATTTTAAGTCTAACGTATAAGTGCGCTTTAAATACGCGCGTATTTAAAATGAAACTGGACTTTTTATGGACCACAAAAAACAGTCTTAAATACGCACGTATTTAAGGTGAAACACTAATAACTTCGCTTTAAATACGCACTAGTTGACATATAATTTTTTTGTGTTACTTTGAGGCACTTTATGTTATTTTGAGGAATAAGGATTTTAATTGAATTTGTTTTAACTTAATGGTCGATAATTAGATGTTAAGTTTTATTAAACAAAAGCATCACAATTCGTTTCAATTACATGTGCTTATGACATGTTTATGACATGTTTGTGTTTAAAACATGTGCTAATAATGTGTCATGAAAAGTGCGTGTTTAAAGCGAAACTGACTTTTGGAGCTGACCTCACTTTATGAGGCTTAAATACGCACGTGTTTAAGGTGAACTTTGCGCTAAAAAGTAGAGTAGTTTCACCTTAAATACACGCGTAGATAAAACGCACTTATACGTTAATTGTTGAAAGTGGCCTCAAAAAGTCATTGAATCAACTCATAAAGAAGATAAGAAATCTTGCGACTTCTGTGAAAACGTCACCTAAATAACAGTAAAAATTTCGATTAACAACTAAAACACTGGGAAACGTATATTTATCACCGAAAAAAGATCTCAAAACTAGATAGAATTCAGTTTTGGTCATGTTAAATTCAGTAATTTTGATGGGTGAAAAAATTAAATATTTGTTTGAGTGGTGTGTCTTTCAAAGCATTCAGCTTAGATAAAAATGAATAGAAATTATTGAAAGAAACACAATCATTATTACGACCATTTGAAGGGGCAACAAATGCTATTCAGGTCAGAAGTATGCAAGTATCTGCTTACTTTTACCGATTTTTTAATCTATTAAATTGCACATTAAAACCTACGAAGCATCTAATTTCAAGGATATTTCAAGTTGTGCAGATGTTATGCTTAAAAAGTTAAATACATATAAAACAGTAATGACAAACGATATTACAGAGTTTGCCGTTACAGCTAATCCAAGAATCAAATTTGATTATTTTGAAATCTCAACTTGTGCTATGAAAACTAAATTTACTAATTTTTTCAATCAATTTTACTCACCTCCTGCTGAATCAGTCACTGAAGAGCCTTCAGAATCATTTATCACAAGTATTTACAAAAAGCGTAAAACTGATTCTTCAAATATGATCGAAAATATATATCAATTTTTCGACTGAAGTACATGAATCGGACCCAGTTTTGTGGTGGAAAAACAGCATATCACACTTTTTAAACTTATCTAAAGTAGCTTTCTGACGGGGGCAAAAGTCACATCCACGCGTAATTCAGTCAGTTCAACACTAGTTGATCATTCATTCAACTGTATAGTAATAGCTTGCAATGCAACAATAAAAGAGGAGTCTACGAAATAAAGGAGAGACGTGGCAAGCCTCGAGAGGAGAGATCATGTCGGAATTAATTGTCTTTTGTTGTTCTTTTACAGATATTTAGTTGTATTTAATTCTTATTTAACTTATTTAACATTAAATTGTTTATTTTTATTTACTTTTAAAGTTTTTGATTATTCATTAATCAACTCGAAGTGATATAAATGTATGTTAAGTGCTTGGTTAGCTATCGTTTATCGAGTCGGAAAAGTGTATTGGCGGACCTGATCAGTATAACGTTCGTCATTTCTATATACTTCCTATTACTGCTTCAAGTGTTCCTTGTGAGCAGATATTTTCAAAATCAGGTGATTAATCACAATAAAGCGTAATTGTCTTAATGACAGTACAATAACGTCATGCATGTGTTTAAGTTCATGGTTATCATCATTTGAAACACTTTAAAATTTGTATTTTTATCTTATCGCTAAATAAATATTTATTTCATTAATTAATGTTATTAAACCATGAGGTCTTCACTCAGAGGTCTTTCCTAAAGACCTGGACCAGACCCGAGCCAATTTATTAAGACTCGAACGTGGACCTTAACTAATATTAAGGAGCAGGACTCGGACATGGGCCTCAGAAGACCTCAGATCCGGAGATTCTCAGGCTCGGCTCTAAGTCAAGTGAAATTACGAACTGGAGTTTAAACTGTCGAGCTCAGTCGAGCTGATCTTTAGGCTTCAATGTGAGCCTTGAGCTTCAACTGCGCTTCTGATTTATATATTGACCTTGAAGCACAGCGTAGCTCAAAGCTAGCATATGTGCACTTATGATATCAGGTTTGCACTCGTATTCTAGATATCTTCATTATTATTCGCTTCCCGTCATTAAATGAGCTTTTGAGAACATTTTTAAAAATTTGATAGAAATTTCATTATCCAGAGAAGTCCAATGATTGAAAAATCGTACGACTTTACAACTGATTTATCAATCATTACCTATTTATCAGATGCATATACACATCTCAGCGTTTTCGAAACTAAAGCATTTGGTTGACTTGTATTCCGATAATGATCTAGTTTCACTTTTATTATTAGAAAATTGAATTCAACGTTAGACAAATAATTTTTTATTCGATCAGTAGGTTTAAAATTTCGTATTTTAATCAAAAAAAGTCAACCAAATGCTTTAGTTTCGATAACACTGAGATGCGTATACTCATATGTTAAATAGGAAATGATTGACAAATCAATTGTAAAGTCATATGGTTTGCAATATTTAACTAAAAGCAATTGTGTAAAAGTTGACAAAATCGAAAGAACAAAGTGTTGAAAGAACAACACAAAATTGACAAAATTTTTGATATGTCACATATGGTAAAATGTTTGAGTCAGAATTGGTATAAATTAGAGAGAAATTCATTCAGTTGTTCATTAGTTCGGAATCGAAGTTTAAGTTGATTTGCTTGAGTATCGAAAATGAACGCTTTCGTTGCTGTCGTGGTTTTGGCTGTGGTTGCAGTTCAAGTCAGACGAGTGGAGTGACAACCCGTTATTGGGATTGTTGTAAGGCTTCGTGTGGTTGGCCAGGAAAGGCTTCGGTGACTAGTCCTGTTAGTTCATGCAATAAGGACGGCGTTACAGTAGTCGACAGTAACTGCAGAAACGATTGTTACGGTAGTACAAGTGATCCCCCATGTTTTATGTGTAACTCTAATCAACCGTCCGCTTGGAACAGTAGTTTGTCTTTTGGGTTTGTTGCCGGAGTTTTGGCTGGAAAACAAGAATCGGATTGGTTAGAAAATTATCTTTACTATTGATTTTGATGTCAAGTCTAATTAAAAATAAGTATTCAATGTTTTAACAAATGAAATAATTGTTTTTCGAAAGGTGTTGTGCGTGCTATGAAATCACATTCACTTCAACCGCTGTCTCAGGCAAGAAAATGGTTGTTCAGGTGACGAACACTGGAAGAAATCTTGGGTCAAATCAATTCGACATTCAGATCCCTGGCGGAGGAGTTGGTTTTTACAATGGATGTACGGATCAATGGGGAGCACCTGCTGATGGTTGGGGTCCACGATATGGTGGTATTTCATCCCGAAACGGATGCAGTTCACTTCCGTCTGTTCTCCAGCCCGGATGTTATTGGCGTTTCGATTGGTTCCAGAATGCCGAAAACCCAACAATGAATCTGAGACGCGTTCAATGTCCCAAATCCATTATCAAAAAGACTGGTTGTCAAAGAACTGATGATTCTTTAGTTTCTGAAAAGAGATATGCTAATCTTTAAACTATGAATTTTCCACAAATTAAGTGCTATCAGTTTTGCAGATCAATTCAATAATATCTCTAAATTCAAACGTGATTTCAAAATTAAGTCTTAGTTATGGTAACATCTAATTAAAATTTCTGACCAATAAATTCTTAATTGAGGATTTTAATTTGATTATCTTGATTATGATTTATAAATTATTTTTTTAAAAACTGTAGCATCTTAGAATTGCTACATTCGTAATAGTTCGAGAAAACTATAAATTATAGATTTATTACGATGGTAGAAGTTTAATTTCTCGATTAATAAAAAATAAAATAACTGTCAGGGAACTTCTTATCTGGTGATTGCAGATTTTGGCACAATTAGGTGCATATATAAAGTCTAGGGCCCTAATCACAAATACTCCATCTTTTTCCTAATTGTAAGATAAGTACAGTTGAATTTAATTATCTTTACGCTTAACTTTGCTAATATACGTTGTTTTATATCAGTATACTCATAATAATTTTTTAAATGTTGAATACTATTTGATGGAAAATTTTCTACATATTACTTTTAATGGATCTATGAGACAAATTACACATACTATTTAGGGGTACCATTTAATTACGATGTGCAGAGACGGCGATAATACAAGCAATTTTCGGCGGTTATTAGGGAATAAAAATTAAGTCAATTCAGGAATAGTTCGGCAATAAAATTTAATGTAAAATTGAGTGTTTAGTAGGCAATGCAAGCTTGAATG